>CM077211.1:15000-180000 GCA_039654625.1 Rhinogobio ventralis | reverse complement strand
CCTGCCAGATCTTTTGTCATAACGAGGTTGTGGGTTGGCCCCTAACCCTGCCCGGCCCATAGCTACAGTGCCCACCAAAGCCTTGTGTCTCAGCCGGGACTCAGCTATCTCTAGGCCTTCCTGTGCTCTCCACTTCCGACCTGTCCGCACCGTGATGCCTGCTGATGCCACCCTCGGGTCCTTGGAGTACCGATAGAGTAGTGCCTCTCTGGTGCGAGAAACCTTAAACTCCTTGTCGAGGCTGCTAAACGGGAGCTGGAGCTTGTTTCTCTTTCCATAGAGTGCTGCACTACTCAAGCTGCGCGGCAATCCCAGCCACCTACGGAGATAGCTACTGATCTTCTTCTCCATGGTCTCCACTGTTGTCAAAGTTAGGGTTAGGGTGACCCTTAAACCCTTAAACTTATCCATTCCACCACACCTGTTCCTAACTGTACCCTTAAACTTACCCATTCCACCACACCTGTCCCTAACTTTACCCTTAAACTTACCCATACCACCACACCTGTCCCTAACTTTACCCTTAAACTTACCCATACCACCACACCTGTCCCTAACTTTACCCTTAAACTTACCCATACCACCACACCTGTCCCTAACCCTACCCTTAAACTTACCCATTCCACCACGCCTGTCCCTAACTTTACCCTTAAACTTACCCATTCCACCACACCTGTCCCTAACTGTACCCTTAAACTTACCCATTCCACCACACCTGTCCCTAACTTTACCCTTAAACTTACCCATTCCACCACACCTGTTCCTAACCCTACCCTTAAGCTTACCCATTCCACCACACCTGTTCCTAACTTTACCCTTAAACTTACCCATACCACCACACATGTCCCTAACCCTACCCTTAAACTTACCCATTTCACCACACCTGTCCCTAACTGTACCCTTAAACTTACCCATTCCACCACACCTGTCCCTAACCCTACCCTTAAACTTACCCATTCCACCACACCTGTCCTGTCCCTAACTGCACCCTTAAACTTACCCATTCCACCACACCTGTCCCTAACTTTACCCTTAAACATACCCATTCCACCACACCTGTCCCTAACCCTACCCTTAAACTTACCCATACCACGACACCTGTTCCTAACCCTACCCTTAAACTTACCCATTCCACCACACCTGTTCCTAACTTTACCCTTAAACTTACCCATACCACCACACATGTCCCTAACCCTACCCTTAAACTTACCCATTCCACCACACCTGTCCCTAACTGTACCCTTAAACTTACCCATTCCACCATACCTGTCCCTAACCTTACCCTTAAACTTACCCATTCCACCACACCTGTCCCTAACTTTACCCTTAAACTTACCCATACCACCACACCTGTGCCTAACTTTACCCTTAAACTTACCCATTCCACCACACCTGTCCCTAACCCTACCATTAAACTTACCCACACCACCACACCTGTCCCTAACTTTACTCTTAAACTTACCCATCCCACCACACCTGTCCCTAACTTTACCCTTAAACTTACCCATTCCACACACCTGTCCCTAACTTTACCCTTAAACTTACCCATACCACTACACCTGTCCCTAACTTTACCCTTAAACTTACTCATACACCGCACTTGTCCCTAACCCTAAACTTACCCACACCACCACACCTGTCCCTAACTTTACCCTTAAACTTACTCATACACCACACTTGTCCCTAACCCTAAACTTACCCATTCCACCACACCTGTCCCTAACTTTACCCTTAAACTTACCCATACCACCACACCTGTCCCTAACTTTACCCTTAAACTTACCCATACCACCACACCTGTCCCTAACTTTACCCTTAAACTTACCCATACCACCACACCTGTCCCTAACCCTACCCTTAAACCTACCCATTCCACCACATCTGTCCCTAATTGTACCCTTAAACTTACCCATTCCACCACACCTGTCCCTAACTTTACCCTTAAACTTACCCATACCACTACACCTGTCCCTAACTTTACCCTTAAACTTACCCATACCACCACACCTGTCCCTAACTTTACCCTTAAACTTACCCATACCACCACACCTGTCCCTAACTTTACCCTTAAACTTACCCATACCACCACACCTGTCCCTAACTTTACCCTTAAACTTACCCATACCACCACACCTGTCCCTAACCCTACCCTTAAACCTACCCATTCCACCACACCTGTCCCTAATTGTACCCTTAAACTTACCCATTCCACCACACCTGTCCCTAACTTTACCCTTAAACTTACCCATTCCACCACACCTGTCCATAACTGTACCCTTAAACTTACCCATTCCACCACACCTGTCCCTAACTTTACCCTTAAACATACCCATTCCACCACACCTGTCCCTAACTTTACCCTTAAACTTACCCATTCCACCACACCTGTCCCTAACTTTACCCTTGAACTTACCCATACCACCACACCTGTCCCTAACCCTACCCTTAAACTTACCAATTCCACCCCACCTGTCCCTAACTGTACCCTTAAACTTACCCATTCCACCACACCTGTCCCTAACCCTACCCTTAAACTTACCCATTCCACCACACCTGTCCTGTCCCTAACTGTACCCTTAAACTTACCCATTCCACCACACCTGTCCCTAACTTTACCCTTAAACATATCCATTCCACCACACCTGTCCCTAACCCTACCCTTAAACTTACCCATACCACCACACCTGTCCCTAACTTTACCCTTAAACTTACCCATACCACCACACCTGTCCCTAACTTTACCCTTAAACTTACCCATACCACCACACCTGTGCCTAACTTTACCCTTAAACTTACCCATTTCACCACACCTGTCCCTAACCCTACCCTTAAACTTACCCACACCACCACACCTGTCCCTAACTTTACCCTTAAACTTACCCATTCCACCACACCTGACCCTAACCTTACCCTTAAACTTACTCATTCCACCACACCTGACCCTAACTTTACCCTTAAACTTACCCATTCCTCCACACCTGTCCCTAACTTTACCCTTAAACTTACCCATACCACCACCCCTGACCCTAAGTTTACCCTTAAACTTACCCATTCCACCACACCTGTCCCTAACTTTACCCTTAAACTTACCCATACCACCACACCTGACCCTAACTTTACCCTTAAACTTACCCATTCCACCACACCTGTCCCTAACTTTACCTTTAAACTTACCCATTCCACCACACCTGACCCTAACCTTACCCTTAAACTTACCCATTCCACCACACCTGTCCCTAACCCTAAACTTACCCATTCCACCACACCTGTCCCTAACTTTACCCTTAAACTTACCCATACCACCACCCCTGACCCTAACTTTACCCTTAAACTTACCCATTCCACCACACCTGACCCTAACTTTACCCTTAAACTTACCCATTCCACCACACCTGTCCCTAACTTTACCTTTAAACTTACCCATTCCACCACACCTGACCCTAACCTTACCCTTAAACTTACCCATTCCACCACACCTGACCCTAACTTTACCCTTAAACTTACCCATTCCACCACACCTGTCCCTAACTTTACCCTTAAACTCACCCATACCACCACACCTGTCCCTAACCCTACCCTTAAACCTACCCATTCCACCACACCTGTCCCTAATTGTACCCTTAAACTTACCCATTCCACCACACCTGTCCCTAACTTTACCCTTAAACTTACCCATACCACTACACCTGTCCCTAACTTTACCCTTAAACTTACCCATACCACCACACCTGTCCCTAACTTTACCCTTAAACTTACCCATACCACCACACCTCTCCTGTCCCTAACTTTACCCTTAAACTTACCCATACCACCACACCTGTCCCTAACCCTACCCTTAAACCTACCCATTCCACCACACCTGTCCCTAATTGTACCCTTAAACTTACCCATTCCACCACACCTGTCCCTAACTTTACCCTTAAACTTACCCATTCCACCACACCTGTCCCTAACTGTACCCTTAAACTTACCCATTCCACCACACCTGTCCCTAACTTTACCCTTAAACTTACCCATTCCACCACACCTGTCCCTAACCCTACCCTTAAACTTACCCATTCCACCACACCTGTCCTGTCCCTAACTGTACCCTTAAACTTACCCATTCCACCACACCTGTCCCTAACTTTACCCTTAAACATATCCATTCCACCACACTTGTCCCTAACCCTACCCTTAAACTTACCCATACCACCACACCTGTCCCTAACTTTACCCTTAAACTTACCCATACCACCACACCTGTCCCTAACTTTACCCTTAAACTTACCCATTCCACCACACCTGTCCCTAACTTTACCTTTAAACTTACCCATTCCACCACACCTGACCCTAACCTTACCCTTAAACTTACCCATTCCACCACACCTGACCCTAACTTTACCTTTAAACTTACCCATTCCTCCACACCTGTCCCTAACTTTACCCTTAAACTTACCCATACCACCACCCCTGACCCTAAGTTTACCCTTAAACTTACCCATTCCACCACACCTGTCCCTAACTTTACCCTTAAACTTACCCATACCACCACACCTGACCCTAACTTTACCCTTAAACTTACCCATTCCACCACACCTGTCCCTAACTTTACCTTTAAACTTACCTATTCCACCACACCTGACCCTAACCTTACCCTTAAACTTACCCATTCCACCACACCTGTCCCTAACTTTACCCTTAAACTTACCCATTCCACCACACCTGTCCCTAACTTTACCCTTAAACTTACCCATACCACCACCCCTGACCCTAACTTTACCCTTAAACTTACCCATTCCACCACACCTGACCCTAACTTTACCCTTAAACTTACCCATTCCACCACACCTGTCCCTAACTTTACCCTTAAACTTACCCATTCCACCACACCTGTCCCTAACCCTACCCTTAAACTTACCAATTCCACCCCACCTGTCCCTAACTGTACCCTTAAACTTACCCATTCCACCACACCTGTCCCTAACCCTACCCTTAAACTTACCCATTCCACCACACCTGTCCTGTCCCTAACTGTACCCTTAAACTTACCCATTCCACCACACCTGTCCCTAACTTTACCCTTAAACATATCCATTCCACCACACCTGTCCCTAACCCTACCCTTAAACTTACCCATACCACCACAACTGTCCCTAACTTTACCCTTAAACTTACCCATACCACCACACCTGTCCCTAACTTTACCCTTAAACTTACCCATACCACCACACCTGTGCCTAACTTTACCCTTAAACTTACCCATTTCACCACACCTGTCCCTAACCCTACCCTTAAACTTACCCACACCACCACACCTGTCCCTAACTTTACCCTTAAACTTACCCATTCCACCACACCTGTCCCTAACTTTACCTTTAAACTTACCCATTCCACCACACCTGACCCTAACCTTACCCTTAAACTTACTCATTCCACCACACCTGACCCTAACTTTACCCTTAAACTTACCCATTCCTCCACACCTGTCCCTAACTTTACCCTTAAACTTACCCATACCACCACCCCTGACCCTAAGTTTACCCTTAAACTTACCCATTCCACCACACCTGTCCCTAACTTTACCCTTAAACTTACCCATACCACCACACCTGACCCTAACTTTACCCTTAAACTTACCCATTCCACCACACCTGTCCCTAACTTTACCTTTAAACTTACCCATTCCACCACACCTGACCCTAACCTTACCCTTAAACTTACCCATTCCACCACACCTGTCCCTAACCCTAAACTTACCCATTCCACCACACCTGTCCCTAACTTTACCCTTAAACTTACCCATACCACCACCCCTGACCCTAACTTTACCCTTAAACTTACCCATTCCACCACACCTGACCCTAAATTTACCCTTAAACTTACCCATTCCACCACACCTGTCCCTAACTTTACCTTTAAACTTACCCATTCCACCACACCTGACCCTAACCTTACCCTTAAACTTACCCATTCCACCACACCTGACCCTAACTTTACCCTTAAACTTACCCATTCCACCACACCTGTCCCTAACTTTACCCTTAAACTCACCCATACCACCACACCTGTCCCTAACCCTACCCTTAAACCTACCCATTCCACCACACCTGTCCCTAATTGTACCCTTAAACTTACCCATTCCACCACACATGTCCCTAACTTTACCCTTAAATTTACCCATACCACTACACCTGTCCCTAACTTTACCCTTAAACTTACCCATACCACCACACCTGTCCCTAACTTTACCCTTAAACTTACCCATACCACCACACCTGTCCCTAACTTTACCCTTAAACTTACCCATACCACCACACCTGTCCCTAACTTTACCCTTAAACTTACCCATACCACCACACCTGTCCCTAACCCTACCCTTAAACCTACCCATTTCACCACACCTGTCCCTAATTGTACCCTTAAACTTACCCATTCCACCACACCTGTCCCTAACTTTACCCTTAAACTTACCCATTCCACCACACCTGTCCCTAACTGTACCCTTAAACTTACCCATTCCACCACACCTGTCCCTAACTTTACCCTTAAACTTACCCATTCCACCACACCTGTCCCTAACCCTACCCTTAAACTTACCCATTCCACCACACCTGTCCTGTCCCTGACTGTACCCTTAAACTTACCCATTCCACCACACCTGTCCCTAACTTTACCCTTAAACATATCCATTCCACCACACCTGTCCCTAACCCTACCCTTAAACTTACCCATACCACCACACCTGTCCCTAACTTTACCCTTAAACTTACCCATACCACCACACCTGTCCCTAACTTTACCCCTAAACTTACCCATTCCACCACACCTGACCCTAACTTTACCCTTAAACTTACCCATTCCACCACACCTGTCCCTAACCCTACCCTTAAACTTACCCATTCCACCACACCTGTCCTGTCCCTGACTGTACCCTTAAACTTACCCATTCCACCACACCTGTCCCTAACTTTACCCTTAAACATATCCATTCCACCACACCTGTCCCTAACCCTACCCTTAAACTTACCCATACCACCACACCTGTCCCTAACTTTATCCTTAAACTTACACATACCACCACACCTGTCCCTAACTTTACCCTTAAACTTACACATACCACCACACCTGTGCCTAACTTTACCCTTAAACTTACCCATTTCACCACACCTGTCCCTAACCCTACCCTTAAACTTACCCACACCACCACACCTGTCCCTAACTTTACCTTTAAACTTACCCATTCCACCACACCTGACCCTAACCTTACCCTTAAACTTACCCATTCCACCACACCTGACCCTAACTTTACCCTTAAACTTACCCATTCCTCCACACCTGTCCCTAACTTTACCCTTAAACTTACCCATACCACCACCCCTGACCCTAAGTTTACCCTTAAACTTACCCATTCCACCACACCTGTCCCTAACTTTACCCTTAAACTTACCCATACCACCACACCTGACCCTAACTTTACCCTTAAATTTACCCATTCCACCACACCTGTCCCTAACTTTACCTTTAAACTTACCCATTCCACCACACCTGACCCTAACCTTACCCTTAAACTTACCCATTCCACCACACCTGTCCCTAACCCTAAACTTTCCCATTCCACCACACCTGTCCCTAACTTCACCCTTAAACTTACCCATACCACCACCCCTGACCCTAACTTTACCGTTAAACTTACCCATTCCACCACACCTGACCCTAACCTTACCCTTAAACTTACCCATTCCACCACACCTGACCCTAACTTTACCCTTAAACTTACCCATTCCACCACACCTGTCCCTAACTTTACCCTTAAACTTACCCATACCACCACACCTGTCCCTAACTTTACCCTTAAACTTACCCATACCACCACACCTGTGCCTAACTTTACCCTTAAACTTACCCATTTCACCACACCTGTCCCTAACCCTACCCTTAAACTTACCCACACCACCACACCTGTCCCTAACTTTACCCTTAAACTTACCCATTCCACCACACCTGTCCCTAACTTTACCTTTAAACTTACCCATTCCACCACACCTGACCCTAACCTTACCCTTAAACTTACCCATTCCACCACACCTGACCCTAACTTTACCCTTAAACTTACCCATTCCTCCACACCTGTCCCTAACTTTACCCTTAAACTTACATACCACCACCCCTGACCCTAAGTTTACCCTTAAACTTACCCATTCCACCACACCTGTCCCTAACTTTACCCTTAAACTTACCCATACCACCACACCTGACCCTAACTTTACCCTTAAACTTACCCATTCCACCACACCTGTCCCTAACTTTACCTTTAAACTTACCCATTCCAGCACACCTGACCCTAACCTTACCCTTAAACTTACCCATTCCACCACACCTGTCCCTAACCCTAAACTTACCCATTCCACCACACCTGTCCCTAACTTTACCCTTAAACTTACCCATACCACCACCCCTGACCCTAACTTTACCCTTAAACTTACCCATTCCACCACACCTGACCCTAACTTTACCCTTAAACTTACCCATTCGACCACACCTGACCCTAACTTTACCCTTAAACTTACCCATTCCACCACACCTGTCCCTAACTTTACCCTTAAACTTACCCATACCACCACACCTGACCCTAACTTTACCCTTAAACTTACCCATTCCACCACACCTGTCCCTAACTTTACCTTTAAACTTACCCATTCCAGCACACCTGACCCTAACCTTACCCTTAAACTTACCCATTCCACCACACCTGTCCCTAACTTTACCCTTAAACTTACCCATACCACCACCCCTGACCCTAACTTTACCCTTAAACTTACCCATTCCACCACACCTGTCCCTAACTTTACCCTTAAACTTACCCATTCCACCACACCTGTCCCTAACTTTACCCTTAAACTTACCCATTCCACCACACCTGTTCCTAACTTTACCCTTAAACTTACCCATACCACCACCCCTGACCCTAACTTTACCCTTAAACTTACCCATTCCACCACACCTGACCCTAACTTTACCCTTAAACTTACCCATTCGACCACACCTGACCCTAACTTTACCCTTAAACTTACCCATTCCACCACACCTGTCCCTAACTTTACCCTTAAACTTACCCATACCACCACACCTGACCCTAACTTTACCCTTAAACTTACCCATTCCACCACACCTGTCCCTAACTTTACCTTTAAACTTACCCATTCCAGCACACCTGACCCTAACCTTACCCTTAAACTTACCCATTCCACCACACCTGTCCCTAACTTTACCCTTAAACTTACCCATACCACCACCCCTGACCCTAACTTTACCCTTAAACTTACCCATTCCACCACACCTGTCCCTAACTTTACCCTTAAACTTACCCATTCCACCACACCTGTCCCTAAGTTTACCCTTAAACTTACCCATTCCACCACACCTGACCCTAACTTTACCCTTAAACTTACCCATTCCACCACACCTGACCCTAACTTTACCCTTAAACTTACCCATTCCACCACACCTGTTCCTAACTTTACCCTTAAACTTACCCATATCCCACCTCAATTTCCTCATCCTCATTACATTGTACTTATTTTTTGATGTAAGTACATAGTAAAGGCCACCTAATATAAAGTGGGACCAAATGTTTCTATCCATTTGGATCACAGTTTTTACATAAATTACATTTATATTAATATGATGTTATATGAAGCGGGTCAGATTTCTGGATTAGTGCTAATAAACTGTGAATGTGTTTGTGTTATGTATTTATCATCAGTTTCTTTCACATATGTTTTAACTAATGGAATATTGCAAAACTAGGGATGTCACAATACCAAAAATCTGTACCACCAAAAGTACGCAATACTCGATACCAAAGTCGGTACCACGGTAAAAAAAACTTTTTTATAGATATTTTTAAAAGGAAATTACATTTATCTCACCAAAATATTTGCTCACTCAATGTATTTGTGTTTTTATAAGGTAACTTGTTGCAATAGTCAGTAATAAAACAATAATAAATAAACACATTAGAAGCAGAAGCATTAATAAATACAATAAAGATACAAATTAAACAATGCTATGTATTTTTTTCAGGTAGGTCAGTAAAAATACCACAGAAATTGAATAATCAAATATAAAATAACCCTGAGTAGTCATAACTGTATAAGTTAAATGTAGACTAATCCTTATTAAAGCTTTTCTTTTGTGGTTTGATTATCATTAATAATACAAACAGCCAATGGTAGCAGGATTTAAAGGCTGATGGACAGAGACCATACGCTGTTCACATTCACATAACCAACGCGAATATTCACCAAGATTGCCATTTGGACATAACTGTGTGTGTATGGGAACGTTTATGTGTGTCTGTTTGTTAAATTACATCTCACAGATTTGCTCTGAGAATCTGTTTGGGTTCAACCTGCATGTTATAGTGCATAAGTGTTCGGTATCATCGGTACTGTAGAAAAACAAGTACCGTCAGGATTTTGAAATGTTGATACCAACTTGGTACCGAAGTATCGGTTCTCGTGACATCCCTATCCAAAACGCACCGGTTCATGGTCAGGTCACATCAGGCATTGTATCATTTAGAGTAAAGAATCAAAACGGAGCAATTAGAGTCAACAGAAGTCGTCCTTGATATTTCTCTCTCTCTGTCTGTCAGTCACATTAACCGCAAGACGCAGTACGAGAACCCTCTTCTGGAGGCGCGGCGTAAGAAGCAGCTGGACGCGCAGCAGTCGCCTGAAGGCGGGCGCTACATCAGAGGTCTGTCTGCTTTAAGAGAAGGGGAGCTCTCCTTCTGATGAATGCCTGTCAATAAAGAGAAACGCATGAAAAGGTGTGATGTCTGTTGTCTCTGTCAGAATGGATCGAGGAGCACTCGTCTGCCGGCGCTGCCATCGGCTCTTATGTGCCCAGTCATCTGGAGACGTACAGAGACCCTCAGAGCTGTCCGTCGGCTCCTCAGGCCCCGGGGCCCAAGCGTGAGACACTCTCCTTCATTTCCATTCATATGCATGATGGCCCCAACCTGACGACAGCCGCTTTTATTCTCATTTAATTACATGATTGCATAATAAATCACTTAATGTACATGTGTGTGTGTGTGTGTGCAGGAGGAAAGCCGTTCTTCACCCGTAACCCAGCCGAGCTGAAGGGGACGTTCATAAGCACGAAGCTGCTGAAGAGCCGGCGAGGCTTTGGCTTCACTGTAGTCGGCGGGGACGAGCCGGATGAGTTCCTACAGATCAAGAGTCTGGTGTTGGACGGCCCGGCCGCTGTGGACGGGAAGATGGAAACAGGTCCGAACCTGCTCTTCTCAGACGGTTGATGGGTGACATGAATGCAATTACTATTAAATAATGCCATGAGATGAATGGGTACTAAAGAGTTAGTTCACCCAGAAATCATCCTTTACTCTTCCTTATGTCGTTTCAAACATGTGACCTACTTTCCTCTGTGGAACATAGGATCATTTCAGTCAATGGTCACCAAAACATGGTTTGCTTACTAACATTTTTTCTAAATATCTTCTTTTATGTTCTGCAAAAGAAAGAAAGTCATAGGGTTCAGCGGGGCCAAAGGGTCCTTTGATGTTATTCTCCTCTGAACCACTGGATGGCACAAAAACCTTCCAAAACATCCGCCTTTCAAGATGGAAGTTTGTCTGATCTTTGACGTGATCGCGGGGCAAAGTTGATCCTGCGCTAATTTAATCTAATATTTGATGTTTTTTAAAATAGATTTCAGTAGAAAAAAGAGAATCGCTAAAATTATTGAATATATTTTGAGACAAAGGTCTTCTTAATCTTCTTAATTAGTTTTAATTTTAGTTTTGTTCACGCTAATTAAAGCAGCTGTTTTTCAACAACAGAAGAATATGGTATTTTGTATTAAAGGCACAATATTTAACATGATAATAAACATCCGACTGACTTTAACATTTGTTTTACATGGTTAGATTCAGATGGGAAATATCATATATTACACCTTAGAGATAATCACCATATTTATAATGAAACCATCATATTTAAAAATATATGATATTAATCATATGAATAATAAAACATGATTTATTGTTACTAATGTAAATCAATATTAAATTATTATGGGATCTCCTTCAATACTTTCAGAAGCTTTACTCTTTAAAATAATTTTGTTATTTCTATATTAACATATTTTAATGAACAAAAATGAATTATTTTATTTTTTCAAAATAAACAGAAAATAGTTCACACTTTGCTAAAGTGATTGTTTTGAACAAGTATTAACTTAGACATTATTAAAAACATTATTTTAGCTGCTGTGTGTGTGTGTGTGTGTGTGTGTGTGTGTGTGTGTGTGAGCGAGTGTGTCTGTGGGGTAAAAGGGCCGCCCCATACATATATACAATTTTTAAACAAATTAAACCATTTTTATGATTTATTTTCGCACACAATCTGTTGCTCCATCAATGCTCAGTACAAACATATATTTTTTCTGCAATCATACACTATGGGCCGTTGTACCCTACAGGTTTGAAACGACATGAGGGTGAATAAATTGACAGAATTTTCATTTAATTAAACCTTATGTACTAAAATATCTCAAATATGAAACAAGTATATTAAAATAACTCGATATGCTCAATAAACACTTAAAAGTAAAATCTAAAAAGGAAAACTAGTAATGTGACGTAGAATAACCCGCGTGTGTTGGTCCCTCAGGTGACGTAATCGTCAGTGTGAATGACACGATCGTTTTAGGATACACTCATGCTCAGGTGGTGAAGATCTTCCAGTCCATCCCCATCGGCTCCATGGTCCAGCTGGAGCTGTGCCGCGGCTACCCTCTGCCCTTTGACCCCGACGACCCCAACACCAGCCTGGTGACCTCCGTGGCTATTCTGGACAAAGAGCCCATCATAGTCAACAGTCAGGACGGCTTCGAGCCGCTCCCCGGCATGGCTGTCCCACTGGTGGCCGGCGGGGCGGTGGGTGTGATCTCGGGTCACGAGCCCATCCCGTACAGCCCCGCGGCGGACGGAGCGCTGCTGGTGACGGCCGACAGCTGCCTCGGCTATGCCAGCGACGTGGTGACCCTGGCGTCGTCCATTGCCACACAGCCCGAGCTCATCACGGTTCACATCGAGAAGGGCGACAAAGGCTTCGGATTCACCATGGCCGACAGTCTCGTTGGTGGAGGGCAGAAGGTGAAGCAGATTGTGGATTACCCACGGTGCCGAGGGCTGAAGGAGGGCGACATCCTGCTGGAGGTCAACAAGAGGAGCGTGCAGGGCATGAGCCACAACCAGGTGGTGGATCTCCTCAGCAAATGCCCACGAGGGACTGAAGTTACTATGCTAGTGCAAAGAGGTGAGCATGTCTTTTGAAACGCACATCAAAATCAACAGTAGTTGTGGCGCACGGGTTCGATCACAAATTACGACGTCATCCGCACGGCAACAGCACCCGGCGGCTAGAGAACGCAAACCCCGAAACAATAGTTTTGAAACGATACCATTATCATCTTCGTGTAAACTTTAATTCAACATGAGTCTGTGCGAACGACGAGTGACAGTTGGATAGTGACAGCATGCACGTAAGCATTACGTGTTTAGTCTATAGGCAAGAGCGTTTGAGTACGTATGTGCGCAGGCAAAATGACTGCCAAATTACTATTGTCTGCATTGCATAATACAGCGTTTTTAGTCGTTTCTGATCATTTCGATAACGTTTTCATCTGTACAGAGGGAAAGTGAAATGAAGGAGGCGTCACAGGGGAGAGTCTAGTGGACTCTGTCTCTCTGACACTTCAGGGATGAGCTGGTAATGTCTGGGTGCAGGTCCACCATCTGATCTGGATACGGCCCGAATCCGGCTGACTGCAGTAAACCTCGGGATAAACAGAGAGACTAACATTAGCGTAGATGCCATTCTTCTTATGATGTAACGAGTACATCAGGTGTTATGGGAAGTGTTCCCAGTTCCGGCTGACCTAGTTAATGCAGCCTAACAATCATTTAACTGATTTGAATAATATAAACTGATAATGTTTTATGTGTATGCCATAGTAAAGAGATGTGTTTTTAGTCTAGATTTAAACTGACAGAGTGTGTCTGCTTCCCGAACAATGCTAGGAAGACTGTTCCAGAGTTTAGGTGCTAAATAGGAAAAGGATCGACCGCCTGCAGTTGATTTTGATATTCTAGGTATTATCAACTGGCCAGAGTTTTGAGACCGCAATAGACGTGATGGAGTATAATGCGTTAAGAGCTCGCTCAAGTACTGGGGAGCTAAACCATTTAGTGCTTTGTAAGTAATAAGCAAGATTTTAAAATGTATGTGATGTTTAATAGGGAGCCAGTGCAGTGTTGACAGAACCGGGCTAATATGGTCATACTTCCTGGTTCTAGTAAGAACTCGAGCTGCTACGTTTTGGACCAGCTGCAGTTTATTTATTAAGCGAGCGGGGCAACCACCCAGTAGAGCATTACAATAATCTAGCCTTGAGGTCATGAACGCATGAACTAACTGTTCAGCATTTTGCATTGAGAGCATATGCCGTAATTTAGATATATTTACTTCTGTGGACCCTTAAAATGTTTTTGGCAGTTTCTAATTGTAGTCTCTCTCTCTCTCTCAGGAGTCCTACAGCCCAAGAAAAGCCCAAAAGTGCTGGTAAGATGCATCTCTTTTATTTCTCAGCTCATCGCTTCACTTTCATTTTCACATCAACCAATAATGTCTTTACAGGGTTGGGGAGTAACGGAATACATGTAACAGCGTTACGTAATCAGGAAATTAAAGGAATAGTTCACCCAAAAACGCTCAAGTAGTTCCAAACCTGTATGAATTTCTTTCTTCTGCTGAACACAAACGAAGATATTTGGAAGAATGCTTGTAACCAAGCAGATCTCAGCAGCCATTGACTACCATCGTGGGGGGAAATACTAGCCACTATGAGCCACTGCTGCATGTGCGGTCATTCTCCTAAATATTGCTTTTTACTTGACGTTATTTACATACACCGATCAGGCATAACATTATGAACACTGACAAGGGTGAAGTGAATAACACTGATTATCTCTTCATCACGGCACCTGTTAGTGGGTGGAATAGGCTGGCCTGTGTGGTCCGATCAAACAGACGAGCTACTGGAGCTCAAATTGCTCAAGAAGTTAATGCTGGTTCTGATAGAAAGGTGTCAGAATACACAGTGCATAGTTGCGTATGGGGCTGCATAGCCGCTGACCAGTCAGGGTGCCCATGCTGACCCCTGTCCACCGCCGACAGCACCAACAGTGGCACGTGAGCATCAGAACTGGACCACGGAGCAATGGAAGAAGGTGGCCTGGTCTGAGGAATCTCATGTTCTTTTACATCACGTGGATGGCCGGGTGCGTGGCTTACCTGGGGAACACATGGCACCAGGATGCACTATGGGAAGAAGGCAAGCCGGCGGAGGCAGTGTGATGCTTTGGGCAATGTTCTGCTGGGAAACCTTGGGTCCTGCCATCCATGTGGATGTTACTTTGACACGTACCACCTACCTAAGCATTGTTGAGACCATGTACAGCCTTTCATGGAAACGGTATTCCCTGGTGGCTGTGGCTCTTCCAGCAGGATAATGCTCCTGACACAAAGCACAAATGCTTCAGGAATGGTTTGAGGAGCACAACAACGAGTTTGAGGTGTTGACTTGGCCTCCAAATTCCCCAGATCTCAATCCAGTCGAGCATCTGTGGGATGAGCCGAACAAACAAGTCCGATCCATGGAGGCCCCACCTCACAACTTCAAGTCCATGCCTCGACGGGTCAGCAAAAGGACCAACACAATATTAGGAAGGTGTAATGTTAATAATGTTATGCCTGATTGGTTTATGTGAGCTTAAAGGAATCCAGAAGTAATCAGATTACATTACTTTGTAATTATGTTCCTGAATACTTTTGTAATTTATTTATTGTCAATTTAAGCAACGTTTTTGCAAACAAATTGTCTCACATTCATTTTCATCTTTGTTTCCAACTTTTACACTTGAAATTACTAATAATTTAATTTACAGTGCAATCATTTTAAACGACACATTTAACATATAAGTTATGTTCCAGCACAGTGCTAACGGAGTTAGTGGGTTCCCTGATACTGAAGAACCATCTAATTAGAGAAGTATGAATATTAGGAGAAACATTCATCACATTAATTATTAGTCTGTTTTTGTCATTTACTGAATGTTCCTTCTGCCCTCTCATGGCTTGGCTGTGAACTCTTTCAGTCACTCTTTTAGTAAACACATTGATAGTGTAAATAAGTCATTTTTATTTATATAGAGACTGTCTAGATGTCACGTCACACAGGCTGAGCTCAGAGACGAGGGAGAGCAGGATCCAGAAGCAGTGTTTGTTACATCATAACCAAAGAACAAGCCAGAACGAGAAACAGAACTGAGCTCAACCGGCGTAACAGCACCCACTACTGGCCACGGCCTGAACACAGGAAACACAAGGGCTGTACAGACACAGAGCCATATCCTGACATGAGAAGCAAACATATGAGAGTCAGTGTTGCACAGTAAAATACTAAGAAACAGAAACAAGACAAACAATCATCCAGCCAAAGCAAACAGATCTTTAACTGTGGTAAAATCACTGTAGCTTATGACCTTCAGGAAGTTATTGCTGTTATTTGTGACAACGGCCACATTATAAAGGATACCCATGTTCAATGAATTTTAAAACATTTATTAAAAAAAGCAATTTTCCACCAAGTCATATAGTTCATTAACCGCAGGCTGTTTTTGTTGGGAATTCTCACTGAGATCATCGCTAGAATAAAGATATGAAAAGGCACACTGCTTTAAAAACTTTTATATATTGCCATATTTCAAACCAAATTGAAGTATTACACAGGCCCGACAAAGACCTTGTTTAGTCAAAATATTGCGATATGTAATAATCTAGTTGTTAGCCTTTAATAATATCATGCTAGGTGACTGACATTATTAATATCTAGTAAAAATGACGGGGAAATGCATGAAAGTCAGCTTTGACGAAGGAAAGAAACTGCCTTTAAAAGAACTGCCTTTTCATTAAGAACATCTTAAATTCCAGTCTGTTCCTCACAGGAAGCTGCCAAATGGCTTCAGAAGTCTCACTTTATGGTAGTGCTGGAGCCGTTTCCTGTATGCTAACTGTTGCCAGTTTAGAGCTTGTGAATGAAAGCTAACAGACGCTTGAACATTCAGCCGTTTGTGTTCCGCTGTGGAAAAGAAAATGACATGAGGCTGGTGAAATATGGCAGAATTGTTATTTTTGTGTTTGAGTGAAGACGTCTTTCTCTCAGCAGTTGGAACGGAAGGACAGTCAGGGCAGCTCTCAGCACAGCGTCTGCAGTCATCGCAGCGCACACACGGACTCGCCCGGCCGCCTGCTGCCCGTTGGGCCCTCTGACGCCCTGGGAGCCCCTCCGCCTGTCCCGCCGCCTCCCACCCAGCCGCTGCCCGTCCTGCCACCCTTCGAATCCCCCGCAGCCAATGGGACGCTCCAGAAAAAGCCGGACCCCTTCAGGATCTGGGCGCAGTCAAGGAGCATGTATGAGAGCCGCTGTGAGTGACCTGCACTGACCTCACACCTGACAGTACCAGCTAAAGTATCATTACACCACTCTTAATTATTTCTTTAACACACATTATTGTAAAAAAATTAATATTCCACACCTTTCTTCACTTCACGCAGCACTGCATCACATTCCCTCATGCCTTCATCTATACAGAAAACTGAAGGAACACTTTATTTGAATCAAAGTTATGCCTTTAATGTCAAAATAATAAATACACTTTAACCTTTTTTAACATTTACATTGATTTATTTGTATACAAAGCGGCTTACAAACGAGGAACATCATGAGCAGTTTGTATAGGGACAAGAATCATCTTAGTATGAATGCCAGATTTAGTAGAAAGCTAGGTTAGGAAACAAGATAGAACAGATGTGAAATGCAGAAGAGAAAGTTGTTGTTTTTAACTGGCTTGGTTAAAGGTTGTGGAGTAGGTAAAAACTTGCAGTCAATGAATTTTGATGTCGCAATAGACGTGATGGAGTATAATGCGTTAAGAGCTCGCTCAAGTACTGGGGAGCTAAACCATTTAGTGCTTTGTAAGTAATTAGCAAGATTTTAAAATGTATGCAATGTTTAATAGGGAGCCAGTGCAGTGTTGACAGAACCGGGCTAATATGGTCATACTTCCTGGTTCTAGTAAGAACTCGAGCTGCTGCGTTTTGGACTAGCTGCAGTTTATTTATTAAGCGAGCAGGGCAACCACCCAGTAGAGCATTACAATAATCTAGCCTTGAGGTCATGAACGCATGAACTAACTGTTCAGCATTTTGCATTGAGAGCATATGCCTTAATTTAGATATATTTTTAAGATGGTAGAATGCAGTTTTACAGATGCTAGAAACGTGGCTTTCAAATGAGAGATTGGTATCAAAGAGCACACCCAGGTTCCTCACTGACTTGAGTTGCTTGTGGATAGTTGTGGTGTTTGAGCAGATCAGTGGAGGTTTGCAGCTCGTTCCACCACAGATGAGCAGAGAGAGAGAAGATTCTGGAAAAGGTTCGTCATTGGAAATGAACCCTAACCACCGCCGCAAGGGAAAGAGCGAAACTGCTCGAGGAGTCACACATACAGCATTCATTATAAGCCAGTTCTCACGGTTACACATGGCATATACTGTGTGAAGTGCATTGTGGTGAGAGATCTGGTGTTACATTGAACCCAAGCCATGTCTCATGTGTATCTCTGGCATCTGAAGAGAGCAGCTGTAGTTTGATCATGTACCTGAGGAGATCCATGTGCACTCCGGCCGCTTTGCTGCCAGACTGTTGGTTGACTCCTGATGACTCCCGCTCATAGTGCCAGTTCCAGCCGGGCCTGTTAAACGCTCCACATGGAGCCGCTTGGCAGACCCAGAGCTCTTAAACGAGCCACGTGTCGGGCGGGGCAGGCAAACGCTCCACACTTCACATTATGAAGTAAACAGTCTGCTCGCACCTGCTGACCAGCCGAGGCTTCATCTGACAGTCAGCGTGAGAAGTGATTAACACAGAATCCCTCCTCCTCTCATACAGCGGTAAAATACATACATGCGTTTGATGGTAGAGAGCCTGCTTTACTCTTCATACCATGGTAGCAATATACAGTATCTGCGTGGCAGTCAGTGAATCTTTTTTATAATATTTACATACGAGTTCAGTATTTGTTTGGTTTAGTTTGCATTCATAAAACCCCAAATGAAAAGAGAAAATACATGTGACATGAATTACCTTTCAGTTCTAAAGTCATTTAAAGGTACAGTGTGTAAATTTTATTGGCATCTAGCGGTGAGGTTGTGAATTGCATTCACCCACCGCTCACCCCTCCCTTTCGAAGCACATAGAGAAACTATGGTGGCCGACACAGGACAAAAATATCATCGTCTGAGACAGCAGAGAGGGACTAGTGCTCCCTTTAGGTTTTAAGTTTGTCCCTTTAGGGCTACTGTAGAAACATGACGGTACAAAATGGCGACTTCACTGTAAGGGACCCGCGGTGTGTAGATAGAAACAGCTCATTCTAAGGTAATAAAAACATAACGGTTCATTATGTAAGGTCTTTATACACCACTCAAAACATAGTTATGTATATGATATTGCATTTCTGTCAACAGATCCTCATAAATACTACACACTGCACCTTTAATACACTGGATTATCCAACAACAGACATATTTAGCATATAAACCAACCAAAATAACTATATTTTGATAAACTTCTTGTGAATAAGATTCATGTTAGGTCATACTGCACACCTCTAAGTTCTAGCAAAGAAACTGATTCATTTTTTCCTTTTATACAGTGCCAGAATCTCAAGAACAAGACATTTTCCTCTGGAGGAAAGACACAGGCTTTGGCTTCCGGATCCTGGGCGGAAATGAACCTGGAGAACCGGTGAGTCTGAAAACATCCGCACAAATACAAATATACATGCATCTGCTATCGGCAAATGAATGAGCAGTGAGTTCTAGAGCTAGAAAACATTGATTTACGCGTCCCTAGAGCTCAAACAATACAGCTAGGTTGATTAGCAAAGAGGTGATGACTGTAGAGAAATATACATGTAAATATGAATTTCTAATTTGCATGAACAGAAAACAGAATCTAATGCACCTTGCATGAATAAACAGGCCCATCTGTGTATTTCTTTATTCAGTCATAATTCACTCAGAATTGGCCACTCTTAGTGTTAAAATATTAGTGACTGTGATTTTCAATACTCAAATTTGACATTAGGATCTTAATTTTCCAGTGATACTGTAAGTCTGTCCCAGTTCTTACAGGAGAAGACAATAATGATTTATAATAATATTCTGCAGCTTATAATTATAAGCACAGCTGATTTCACTCATTCAGGGAATACTTGTCTCATAATTGTATTGGCGGCCTACATCGACTCCATCTGAGGAAATGATTCGTCAAGTGAATGTGTGTGAAGCGTCCGGTGTCGTTAATGTGATGCGTGCACCAGATCTACATAGGGCACATCGTGAAGTACGGGGCGGCGGACGAGGACGGCCGGCTGCGGTCCGGGGACGAGCTCATCTGTGTGGACGGCACGGCTGTGGTGGGGAAGTCTCATCAGCTGGTGGTGCAGCTCATGCAGCAGGCGGCCAAACAGGGCCACGTCAACCTGAGCGTACGCCGCAAGAGCGCTTACGGAGGTGAGCTCTCATCTGTCTCATTCTGCTTATAACACACACCTCCAGCTGAGAACATGTGCCAGTCATCCTTTATTTTACTGTCACTGTGGCCCGATTGTTTTGTGAGGTCACTTCGACATTTTCAGGGGTTAGTCAGCGGTTTCTCTCCCACCACACGCGTACATGACCTGCTGGACAAACAGCGCTGAGGTCGTGTGGTGAATGCACATCTCTATGATTAATTCAAAAGTCAAACTCACGTAATCTTTTGAAATGGCCACTGTTATGGCAGCAACAGTTAAGGCCGTTCACACCAAGGACGGTAACTATAAAGATATAGTTCTAAAAATTGTTCTCAATATTAAAGAATATCAGAGTTCACACCACAGCGATAACAATAAAGGCACAGATAAATGATATCGTTGGAATCATTTTCAGAACGATTTTTTTCCATGTGATGAATGATAAAAACATTGACAATCAGAATCCATCCTGATTTAACGAACATGAGCATTTAGAATAAACAGAACGATACCGTCTGCTGGTGTGGATGCTAATAGAGTTATCGCTCTTGGTGTGAACGGGCCTTTATGCGATACAATTGTAAAGAATGTATTATTTATATGAAGTAGGCCTTGCAGGACTAATCATGTCACTAGTCAACCAAATAGCCAAACGTTTTCCTGTAAATAAGAGGATGCCTTAACTGCGTTCACGCCATGCCGTAATTATGAGATGACAACACATGCCGTCATACCCGGAGCTGTTCACGGAATCGTGTGTTTCCGTGGCAGTCAGGTGGTACTCCAGAAAATTCCCAGTTTACAAGTTGTAATTACGAGTTCTACGAGAATGTGATCTTTCAGCATCAAAAAAATTTATATTTTTGACAACTCTACATTACACTTAGTTTATTATTTCAGATGCAATTTTAAAAGACTACAACTGAAAAATGTATCCCCCAGCAGCCACGCAGATCCATCAGTCCACATCAGAAACACTTCCTGTGTGCATAGGGCGTATGTGGCGGTGCTGCAGCTCACGTCTCTCTGTCTGTAGGGTATAAGGGCGAGGCGGACGTGCCCCCGTCTCCAGCCTCGTCTCACCACAGCAGCACACAGGCGCCGTCACTGACCGAGGAGAAGCGGACGCCACAGGGCAGCCAGAACTCACTCAACACCGTCAGCTCGGGCTCCGGCAGCACCAGCGGAATCGGCAGCGGTGGCGGCGGCGGGAGCGGCAGCACAGTGGCGGCCCTGCAGCCCTACGACGTGGAGATCCAGCGGGGCGAGAACGAGGGCTTCGGCTTCGTCATCGTGTCGTCCGTGTCACGGCCTGACGCGGCCACTACCTTCGGTGAGATCTCTCACTCCATCAGGACATATGACGTTCAAAAGCTCCAGAATATACACTGGATGCTCACCTGTTTTTAAAAAGATAGACCATATGTAGTTATTTTATTCATCCTCTAATCTTGTCTGAAAATAAATATGGTTTCATTCTGCCAATACTCTTTTCTTCTTCTTCTATCTCTTTGTCTCTTTGGTCTCTCTCAGCTGGAAACACGTGCGTGTCAATGCCTCATAAAATCGGTCGGATCATCGAGTTCAGTCCCGCGGACCGCTGTGGGAAGCTGAAGGTGGGCGATCGGATCCTAGCGGTCAACAGCTGCTCCATCACCAACAAATCACACTCTGACATCGTCAACCTGATCAAAGAGGCTGGCAACACGGTCACGCTGCGCATCATCCCCGGAGACGGTGAGCTCCCGCTCTTTAAGAGGACTGAGAACTCGACTTGCGTTTGTTTTCTAGTCTTGGGTCAGTATCGTGCTGATGCTGCATGTTTACAGATGTTCTCCACAAGCAATGCGGTATATTGTGGAATTTGTAGTTATGATGGCAAGTTTGCTGGACCCTGAAGCATCATTACACTCCTGTCCAACATCGGGGGAACAAATCACACGGAGGGCCCAATCACACACCGGCACCAGTGTGTTCTGCTAGTGTCAGCCCGACGCAGTTCTCATGTTCACGTCCAGCTCCACATGTTTAAATCTCAAATGCACTGGCGCATCTGTTCACCCATGGGCGTCTGGTCTGAACACCAGGAGTTCAGGAGCATTGTTGGAGCGTTGCTATTGTGAGGAACTGAAGACGACTGCGCCATTGACCAACACACACCTGCTCTAAAGTCAAGAACGCAGTATTATTGTGTTATTTAAAGGGTGTGTTAGTAATATGAGCCTATAGGTGGAGCACAACACACACACACTCTGCTCATTACACACACAGGGACGCGCAGCACACACACACACTGATTATCACACACAGGGTCACGCAACACACGCACACACACACACTGATTATCACACACAGGGACGCGCAGCACACACACACTGCTCATTACACACACAGGGACGCGCAGCAGCACACACACACACACACACTCTGCTCATTACACACACAGGGACGCGCAGCAGCACACACATACACACTCTGTTCATTACACACACAGGGACGCGCAGCACACACACTCACACTGATTATCACACACAGGGTCACGCAACACACACACACACACTGATTATCACACACAGGGACGCGCAGCACACACACACTGCTCATTACACACACAGGGACGCGCAGCAGCACACACACACACACTCTGCTCTTTACACACACAGGGACACGCAGCAGCACACACACACACACTCTGCTCATTACACACACAGGGATGCGCAGCACACACACACACACACACACACACTGATTATCACACACACACACACACACACACTGATTATCACACACGGTCGCACAGCACACACACACACTCTGCTCATTACACACACAGGGACGCGCAACACACACACACACTCTGCTCATTACACACACAGGGACGCGCAACACACACACTCTGCTCATTACACACAGGGACGCGCAACACACACACTCTGCTCATTACACACACAGGGACGCGCAACACACACACTCTGCTCATTACACACACAGGGACGCGCAGCACACACACTCTGCTCATTACACACACAGGGACGCGCAACACACACACTCTGCTCATTACACACACAGGGACGCGCAACACACACACTCTGCTCATTACACACACAGGGATGCGCAGCAGTACACACCCACACATTTAAATATTACAAATAAAAGGATTACAATGTAAAAGATTAGTATTGTTTACATAAAGATAAAAATGCCTACATGTCATAATGATAGTCATTGCATGTCTCAGAATGATCTATTTGCAGTAATGACCAATGGTGGCGATACACACATGTGTTTAAACTGATTCCTCATGTAAATAGTGAATCCGCTCATGGCGCGAGCACAACTGGCTTTTAAAGGGAAAGGGAGATGAGACTCTGATTGGTTTATTGCACGTTACGCCCAAAACACACCCATGACACCCATGCCCGGAGCGCCGACCGAAACTTGGGATATATCATGCTTTCTACAAACTGTTATGAGAACTGGCCACAGGGTGGCGCTGTAATGAATACATGTACTTTTGTTCTTCTATTTCAAGTGATTTATGGCCTAGAATCTGAATCCAGAGATTATACGGTTTAACTGACTGATTGACCGGTCAAAACAGCACTTCAAAACTCAGAGAATAGAACAATCGGAAAACACACACACACACAGAGAGAAACAAATTTCATTGGTTTCTGCAGCAATAGCTGTGCAACTGCAATCATGAAAGCTGACGTTGGTCAACATGTATTTCCACATAATCTGGATTTCTAGCTATAATTCATGCATTTTCTGTTGTGTAAAAGTCATTCAAACATTACAACTGTTTCTCTTTCTCTCTGGCCGAATAGAGACGTCAAATGCCTCATTACTGACCAACGCAGAGAAGATCGCCACCATCACAACTACACACACACCTCAGAGCAGCACAGAGCCCAGGTGAAACACTCACACACACACACACACACACACACACACACACACACACACACCTCAGAGCAGCACAGAGCCCAGGTGAAACACTCACACACACACACACACACACACACACACACCTCAGAGCAGCACAGAGCCCAGGTGAAACACTCACACACACACACACCTCAGAGCAGCACAGAGCCCAGGTGAAACACTCACACACACACACACACACACACACACACACACACCTCAGAGCAGCACAGAGCCCAGGTGAAACACTCACACACACACACACACACACACACACACACACACACACACCTCAGAGCAGCACAGAGCCCAGGTGAAACACACTCTCTCTCACACACACACACACACACCTCAGAGTAGCACAGAGCCCAGGTGAAACACTCACACACACACACACACACACACACACACACAAACACCTCAGAGCAGCACAGAGCCCAGGTGAAACACTCACACACACACACACACACACACACACACACCTCAGAGCAGCACAGAGCCCAGGTGAAACACTCACACACACACACACACACCTCAGAGCAGCACAGAGCCCAGGTGAAACACTCACACACACACACACACACACACACACACACACACCTCAGAGCAGCACAGAGCCCAGGTGAAACACTCACACACACACACACACACCTCAGAGCAGCACAGAGCCCAGGTGAAACACACTCTCTCTCACACACACACACACCTCAGAGTAGCACAGAGCCCAGGTGAAACACTCACACACACACACACCTCAGAGCAGCACAGAGCCCAGGTGAAACACACTCTCTCTCACACACACACACACCTCAGAGTAGCACAGAGCCCAGGTGAAACACTCACACACACACACACCTCAGAGCAGCACAGAGCCCAGGTGAAACACTCTCTCTCTCACACACACACACACACCTCAGAGTAGCACAGAGCCCAGGTGAAACACTCACTCACTCACACACACACACACACACACACACCTCAGAGCAGCACAGAGCCCAGGTGAATCACACACACCACAGAGCCCAGGTTAAACTCACACACACCTCAGAGCAGCACAGAGCCCAGGTGAAACACTCTCTCTCTCACACACACACACACACACACACACACACACACACACATACACATACTTCACTGGGGTCTGTAGAATGTGTGTATGTATGCACTGATTTAGTAATGATATTCATAATCTCAAAACATCATTTTGACAGGTGGACATTAGTAACATGATTCTTCTTTCTTTTGTCCAACAGGAATAACAAACCCAAACCAGCCCTGACTCAACCCCCAGCCTACAGTCAGGTGTGTGAGTGTGTTTGTGTTTGTGTTTGTGAGTGAGTGTGTGAGTGTGAGTGTGGTCACAGGTGTATCCGATTGCCTGCTAATTTGAGGGAACAGGTACCAATCAGCAATACCCAAGACCAACAGCAGAGGTCGTCACAGTGTGTGTGTGTGTGTGTGTGTGTGGTGAGCTCCGGCTAAGGGCTTCTGTTTGAGTGTGTTTTGTACAGTAATTGATTGATTTGCCTCATTTCTCAACATTAGTTAATCTCAGTCAATCTCAGTTGATGTAAATACAGTTTGTTCATGTTGGTTCACACTGCACGAGCTAATGTCCACAGATACAGATGTGAGAGCGGGTTTGTAACCGTAATATCAGCCATATAACATTCACAGCACATCAGTGGCATAAATATACAGGCCAAACATTTGTTTTTAATTCATGAGCAAATGAGCGTCATGTATTATTTGTGAATTTCTTTCACTTTGATTGTGTTTGTGATGTTTATAACAGTTCATACATGCAGGAAACATGCGATCACTTGGGTCTGTTTCTAATGAGCAAAAGCCTCCGTCTGAGATCTTAGGCATTCAATATCATATAATATTTGTTAATAATTATTTGTTAACTTCAGTAAGTGTACCTGAGTCCACCCCTAACCCTCAGGTGACGTCTGTCGGTCAGGGTTTTCTCGGGTGAGTGTCCGGCCGGTTTGAGTTGTGATTTTGTTGATCTGTGTGTGTGTGTGTGTGTTTAGGAGGCAGAGTTTTATTCGGTTGATCTGGAGAGGGAGAGTAAAGGCTTTGGCTTCAGTCTGAGAGGCGGTAAGGAATACAACATGGATCTGTACGTGCTGCGATTGGCTGAGGACGGAGCCGCTGTCAGGAACGGCAAGATGAGGGTAAGAGCACACACACAGAGACTCGTTCCGTCAGCCATGGCCAAAACAACACATTAATCCTCCATCTTCCTCTTGGATGTGATCGGACTCCTTCCCAGGGTTTCCGCAGGTCTTAGAAAAGGGTTAAATTGGATCAGAAAGTCTCAAGTTCAATTTCATGGCGTTAAATTACGGCCCTATGAGTTCTGCGATGCGGAAAACATGGACGCAATCACAGAATCCATTCATAAAAATGGAATTTACTGTATAATGAGGAATGACACGGATGTTTTTGGATGAAAGAGACATAAAGGGCCAGTTCACCCATTAATGAGAATCCTGGGATCATGTCCTCGCCCTAATGTCGCTCAAACCCGTCAGACTTTCCTTCCTCATCGAGTCTCTTCAGAACATCTGGAATAATCCACTCGATCCGTACGGATCCGTTTCTCTTGATGAACTTTCTGAAGCGTCAGTGTAAGTTGCTTAGACTGTCGATGGAGGACAGAAATCTTCCCATTTCATTACAAATATCCTCCGGAGACGAACGTTTAATCTGACCATTAAAGTCCAGAGAAACAGATTTCATAAGGCCCTAAATTAAACTGCATGCGCTGCAGAAATGATGCTCTTCCTCAGGATTTCTGTTTTCCAGCACAAACTCAAAACATCCTTAAATCAGGAGACATTTCATGTGAAATGAAGAAATGAAGTCTTGTTTTCTGAATGAAGTGAGTTTGAGCTTAAAACAAGAACAAATCTCTGTCATTGGGTGTGAACATTACTCGCATTTGAGTTAAGATGATGTTTATGAACACACTGGCAGATATTTGCTCTTGTTTTAATCATAAAATCACTTTCACAAGATTTCTTCTCAAACTTTAAGCTATTTTTTTTGTAAAATGAATTAAAAAGTAATGAAGATCACTAGAAGTGTCACTAATATACAACTCAGAGAATGTATTGACTTATTTTCCCTTAAATGTATTTATTCCTTTAAATTCTCTTTAAGGGTCTTAGAAAGGTCTTAAATGTGTCCTCGTAAGATCTGCAGAAACCCTTCATGTGTCCTGTTGGAATCCTCAAGACTGCGTGACGTCTCATCTCTCAAAGCTCAATCTGCTGTCCTCCTGCTTTCAGGTCGGTGATGAAATTCTGGAGATCAACGGTGAAAGTACAAAAAATATGATGCATTCGCGCGCCATCGAGCTGATCAAGAGCGGAGGAAGACGAGCTCGACTGGTGCTGAAGAGAGGAGACGGGTCCGTCCCCGAGTACGGTGGGTCATGTTCTCCACCGATAGAGTGATCAATGAGCCTCTGCTTTATTTCTACAGCGCTTTATACAGTACGGATTAGGGTTGGGCCGATAGACGACCGTGATCCCTGCAAATAATGAAGCTGATCACAATACAAATTACATTCAAAACAGTTCAATGAACAAAATATAAACACTTACGGTTTTATTGTAACGGCAAACGAATTATAGGCTACTAGATGTTTTACACAAGCTAAACCAATGATATTCAAATGACATCCGCACCCGGGAATGTTCCCATCCGGACCCGGGCATGTTCCCATCCGGACCCGGGAATGTTCCCATCCGGACCCGGGCATGTTCCCATCCGGACCCGGGCATGTTCCCATCCGGACCCGGGCATGTTTCCATCCGGACCCGGGCATGTTCCCATTCGGACCCGGCCATGTTCCCATCCGGACCCGGGCATGTTTCCATCCGGACCTGGGCATGTTCCCATTCGGACCCGGCCATGTTCCCATCCGGACCCGGGCATGTTTCCATCCGGACCTGGGCATGTTCCCATCCGGACCCGGGCATGTTTCCATCCGGACCTGGGCATGTTCCCATTCGGACCCGGGCATGTTAAAATCCGGACACGGGCATGTTTCCATCCGGACACGGGCATGTTCCCATCCGGACCGCGAGACAGAACGGTAGCTTTAGCTGAAGTGAGCAGAGCATCAAAAAAGCGCATCACACCACAAGCACTCAGGATGGTTTGTGGGAATATTTCAGCGCTATATCCTCTAGTAGTTTTATCTAAAGCCAAACGCACTTCATTCAAGCCCGTTCAGCTCCGTGTGCGTTCTCTCTTTCTCCAGACGCCACATTAACTGCCCGATGTCATCGTCCATCGCGATGTTTCACTGTAGACATCGCCCAACCCTAGTACAGATTATTTCATAGCAGCTTCACAGTGATAAACAGAATCAGAGAGGAAACCTCAACAGATAAGAGACATCAGGTTCAGCTGTAAAGCAGCTCCACAGAAGACTGTGTCATTAGCCGTGTTTCCACTGTCACTTCCGGGCCTCGTCGGGGCTTCCTCAGGGTTTACTGGCCTGTTGAAAACCTTGGGCCAGCTCGGGCTTGAGGAGTGGTTACGAACAGATGCGAAGTTTATCTGAGTCTGGAGACGATTTCATATCCCAGAGCATCAGCATTAAAGACTTTTACAATCATTTCAGCTCTAAGCTCACGTTCAGACAGCAGCGAGTGTTTGAATAACTTCTGCTTGTGATCCGATGTGGATTCTGATCACTGTATAAGGCAGAAATCGTGCTGCAAAAGACTGTGCTAACATTACCATAGTAAACATGGTAAATACAACCGCTTGATGAAATCAGACGAAGCGATCACAATCCTGTTTATTTCATCTGTCAGTGCGTCTCGTCTCTTTATTACCGGACTGTCTGATATCCATATTTAGCTCCGCATGTCATAAGCGGTTTTTCGGGAGCATCCTCTGTTTCCCTGAGTGAAAATGTTCGGACTGTGACTGGAGAGAGTGCTTACACTCCTCGTATTTTTGTTGGAAAGTTTGTAGAAATGAACATTGTTTCTAAATGTGATGTGAACTGTCCTGTGACTACAGACGCGGCAGAATAAGTGTGTCCTCTTTCTTTTGTGAAAGACCGGTAATGCCACTTTATTTCTGTGGGACTAATGGGCAATCCCGACACTAATGAATTCATTAGGGTCAATGTATCACTAACATCGATGCTTGGTCTTTAAATCTTTAAGTAAACGACAAACGGCCGCTTTTATCCTGTTTTCGAACTTCCATCTGTTGGTGAGATGATGGGTGTGTGTGACGTTGTTCCACGGAGGTGTATTACGGGCGGGTTTTAGTGAAGTGCTGCGGAGCTTCTGGCCCGACGGTGTAAACGCCTGTGGTTCTCAGTGCTACAGGTCAGGTTATTAGCCCAGCCCGACCTGACCCGACAGTGGAAACACGGCTATTGATCAGATCAGCTCATCATCTGATAGTGTCAGTGCAGTCGGATGGATAAGATCTTCCTAGTTCTTCAGTCAGCAGAAGTTTGTGCTGTTTCTCCTGATTCACCTCTGTTTCTCTCTCTCTCTGATCTCTGGTTCTCTGGGCTCCTCAGCGATGATGGGCCCTCATCTCACTGCCTGTCTGAGGAATGATAAGTTGGGCGAGCCCTGCTTCTACCTAATGGGTCAAAATCAAGCCACGGTTTGTAAAGCACAGTCTGTGTCAACCCTTCCCATCACCCTGCGGCACGTTGTTCCCTCACTCGCCCTCATGCCATGCTTTCATCCCACCCCAGTGAATCCATTCTCCCGCTGACCTCTGACCCCATGTTCCTGATGGATGATGCACGGATGCATGTGTGATGCTGTCGTAGTTGTTTCTGTTAATGGCTGGTAACAGATGGGCGAATGTTACGAAAGCCCGTTTTAAAATCAGAAGAATAAAGAAATGCATAAAGAAAACAAAGCCTGTTTTTAGGACCAGTAATGTTTTGTGCATTGTGACATCTGCTATGTTTCCACCCCCCTGTTTTTATGTGAATTATGGATTTCTAGATTGCATTACAAAAACTTGAAAGAATTCTAAAATAGGCTTTGTTTTTATTATCATTTAAGGCAAATGTAGTGTATTATTTTTCTTTCAGCCATGCCTGATGGCGGCGGGAACTCGTGGTGCTGCTTCACTACACTGGCATTTCAGATGACACCAATTAAAATACATTTTTGTTTTTCGAAATATGGTTTCTCGAATATGGTTTTATGACTCATTTGACACCTCTGCATGTTCACTAACTAAACTAAATACAGAGGTCTTGATGAAAGCATTAGGGGCCGTTCACACAGAACGCGTTTCTCCATTCCAATGGGCCACTTTTCCATTGTCTTTCTATGTGAACGCGCTTTAACCGTTGCGCTCGCAATAAAGTACGTTTAAAGGGTCCATAACACACACAGTTTCTGCCAGTCTCGTGTTAATCTTGAGTATCTATAGAGTAGTGTTGATCCTTCATATCTCCCAAGAGTCTTTAGTTTATCAGATTTATAAAAGACAGATACACTGTACCGATTCTTTCAGAAAACAGCCGAGCTTGTGGAGGCGTGCAGTGGGCGGAGCTAAAGAGACACACACACTCACACACACTCTCTCACACACACACACACACACTCACTCACACAAACACACACACACTCACACACACTCTCTCACACACACACACTCTCACACACACACACTCACACACACTCTCACACACTCTCACACACACACACACACACTCACACACACACACACTCTCACACACTCTCTCACACACACACACACACACTCACACACACACACACTCACACACACACACACACACACACACTCACACACACTCTCTCACACACACGCACACACACACACACACTCACTCACTCACTCACACAAACAAACACACACACACTCACACACACACTCACACACACTCTCTCACACACACACACACACTCACACACACTCTCACACACACACACACACACTCACACACACACACATTCACACACACACACTCACACACACACTCTCACACACACACTCACACACACTCTCTCTCACACACACACACACACACACACTCTCATACACTCTCTCACACACACACACACACTCACTCACACACACTCTCTCACACACACTCACACACACACACACACTCACACACACACACACTCACACACACACTCACTCACACACACACGCACAATTACACACACACACATGCACGATTACACACACTCACACACACTCTCGCACACACACACACGCACAATTACACACACACACTTTCTCACACACACGCACTCTCTCACACACACACACACACTTTCACACACACACACGCACAATTACACACACACACGCACAATTACACACACACGCACAATTACACACACACACTTTCTCACATACACACACACACACGCACAATTACACACACACACTCGATTCTTGAACTCGGTGTTGTTCACGTTATATGCACTTACGCGTCGATTGCCAACAAAACACACACATTTGATGCAGTTTTACTCACCACAACGCCAGCGCCGCCGACGGCTCCCGTAACCCGAACGAAGCTCGTTCATGGACGCACTGGTGTGTGTGTGTGTGTGTTTGAAATCATCTGGGAGTGCCCATATAAGGAATTCCACCCTTTATGACATCATACAGGGCCATACTCGGAAAAAATATATATATAAAAAATGTATTTGGCACAGAAATACTCCGTTACACGTCCAACTCATTTTTTGAAACTTTGTCCTGTTTATCATGAGAATCAACTCTTTAACAGTGGAAATAAGGCAGAATGCATGAAATAGCATTAGACCCGCCCTTTCAACTTCTAAAAATTGCGTCTCGAGACCTTGCATTTTTGCGTTCTGTGTGAACCGGCCCAAACTCCTGAGTGCCAAACCACATTTGAGTATCATAAGGTAAGATGCAGATTTTGTGCTGCCCGCCGTGTAGTGAAATATACAGTGTTTATTTAATCATGAGCTCTGAGCGTTCTCACACAACTCTGTCCTCATTCATTTGTTAGTGTTATTTGGGTTATTTGGCCTTTAATATTAGGATTTTGTTTAAAATCTTCCACTATGGCACCGCCCCCCAGCACCCCTGATAAAATATGTTGCCGCAGCTATGAATGCCATTAAACCGCACAGGGACGTCCTGACACATCTGACCAGTAAAGTGCGTGTCCTGATCAGAATCAACACTGGCATTCCCATCCGGGAATGATGTCTGGAGCCAGTACTCTGACCGCAAAGGTCACAGTGCCTTTCTTTCCAAAATGACCAAATCATGCTGATAACCCTTGCATTCAGGAAGAGTCTCCCAGAGGGTGCAGGTGCTCCTGTTGCAGCGGATGGAACTGAGAGTGCTGAATTGTACTTTTGACATCTTGTTTTTTCCGTCTGTGTCCTAAAACCCTTTATCCACCAAACTGTATTAAAGTGCCCCTATTATGCTATTTTAAAGGCTCCTAATTTTATTTTGAGGTCTCCTACAATAGATTTACATGCAGCCAAGGTTACACACCTCATTCCTCAAAGAGTCTGAAAACAGTTCGATCACGGATTCAGTCTCTCTAAACCCCGCCTCTCTGAGAGCTGCTCTGCTGTGATTGGTCAGAAAGCAAACGCTCTTGACACACAGTGATATGAACAGTAATGATGGCGTGGGTTTGACCGTCTCAATCTCAGCAGAAAACAGCGTCTTCTCCACATGAACAACACCAACCAAACCAGTCTCAGAGACAGCTACAGTGAGTGAGGGCGGGGCTAAGAGACGCTGTTCAGCCAATCACGACCAGAGACGGGCATTATGCTAATGAGTTACAAACCCACTGTCAGAATTACTGACGACTCGCTTCAGTTCAGAATCGATTCTTTCTTTTAGGAGACAATAACTCCATTTATCTTTGATCTCTGCAGAGCTTTTTCATTCACAAACAGCTCTAATACACACTGCACCAAAGGTCATATTTGAAAAAAACATAATAGAGGCACTTTAAAATGTGATCACATTTGGGAAATGCCTGAAAGTGTCTGACTCTGTATATCTGTGTGGCAAAGTAAGGAAGCAAGGTTTTAAATTGGAGATACTATCCATTGTTGATGCCTCCAAATTTTATCATTTGATGATTTGCAACAGTTTTAGAGTCACTTAAATTACCCCTCACTGATGGTGCCTCTCACATTGATATGTAATTGATAAGCTTGAGCAGTAGAGATTTCTGCTGTTTTTGTGTCGGCAGCTGCCCGTTCAGAACCATAGTTTTCAGAGCTATAATCTAGGCCAGTTCTTCTCAACTCTGGCGCTCGAGGGTTCAGCTCCAACCGATCAAACTCAAGCGGCCCTCGAGGGCCAGAGATGAGGGCTCCTGATCTAGGGCAAAGAGGGTACTTTGCAGAAACTTGAACATAAGATGTTTTTTATTTGTTTTCATTCCTTTGGTCACTACATAATTTCCATTCTTCCATTTGTGTAATTGTTTAGATGACTTGATATAATAAAAAATAGTAGGGATGTGTCCGACGGTTTGACTGGTGGTGTAGATGTTGTATGAGCATTTTTGCTTTCATGTTTGATTACATGAAGTGCTGGTTTACTGGTACAAGCCGAGTGCTGTTAGTGGCCTAACCTAAAGCCTTTCTTCATTCATTTCCAGACGGCCCAAATGACAGCTACCCTCCCTCGCCCGGGCCACAAAATAATTCGGAAGTGAGGACTTTGCTGGTCAGTGGCCCGTTTCATCCTCCGTCAGAGTCCAGCTATACATCCGAATATCACACCCCATCCCAGCCCAAGCAGCAGCAACTGAAGGACAGACAGCCGGCGAGGGAACGAGAGAAGGACAACAGCCCGGCTCCGCACCACCTGTCCTGGAACAACCAGCCCAGCCCCAAAAACAACTCCCACCGCAGGGTCAAGAAGTCAGAGTCCGAGAGCGGCATCGCCAAGCTCTTCAAAACATTAAGGAAAGAGGGTGGATTTGGAAGGAAATCTTCCAATCAGGATCTACTGAGGCGAGGCCGCAAACCATCCATAGACACGCAGAGTAGCGCTGGATCTCAGGTGCGCAGTGGATCCTTGGATCGCTCCTCCGGCCGGAAGCGCAACAGCTCTCCAGACCGCCGTAGGGCCAAGTCTGTGGACCGACGGATAACACGGCCCTATAAAGATCAGTCCCCTGAGCGAAGCTATCAAGCCTCTTCCCAGGACCTGCTGAGCCAGATCTCCACTCCAGAAAGGCATTTCCAGCCCCAAAAAGAGCCCCAAACACCCCGCCGGAACTACAACAGCGAGGGCTACTTCACGTCCACCCCTGAGCGGCCAAACAAAGCCATGGCCCATACTCTCGGTCGCACACCTGAGCGTGGTTTAAAAAACCGGAACGTTCTGCACAACAGCTCTCCATCCGGTCAAGCTGAAAGACAAGGGTATTTCCTCAACGGACCCAGTGAAAGACACTTCCGCGGGAGATCAGACAGCAGCAGCGACGGAAGTTACCTGGAAGAGGGCGCCACTCCGCAGCTTAGAGACTATTACAACGCACTGAAAGCCAGCAGCGCAATTGGGACCGGTGTGGGCCGAGGTCTTGGCCAGAGCTCGCCCAGCAAGAGACGGCTTTACAAGGAGAACCACGCAGACCTCAGCATCTGACCGCTTCACCACACCTTCAACAATGGGTTTTTCTAGTTTTCATCCGTCCGATTGTTTTTATATGTTGTGTTGCTAGTGAGATCCATGTTTTGTTAAGAAGATACGGACTGAAACTCTTCTGTTCTCTACAAACGCATCATCTTTGTGTCCTCTTTTCTCCAAATTGAACCAGAGCACAAGCATTCAACGTTTGTTTCTTTGTTTGTACATTTGAACAGATGTGGCAAAACCAGAACTCCAACTATGATGCTACTGTTTAAGTAATATATTTAAGCTGTATATTTATTTTGAAAAATCGAAATGTAACTCAATGGGCTGAAAAAGCGTCATTCAGACACTAGTTTGTCTTAACACTGCACTGGACCGAGGCACAAGCCGCCCAAAAGCAAAAAAGCGCGGAAGAAACGCGAGCTGAAATGCATTCTCTTGTGGCACAAAGTTTTGTTGTTGTTTTTGCCATAATCACCAGAAATTAGACTAAAGGCACATGTGTACAGTTGAGAAAACTTGACCCAACATTAGCTTAAAGCAAGTTATTACAAAATGTATATTTTATGAACTAATCAAGTGCATTTGAGCTGTATATTTTATCAGTATGTGTGTTCCTACAGGATGCAAACACTGGAGTTATGAAATAAGAGAAAAGTTATCCCTGCATATTTCTCAGTGGCAGTTCACAATCATTTCAATCAGAAGTCTGAAATATTTTCAATCGTCCCTTACACAGACAGCCACATTTACCTCCACAAAGTCGAGAACCAAATGCCATGGAAATGCCCTGAATCTGTGAACGGTGTTGAGAGAGATGTGGCCTGAATGTACAGTTACAGGAGACTACATGAAAACGGCACAATCTGCCAAACTGAGCCACCGCGTGTTCTCCGTCACGCTCTCGACACGCAATACGTGTTTGTTTGGGAACACATTCCGACAGGACCGTAATCTCTCAACAGGGAATTCCTTCAGTGTCGTCTGAATAGTACTGTATGGAAACGTATCCGCGCTGTCTTTTATTGCTGTATGTACTTTAACCCGTGTCGGTAAGGATACTGCTGCCTTTTCTCTGTACAAAAAAGAATTTATGAAAGATGTCCTGCACCTAGAAGAAGATACTAACATGTTTATACTCGGCTCACTGGGACTACGCTGACGTGTACTCAGAATCAGGCATATGGAAAGTTATTTTTTTGTTCTCCTCTCTCCAGGAAAGGTGGGAGACTGGTGTTTTTCACGGAAGGCGGTTGAATATCTGTCGTTATGGATAGCCTGCTTTTTTTCTAGAGATCTTGTATACTGTCTGTGGTCTCTGCAAAGCTCTATGGATTTAAAATGCTTTTTTCTGTTGATAAAATGGTCTAATTTACTTTTTTTTTTACAAAACTATGCATATATATAAAAATTCTGCATTGTCCATAGCTTTATTTGACTCATGAAGTTATACATAACATTAGTATAAGTTCAAGTAGATGTGGACTTACACAGTAAAGTTTTTTTTCTTGTTTGAATGGATCACAATGTATATGTAGCTATCAAAAGAAGTCTGTGAATGCTATTTTTATTATCAAATAAAGTTTTCCATACAAATTCACAATCCTGTGTTCATTGTGGTGTGTGAAATTACACTGTACGTTTAAAAAAACAAACCCAGCTGACCTTCAGACCCAGTGCCCTTCCAGAAGGTACTAATATTAATGTCTGAATAAATTAGGTTCAAAGGTGTACCTTTTGAAAGGGAACTGACCCACTGACAGCTTTTGTACCTTTTGTTTGGTATGATTATTCTTTCAGTACTGAACTAGAGCGTAGTATTCTTATGTCCGTTTAACAACTTTACCATGTGGCCTTGGGTTGCTTGTGCCGTGTTCTCAAATTGCTACAGGAAGGGGGGAAAAGTACAACAGCAGCCAAGTAATATCTCAAAAATATTCAGGAAAGAATGTCATAGCGTGGATTGTCCCTTAACTTAATTGAGCATATGGTTATTTGAACTTGTACTTCATTGAGAAGTTGCGTAGGAAAGCATCTACCTAATGAATAAATGCACAAAGAAGATTTTAAGGGATTATTAACTTTTTCCCCGCCATTGACAGAAATTTCTGGCTATCCGTGTTTTTACTGTTATATGGTAGGGGGCGCTATTACACGCCTTCTGAAAGAGTACAGAATCTCCTGATCAAAACACATGCGATGAAGAAGCAGAAACAAGCCATATCATACACTATATTGCCAAAAGTGAATTACTTAATCCGTAGGGTTTAATATGGAGTTGGCCCACCCTTTGCAGCTATAACAGCTTCAGCTCTTCTGGGAAGGCTTTCCACAAGGTTTAGGAGTGTGTTTATGGGAATCTTTGACCATTCTTCTAGAAGCGCATTTGTGAGGTCAGGCACTGATGTTGGACGAGAAGGCCTGGCTCGCAGTCTCCGCTCTAATTCATCCCAAAGGTGTTCTATCGGGATGAGGTATGAAATCTGCCCCCTCAGGCCACACCTTGATGGTCTTCACTGATGGCTTCACACGGTTGATGAGGGGTGCATATTTGGGTGTGAGGAACAAATAAAAGTGATCTGACTGTCCCAGGTGGGGGAGGGGTGTCGCAGCGTAAGCTCCAGCCATGTTTGTGTAAACATGGTCTAAAGTTTAGTTTCCTCTGGTGTGACAGGAAACATGCTGGTGAAATTTCGGTAGCACTGACTAAGTTTGAATGATTAAAATCACCAGCAACAATAAACGCAGCTTCCGGGTGAACAGTCTGTTGTTTACTGATGGCTGCGTAAAGTTCTTTCATAGCAAGCTTAGCATCAGCATCCGGGGGAATATAGGCTGCAGTTATAATGGTGGAAGTGAACTCCCGCAGTAGATAAAATGGTCTACATTTAACCATGAGAAACTCAAGGTTAGCTGAACAATGTCTCCCAACAATAGCAGAGTTTGTGCACCAAGCTTTGTTAATGTAAATGCACAATCCACCACCTCTGGTCTTACCGGAGCCATCTAATGTTCTATCCGCCCGGAGTGTGTGGCGTCCTGCTAGCTCAATAGCGTTGTCCGGTATTCCGCTGTTTAATCATGTTTCCGTGAATATTAAGACGTTACAGTTTAAAAATCTCTTGCTGTATGTGATACTGAGTCGAATCTCCTCTATTTTGTTCACCAGCGACCGTACATTGGCAAGGAAAATGCTGGGTAAAGAGAGCCGGTGTGGTGTTAGCTTTAGCTTAGCTCTTAGTCCTCCGCGCTTCCCCCGCCTTTGTTTACGATCTCGACGCCGCCTGCGAGCACTTCCGCCTGGCCGGGTAGAGTGCATAGCCTCGGGTGTTCTGGTGATCTCAGGAAGGAGTCGATAAAACTGTCGGAAATTCGCAAACCAATATCCAAAAGCTCACATCGGGTGGCACAACTGTTCTGCACGAACAGACCCCGAAATGAGCAAGAAATATACCGCAACATTGCAGAATCTGGAGAGACCCCGAGCCTCGCGATGTACTCGCGCCACCGTCATGTTGTCAAAGGTCAGGACTCTGTGCAGGCCAGTCAAGTTCCTCCACACCAAACTCGCTCATCCATGTCTCGCTCATCAAACATACTCCACACAGACTGGAGTATGTTTGCTTCCCAAGCCACCAATGGCTCTCACACAGACATTGACTGCTACACCTCCTCTGTACTTGATTATATCAATACCACCACTGACAGTGTTACAACCCAGAAGCAGATCACCACATACCCTAATCAGAAGCCATGGATGAACAGGGAAGTGCGACTCCTGTTAAAGACACGCAATGCTGCCTTCAGATCAGGAGATGCACAAGCCTACAGCACATCCAGAGCAAACCTGAAGAGGGGCATCAAAGAGGCCAAGCACTGCTACAAGCTAAAGATAGAGGGACACTTTTCCAACTTTGACCCTCGACGCATGTGTCAGGGCATTCAGGCCATCAGTGACTACAAACCCACCCACTCCAACCCCGCAGCCACTGATATCAACTTCCTGAACGAGCTAAATTACTTTTATGCTCGCTTTGAAAGGGACAACAGAGAAACTGCCACCAAGGCCAAACCCTCAGCTGACCACTCGCCAATCACACTCTCCTCCACAGATGTCTGCAATGCACTGTGCCGAATCAGCCCGCACAAGGCTGCTGGACCAGACAACATCCCTGGACGCGTACTCAGGGCATGTGCAGAGCAGCTCGCTGGGGTTTTTACAGACATTTTCATCTTGTCTCTTGCCCAAGCAACTGTACCAACATGCTTTAAATGCACTTCCATTGTGCCAGTGCCAAAACACTCTAGCCCGATGTGCCTTACCGACTACCACCCTGTAGCACTCACACCCATCGTTGTGAAGTGCTTTGAGCGGCTGGTCTTGGCACATCTAAAAGACTCTCTACCATCCACATTGGACTCACACCAGTTTGCCTACCGTAGCAATAGGAGCACAGAGGATGCAGTTTCCTTGGCACTGCACTCTGTGCTCACACATCTGGACAATAAGAACATGTATGCTGTTTGTTGACTTCAGCTCAGCATTCAACACTGTTATCCCAACCAAGTTAATAGCCAAACTTGAAGGCCTGGGCATCAACACCTTAATGTGCAACTGGATATTGGACTTCCTGACCAACAGACCCCAGAATGTTCGATCAGGCTCCGCCTGCTCCACCTCCATCACACTTAATACTGGTGTACCACAGGGCTGTGTGCTAAGCCCATTTCTCTACTCCATCTTCACCTCCGATTGCAAGCCTGTGTATGGATCTAATTCCATCGTCAAGTTTGCGGACTACGGTGATTAGACTCATCAGCAACAACGATGAGACTGCCTATAGGGTGGAGATCCAGCACCTGGCCACATGGTGCACTGAAAATAATCTGCTCCTCAACACCACCAAAACGAAGGAACTCATCGTGGACTTCAGGAAAGAGGCAAGAGGCACACACGACACCATCCACATCAGTGGAATGGCTGTTGAGCGTGTCTCCAGTTTCAAGTTCCTGGGGATCCACATCTCGGCGGACATGTCCTGGACAACCAACACCTCCAGCCTGGTCAAGAAGGCTCACCAGCATCTTTTCTTCCTGAGGACACTGAGGAAGAATCAGCTATCCTCGGCTATACTGGTGAACTTCTATCGCTGCGCAATAGAAAGCATCCTGACCAACTGTGTTACAGTATGGTATGGGAGCTGCTCTGTTGCAGAGCGCAAGGCACTGCAGCGGGTGGTGAAAACCGCCCAGCGCATCACAGGGACTCCACTACCTGCCATCGACCACATCCAGAGGAAACGCTGTCTGCATCGAGCTCGCAGCATCCTTAAGGACTCCTCTCACCCAGCCCACAAACTGTTTTCTCTCCTGCCCTCCGGTAGGCGCTTCAGGTGCCTCCGGACCAGGACCAGCAGACTAAAGAACCGTTTTTTTCCCAGAGCTGTCTCTTTATTGAACTCTAACCCTCGTTGATCCCACTCCCCTTATATACTGCTAACCTTCCTCTCCCCCCTCACATCTGCCTTCACTTTGTTATTTGCACTACTGGATGTTCATTTGCACTATCGACTGTTTATTACAGTAACACCTGTACATATATGCATCTTGCACTACTATACCTAACTGGAATATGCTCATTTGCACTATATCGTCCATTGCTATACTGCCCATCTTAGCCTAACATATCATTGTATACATCTATCTGTAAATTCTGTTTATAGTAATAGCCATCTGTATATTATATTCAGTACATATCTATCTGTAAATTCTGTTTATAGTAATAGCCATTTGTATATTATATTCATAGTACATATTAACCTGTAAAATTCTATTTATAGTAATAGCCATCTTTATATATATTCAGTACATATTCATGTCCTGCACTTATGAAACCACTGTATATCCTGCACTTGCTGCTATTGCACTTCTGGTTAGACCTAAACTGCATTTCGTTGCCTTGTACCTGTACTTGTGTAATGACAATAAAGTTGAATCTAATCTAATCTAATCTAATCTTATGGACCGACGCTTTGTGCACTGGAGCGCAGTCATGTTGGGACAGGAAGGGGCCATCCCCAAACTGTTCCCACAACGTTGGGAGCATGAAATTGTCCAAAATGTCTTAGTATGCTGAAGCATTAAGAGTTTCTTTCACTGGAACTAAGGGGCCAAGCCCAACCCCTGAAAAACAACCCCACCCCATCCCATAATCTCCCCTCCACCAAACTTTACACTTGGCACAATGCAGTCAGGCAAGTCCCGTTCCCCTGGCAACCGCCAAACCCAGACTCGTCCATGGGATTGGCAGACAGAGAAGCGTGATTGGTCACTCCAGAGAACACGTCTCACTGCTCTAGAGTCCAGTGGCGGCGTGCTTTACCCCACTGCATCCCACGCTTTGCATTGCTCTTGGTGATGTAAGGCTTGGATGAGCTGCTCGGCCATGGAAACCCATTCCATGAAGCTCTCTACACACTGTTCTTGAGCTCATCAGAAGGCCACAGAAGTTTGGAGGTCTGTAGCTATTGACTCTGCAGAAAGTTGGCGTCTTCTGCGCACTGTGACCCTCAGCATGCGCTGACCCCGCTCTGTGATTTTACGTGGCCTATCACTTCGTGGCTGAGTTGCTGTTCCCAATTGCTTCCACTTTGTTATAATCCCACTAACAGTTGAGCGTGGAATATTTAGTAGTAAGGAAATGTCAGGAATGGACTTATTGCACAGGTGGCAACCTATCACGGTACCACGCTTGAGTTCACTGAGCTCCTGAGAGTGACCCATTCTTTCACAAATGTTTGTACAAGCGTCTGCATGCCTAGTGCTTGATTTATACACCTGTGGCCATGAAGGGATTGAACACCTGAACTCAGGGATTTGGCGGGCTGTCCCAATACTTCTGGCAATATAGTGTATTTAATCATATGCATATGTAAAATAATGCGATCATTAACATTAAACGGCATATAGATCAAAACTGCCTAATGATACAATGAATGATATGTCGACCCAGGATGAGCTCTAGGACTGTGAAGCTTTAGGGGTGTTGATAGACTCCATCTACTCCATCTGTGTTTGATCATCGCTCTGAATCCCATCCGGACGTAATCCTTAACAAAAACGCCATTTTCTTTTTTGCCTACTCTGTGAATTCAGACATACTACTCGTGTCACATACCTGTATTCCAAATCTTTTGAAGTAATTTAGTAGTTTAGTGTGAGGTTGAAATTTAAAATGTTACAGGACTCGTTTTTGATCCAGGCGTATTTGATGTTCAATCAGAAAGTAAACAGAAATGGCATTGACAAAATGATTGACACCCTGGACAAGGTTATCTCTCCATGGTATTCAATGGGATTGAGATCTAGACTCATTACAGGACACTTTGGGACAGTCCAGTGTTTTGTCTTGATCCTCTCCAGGGTTCTTTCTGCATGTTTAGGATCCTTGACCCATGACCTTCGATGGAGGCCTAGCTTTCTAACACCGAGTCCGATATTGTGCTCAAAAATGCCTTGCTATTCGCCTTATTTCATGATGCCATGCACACACATTCAAGGCACCCAGTGCCAGAGGCAGCAAAACAAGCCCAAACATCTCTGAGCCTCCTCTGTGTGACTGTAAGGAAGGGGCTCTTTTCTTTGAATGCTTCCTTTGTTTCCTGTAAACAGAGATAGTGTGATTTGGTCTCATCTGCCCTCAGGACATTCTCCCATAAGGATTTTGGCATGTTCAGGTGTGTTTCTCATGTCAGTGGAGTCCTCCTGGGTCTCCTACCATCCTGTGTCTTGAATCTGTGCGGCAGTTGACAAAGGAGGTGCTTTTTCTACCATTCAGCTGTCCTTCGTCACAATCTTCCATCAATTTTGTCACTTGCAGCTACTTAACATAATGTACAGTGGAAAATGGAACATCTGGGGCCTCATTTATAAAATGTTGCATAGAAACAATCCTACGTTTGATCTAAGATCATTCCTCAAATGTGCATACATGTGATTCAGAGAAACGCTCTCTTCCAGATGTGAAATCTATAAATCGCAAATGATCTTGAAATTGTGCACAGCTGAATGGTTTCAGATCTCTGCCTTGTAAACGGCGCCTAATTAAAGTCATTAGCATATATAAACGAGCACCAGTCAACGTCCAAATCCTTAACTTAATGACGAGTGGCAAGACTTGAAAACATCTGTGTGTACATCTGCTTAGAACCTGATGTGGCGCCAAGCACTTCTCTATGTCAAAGACGTTATTATAGCTATGAACGTTGGCGTGGATTTTAGCGTACACAAACTCTAAGCTCAAATCTGTGCTTATGCACGTTTTTAAGGTTCTCTGGAGATGCATTTAATTTGAGATTGTACATGCTTGGCTATAATCTTGTGTCTGACGTCCTCAGTCTCTCCTGGTCTACAAACACAACAGCTGCTGTAAACAGCGTCTGCACTTCCTGCGAGTCCTAAAGAAAAAACACCTGTGTTCAAAGCTACTGGTCACCTTCTACCGCTTTGCCATAGAGAGTAGCTTAACATACTGCCTCACGGTGTGGTTTGGGGGCGGCTCAGGAGCTGACAGAGAGTCATAAACACAGCGCAGAACATCACTGGCTGCCCTCTCCCCTCACTCCAGGACATTGCCAACACCCGCTACCTATCCAGAGCAAAAAACATTAAGGACTCTTCTCACCCGGTCACCACCTGTTTACCCTCCTGCCCTCAGGAAGGCGATACAGGGCAATTAAAACACGCACTGCCAGTTTCTTGAACAGTTTTTATCCAATAACCATCCAGGCCCTAAACTAAACGTATGCACTATTTATATATGAACACTTACTGTGGACTGTGCAATATCTGTTTGTGACCTTTTACTGCACTTTCCTGTCTTACCTGCTGCACCTGGTTTGCAAATGGGATGTGGTTGTCCTGTATGTATTGTAGCACCGCTGAGCAGTCTCTGGAATTTCGTTGTATATAAGCAATGACAATAAAGTCTAATTCTTTCTTTTGTCCGTGCTCACTGCAGTACACACTCTCTCTCACACACTCACACACACACACTCTTCTCACTCACACACTCTTTCACACACACACACACACACACACACGCAAATCTCACATGCTGCATCCCAATTCGCCTACTTATACTACATCCTGTTTTGTGAAGAAAAAGTACATACTTTTGAGTGTGTATCAGAAGAGTAGGCCAGCGTTGGGACATACTACATCATAACTGCATCCTGTCACCGTTTAAACTGCCCTGTCAATCATCTTATCACAGTTAAAATCCTCCACATACAATTTAATTTGATTTCCTACCGTATCGGAGAGAAGTGTAGCAGTGCGTTGATCTACCAGTCGTGGGTATTTCATGTGTTTGCAATTTGAATAATGATGCTTAAAATTTCATGAACAACCGTATCATTACAGAAGTTCACAATGCTGTTGCAGATGAAATATAATGTGGATGACACTGAATAAATATCTTTTCTTCAGGTTAGATACTGATTATTAATCACTCAAACTCCTTTATCTAAACCTATCTACACATCTGCCAAGTTTTTCCTTGTAGTTCTACACGCAATGGGTTGTGGGCAATATTAGCTGTTATTAGAGTATATTAGAATATTAGAGAGTGCACGGATCTGCACTTCGGATTCTAACCGGGAAAAGGTACACCATCCGTGTATCTTTGTAATACTCATTTCAACATACTGCAATTTGGGACGCACTAATTCTAATTTGGAATACTATTTAGGACAAAGAGTATGCAGGACAACGATTCATTTTTCTTTTCAAACTTGTCGAATACAGGAGAGTTGAGTTCAAAATTGTGTCCCTGTTTAAACAGATGCCAGTGAAAGGCCAACTATACATAATCATAATCTATCTTCACCACTCTGACCTAGCGCAGGATTTACACGTCAGTTCTGATCCTCCCTAATTCATCCATACATATCTGTCAAATCCTCCTTCATAAAGCCTTTAATCCAAGGTGACAGTGAGGCTGTGAGACTAACATTGAGCCTGTTATAAAATCCATAATTATGGTTATAGGAATGCATGTACAATTCTAATTCTTTAAAGTATGTTCGTACAGCGTTTCAATTCTGAACATTGCAGTATTGTACTGATCTTGATTCAGAAGAATAGATTGAAATGCTCTCAGCCTTTACTGAAAACAGCAGCCGTGGGAGTATATACATCACATTAAAGCTCTCATCAGAAATCAGTATTGTTTATTCAATTTAAAATGCTATTTTGACATTTCATCAACATCACAGCTCAATCAACACATAAACAGAGCGATTTAATTTGCAAAGTGCTTTTTATTGTTACGTTGCCTTGAATACATGCCTCTACAATCACAACAAAGCCAGTATAAGGAGTCCAGCAGTAAGAGAGTTAAGATATTTTTTCCTTTTGCAGCAAGAAAAACAAAAAGAATCTTATGCACCATTACGCTGGACTCGCTGGATGTACTGAAACTGGGACATAGTCTGTCCTCTCTCAAAACTGTCTTTTGGTTGAACCAATTGGGTTTTGTAAAAATACAAAAAGGAAAACTGACAGACGATTTTTTCTGCAAGTGGTAGCGGTCGCTCATTTCCCTGGGCTGAACACTTCGTGGTCTCTGTGTCGGTTGCCGTTGAAGCCCAGTGCGTGTCGTGTCGTGTCGTGTCTGCTTATAGTGTGTCATGTACGCGTGTTTACGCTGGGGACACGGAGCTGGAAGACACGGATGAAGCCTCGGTCTTGGATGCAGTAGTGGAGGCGCCCTCTTCGTCCTCGAAGGGGTTCTTGCCGCAGCACACGGTGGTGATAATGCAGTTACGGAACTGCTTGTTCATGCAGATGTAGATGACCGGGTTGTAGACAGCAGAGGTCTTGGCAAAGAAGGCTGGAATTGTCATGAAGACAGGCCCAAATTCGCTTCCCTTGTGGGTGAAGATGTACCAGGCCACACTGGCGTAGGGGAGCCAGCAAACCAAGTAGGCGAAGCCCATGAGGACGACCATGCGGGTGACCTCGCGCTCAGCCCTCTGCGTGGTCTCGGACTCCTGCTGCTGGGCAGCGGCTTCTTTGACTGTGCAGACCAGACGACCGTAGCAGAAGAAAATGACACAGAAGGGAATGAGGGCGTGGACAAGAAACATGTAGATGACGAAGGACTCGTTGTTGTAGCCCTCGGCGCGAGTGTAATAGTCGACTCCGCATGAGCACTGCATGCCCTCGGGGATGTAACGGGACCAGCCGAGAAGGGGCGGCACGGCGCAGGAGCAGGCCATGACCCACGTGAAGACGACACCCATGATGGCGTGGTTCTCGCCGAAGCGGAAGTTGCTGATTGGCTTACAGACGACAAGCCACCTCTCAATGGCCAGCGTGACAATGGACCAAAGCGCCATTTCACCACCCAGGGTTGCGAAGAAGCCCTCGAGGTTGCAGCCGAGGCGTCCGAACACGAAGTAGCCGTGCAACGAGGTGTACATCGTCGTGGTGAAGCCGCCGAACACCATGAAGAGATCGGCAACGGCGAGGTTTAGCAGGATGTAGTTGAGGGGTGTACGCAGCTTCTTGTGCTCGAGGGTGACATACAGAGTGAGGAAATTGACGGGGAAGCCGGTGATAATGAGTAAGAACATGTAAGCGGCCAGGCAGCCGTATGCCCATGGTGCCACCAGGTAGTACTGGGGATAATCGTACGGGCTCCTAACAATGCCCGTGGCATTGGACATAGGCACGTAGAATGCCGGTCCCTCTGTACCGTTCATGGCTGCGGTTGGATGTTGTGGTCAGCCCCTTCTGCGCTAGTCTTTGGATGGCTTGGCAGGAATGTAGAGAAACGAGGCAGGACCGTGCTACGACTTGATGGGGCGTGCATGCACCCCGCTTTATAGAGACCCGCTTGGGATTAACTGATGTTTCCAGGTTGTCAGCACAAGTCTATTTAGGCCAGAGCTAATAAAATAATCCTTGCCATCATTGCACTGCATATCTGGCAACTTATCAAGTTATTAAGGTTGTACCTGACCAGCAGGTAACAGGTAATAAAATATAACCCTGAGTAGTATTTGGACAAACTTAAAAATACATGAATGTCTTTGAATTAGACGACACAAAATCAAACCAAGGGGTATTTTGGAAGATAGCATAAGCACATTTCAAGCTAAACATTTGACAAAAGGTAGTGTGTTTGGTTTGAAATGATACAATATGCAAACTATTCATAATTAAGACAGCATTTTGGAACTTTCTTCTTCTCAAACAAAATGTTCAATGGTTTATTGTAATTACCCATGGTGCATTAGTACTAACAAGGTATGTGAGGTAAAATACTGAACCAAAGAAAAGTAAAATGCTGAGGTCGAATTTTACACACTACAAGATCCTTAATGCTATTGCGGAATATATTGGATATTGGTCTTGAAACGTCAAGGTATAGATTTTTAGCTAGTTTGTGTTCCCTGGGAAGTGAGCTCATGACCTTGGGATGTTAGAGCCGTTCATTACCATTTGAACTAAAGGAACCAGAATGCTGGAAGTCTCTTTAGCTACTGTGCTCGGCAACACGTTATTTGACATTCTACTAACTATAAGTAACTTTGCAAGTGCATGTCAACTTATTCCACTAACCAACAGTCCACTAATATTCTAATGAGAGTTAGTTTATAGTAGGAGAATGTATAAACTGGACTATTGAAATAAACTGTAACCCTGCTCTTATTAATCGACCAAATATGACACATACATTTTAAGTGCATTAATTCAAGAATAAGAAATTGTCACTTTTCATTCAGGATATTAAACACAAGAATACTTGTTGTAAAACGTATTTGTATTTTGTGTGGTGTCAGGTGGACTTAGGCTACCCTTGGCACTTTGAACCGCCTGGGTAGACATGCTCAAGGCTCAGCATATTTCACACAGGTGGGTTTTATGAAGAGGATTTACGGATTACAGGACAGTTACTCTACAATGAGAAGTCTTAAGCACATTAGCTGCTCACTAGTCTGCAATCCACGGTGCACTGGCTGCTGGGGAAAGAGGGAAAGGGGAATCGTTCCTAATTGGTCAGTAGAGTCTCTCTCAGCATTCTGTGCAATCATTTACAAATATTTCAACAAAAAACATTCACACAATCTGAAGTACAATATATGAACAGAAAAATGTTGTCAGTAATTTTAGTGTCTGCATTCTGTGAGTTCAGTTTCGATGTTACACGCTTTACTCCAAACATCTGAAGTTTGAAATTTTACAGTAAAAATTACTCTATTTAAAATTAAATCATTAATTTACAGGCCCTTCTGAAAGGACAGCATGTATGTCGCAAACCAGCTTCACATCTTAAGCACAACTTTTTGTAACTCATTTTCGAATCGAATTGAACCCATCTATTTAATACTGTGACACTCTCACATTTGACATGTTTTTCCCTGCTCAATATATTATAGTAGTTTTATGCATATTGGAGTTTTAATAGGTGTATGTGTTGTCTTAGGCATTTGATTATATTTTAATGTATGTCTTTAAATGATACTGGGTCTGCCTGTCATGGGATGTGGTTGTCCTTTCCAGAAAGTCACATTACACTTTATTGGAGCATTTCTTATGTGGATTGTGGATTATATGACAGAATACAGTATACAGTATATATCCTATTCTGCACCCACCCGCTCCCACTTAAAATTCACTCTGTGTTCAGCCGCTTAACGCTTAGAATGATCTTCTTCCCGACCCGACTGGTCCCGCTAAATTTAGACCTTGTTTCCAGATTTAAATTTCCCCTAAAGAAAGAAAGTGACTGGGATAACAAATATAAAATGTTGGCTATACAATCATTTTATTTGTTATTTTTGTCTTATCATGATACTGTCAACACAATGAAAAATGTCACAGAGAAAAATAGGCTAAATCAAATATGACACCTGTTGCTCAAAATTATAAGCCAAAATACAAATAAACGGAAACTGTTGGCTTACTAGCTATAGCTACTGAAATCTTTTTTAACATCCATGCAAGAACAGAATGTCGCTGACTGACAGTTTCATTACCGAACATCTCCGAGCACAAGGGCTGAATGTTCTCTCTGAAGGCTCTCGTGGACGGGATGCAAAGAACACATATTGCCAGGAAACGGGGAACCGTGTGAATGCCACCACTGCAGAACGTTTTGTTAACTTCAAGTTCAAGGCTGGATACGCTGCTGTCAAAGGATGTCGGACCGCCCGCTCTCATCCAACCGCTACCGTCTTTGATTTGGAAATTTACTCCCGCGCCGCAAGAAAACTGATCGAACCGCAAGAAGAGTGAGAGCCACGGGAATGCAGACCTCTATGTCCGAACAGTAAAACATTGAAGATTAATTCAAAATGCTGTTAGTCATTTTGACAGACAAAAAAACAGGCTATTCAAACCCATGTCACAATTCATTTTACATGGCTTCTATCTTTAGTCTAAGTCTTGAGGTTTTAACGGCAAGTGCATGCACACCCAAAAATAGTTTAGCCCATTTTTACGCATTAAAATTTCATAATATTCTTTCAAATTGAAGAAATTTTTAACAATATTAAATGATTGAGGTTTCAAATATATTCAAATTGTATTCATTTTAATTTATTAAAGATAACTTAGTTGAGTTAACTTTTGTTGTTCTGCTTCACTTGCTTGTCCTCCACTTGACTTTTGAATTTAGGATGAATGAGATCTAGGGTAGACCTCAGTTTCCATCCACACAGCTCCGCAGGTGATTTTCCCGTAGTCGACTGTGGTGTAATCCGATAGCTGAACGACGCTCTTGCTAGCCTGCATTAAATGGAATATCCTGTGTTCTTTTTCATCAAACCTTTGAACGTTTGCACAGCTCTTTCAGCCAGTCCATTAGAAGCTGCATGGTAAGGTGCCGTGGTTATGTGCTTGATGCCGTTATGGTTCATGAATTCTTGAACCTCCTTACTTGTGAAACAACTGCTGTTGTCTGACACCACTATTTCATGCTGGCTGAAGTTTTGTCTCAGGCACTGGATGGTAACCTTGATGTAGTGCTACTCAGCAGGTACGCATCCACCAGGATCAGGAACATTTTACCTAGCCACGGTCCCACATAATCAACATGGCTCCTTCTCCAGGGCACCTTTGGGATTTCCCAGGGATGCAACGGTGCATACGGAGGGGTATTCATGTTCTCCTGACATCTGTTACAAGCTTTTACCAGTCCTTCCACAGTAGCATCCAACTGGGGCCACCACATGTAGCTCCGTGCTAACCCCTTCATTCTGGTTATGCCTGGATGGCCACTGTGTAACTGTCTGAGTAAGGTTGCACGGCCCTTTGGGGAATCTCTACACGTGCACCCCACAGCCTCCCTGGATGATATGTTCTAAAAACGGGATCCTCCAGTCCATCCTCTAAGCACATATTCTCTCAACCTGCTCAATCCATCAGCGTTTTGATGCTCCCGGCCCGCTAGATACACAATGATGTAGTCTACTCACACAACATTACTGCCCATCGCTGGATACGTGGCAAGGCCATCTGTGGCACCTGAGTTCATTGAACAGAGAAATCAGAGGCTTGTGATCTGTTACGATGGTAAAAGCCATACACGTACGTGTGGAATTTATTTAACCCAAAAATGACAGCAAGACCCTCCTTGTCCAGTTGAGTGTAATTCTCTGCTGACAAAAACCCCATCGGCCTGTCTGTTACATCTTCCATCTTGTGAGACACCATGGCCCCCACCCCATATGGGGAGGCGTCACAAGCCAAGATGAGTGGTTTGGTCGGATCGTAGTGCACTAATATAGCAGAGGACTGGAGAAGCTTTTTTGACTTTACAAATGCTTCTTTCTGCTCACAGACCCACGTCCATTTTGTCTCCTTTCTCAACAGCGTGTGCAATGGTGCCAACACTGTGGACACGCTAGGCAGGAATTCGTGATAATAATTCAGCAGGCCTAAATAAGCCTTCAGTTCACTTACTGTCTGAGGAGTGGGCGCTTCTTGAGTCGGCAGCACTTTTTCTGCAACCCAGGAAAACCACTTCCTTTCCCAGGAACTCACACTTGCTCCTCTTCAGCATCAATCCACTTTTTTCTCTCTACTCAGAACCTCCTCAAGATTTCTTAGGTGTTCCTCTTTCTTAGGTGTAAACTGTGATGTGTTTCATGTTTTGCAGGATTCCCTCCATGGTGGTCAACTCGACGCCACTCCAAAAGGCAGCCTACAGTAAGTGTACAGTCTCTTGTGTGTTAATGGTCACATATTTCTTGCAACTCTCATCCAGCATGATTCGCTGATATGCATGGCTCATGTCCAGTTTGGAGAATTGTTGGCCTCCAGTTAGCTGAGCGGACAAATCTTCTACTTTCGGAATAGGATATTGTTCCACACTGGATGCTCTGTTTAGAGTGAGTTTGTAATCTCCATTGAGTCATTTGGTTTCTTCACAGACACTATGGGAGCTGCCCACTCTGCAAACTGCACTGGTTCAGTGATCTTCTCCTCAACCAGTCTCTGGGGCACGGCCTTTACCAAGGACTTAACAGCAAATGGAATCCGTCTGGGCTTATAGAATCGTTGTTGGGCCTCGGGGTTGACATGAATCTTAGCTGTGGTGCCTCTAAGTTGCCCCAACTCTTCTTTAAACACCTCTGAGTGTCTGTCTAGCACATCTGCTAACTTCAGTGCTGGCACTGCCGTTACTTGCTTCAGCAACCCTAAGTCTTTTAGCCATCTCTCCCCAACAAGTTAGTCCCCTCTCCTTCTACCACAACCATTGTATGCTTTTTTTCTTACATTCTTGATTTCCACTGTTCCTGTAGTCTGGCCCAGCACCTCAATTTTTTCACCAGTATTTGTCTTCAGTTTCAAACTGCAGGGTTTCCATTCTTGCATGTCTGTTTGTTTCCACAACTTAGAATGTTGCTCTTTGCTGATGATCGTCACTCCACACCTGGTGTCGACTTCAAACTCCACTTCAATGCCATTCACCTTCTGTGTGATAGGTGCCACTTTGGTTTGGATTTGGGATACATTGTATATCGTGTTAATATCACTGTTGTCCTCCCTCTCATCACTTTCCTCTTCTCTAATGAGATGAGTCCTCCTACCTTTCTCTTTTTTCTAAATTGTTTGTCCTTTGAACGCCGTTTTTTGGCACCTCAATGTCATTTGCTTGAAATAAAATACAAATTTCTATATACTCCTCCCACAGCTGCGACTCACTTGACTCTTTAGTCCTTTGTTTTACTGCAGTGACGATACTCCTATGGCCATTAAACACTCACAGCTACATTTTCTCCTTCACGCGAACTCCATAAATCCTCCTTACCAATTATGTTCTGTAGCGCAGAATATGGAGACGGAGAGATACTGTATATTTGACGTGTCTTTATTAACAGATGTTTACACGGGAACACACAAGCTGGATCTGCTACCAAGCACAGGCAACAACACTGCTAACTCTCAGAGATTCAGCCACCTGTTGCACAAGTACACTCTCTAGTGGTCACACTACCAAATAGATTTATATTTCACTACAGTAACGCTCGTGTGGAATCTGAGCCGCATCTAAACTAGGCAGCTCTTTGTTCCTTCATATGGAACGGGCTGAGATCTGTTAAAAGAAAGCCCTTTGTCCAATAATTGGAGCTGAGTCATAAGTCATTCATCTGGGAAAGATTGACCACTGTTTGGTTCAACAACGAACCCTGTGCTGTGGCAATTTTCAATTTTAGTTAAAATGGTGCAGCCACTGGTCAAACAGCCTTGGCTGTAGCCGGAGTCTAATGGACCAGAATCCACCCCTGTTCTAAAGTACTCCCAAGGCAAAAGAGGAATGCTGTGATGAGTTTTCTGGATCAGCTCATTCAGGAGCTTGATGTTATCAATGAACAGTGTCGGCAGAGTCTTATCATAGTTTATCAAAGGGATATGAAGCACCACATTATGGAACGTCAGGGCCGCAGCCCCATGTAGATGCTCCAAACTCTTCCCCAAGAGCACAGGGTTTCCCTGTTCCCTATTATTCAGACCAAAGGGGAGCACCAAATGCTGAACCCCAGGTGACAGTGAGGTCTTATATTTGATTATATGGTAAGCCTGTGCCAGATTTGCCCCTGGGTAACTATCTACCGCCACATTTCCAAACGAATGAATCATCAACAAACCGAAAACTGGAACACAGAACTAAAACACATAACAAAAACCACCCAACTAGACACAACCCCACATTATCCCCATTTTTCCCCCATCAAGAAGGCATGGCTACGTGCCTTTACTATATATTAAAAAGTCCAGTAGAGGAAGGTGGGCGGGCAGGGGCTTATGTGGGGGATGTAGGGCCGGTACAGGGAATGACCACAAAGACCAGGGAGGAGTAGAAGGCGGTAGGAACCAGGGCAGAGATCAGAGATGATGGTGGGAGGACCCAGGGCAGAACCCCCAGCAGAAGGGCCAGGTTGTAGGCCCATGGGAGAGTAGAGGGAGGGAGGAGCCATGGTGGAGGTTTGGAAGCTGGAACCAGGGGGACGACGGACTGAGACAGAAACTGCTGGCAGTGAAAACACAGCCGGAGACGAAGAACTGAAGAGACCGGGTGACACAGATGATCATGGAGGGCAGGGCAGAGCCGTAGTGATAAGTGGCTGTGGTGGAGCCAGGTTGCCAGAGGACTGAGGCATAGGTGGAGCAAGCGAGGACAAAAGTGGAGCTTGAGGAAATGAGGAAACCCAATGGATCCATAGGGATGACAGTCCAAGGTGAAGCCAAGGGGGCAAGGACCCATGGTGGAGCCGACTGTTCGACAGGCTGAGGGGGTCGGCTGTCCGGGCTAGACTGGTGTACACTCAGCCTGAGGCTAATTTATTGTGCACCGAGCAGGAGACATAGGGCTGAGGAGAGGTAGTGCAGACAGGGCTGAAGGACTGGACAGTGCAGCAGATATTTTCCTCTTGGCTGACTCAAAACAGAGGAGGTGGGAGTGAGAGGCAGGGCGGGAACACAGATTTGAACAACTTGGTGCTGGGTGTCGAAACAGGCAGGATAGTTGAAGGGACAGGGCTTCTTTCTGGCGAACAAAACAACCAACTTAAATAATGACGAGATCACAGAAAGAACAGAAGAAACACAAGGCTTAAATTACCAGACAAATTAATCAACAAAATTAATTAGGCTACTGGTGTAAAAGATAGTCAAGAAAAAAAAATACAAGAAAAAAAAAATCACTTGCTTTGGCTACTGTGTATAGACCCCCAGGACCCTACATTGATTTTCTAAAAGAGTCTGCAGATTTTCTCTCAGAACTATTGGTTAATGTTGATAAAGATTTTAACATTCAACTGATATTACAAATTATGCATTAGGAGTTGCATTTATAGACTTACTAAACTCTTTTTGGGTCAAGCAAAACATCACCAGACCCACTCATCATTTTAATCACACAATATATTTAATTATATTGCATGGAACCAATCCTACTGATAATGATATTCTGCCGCAAAGTGATGATGTCACTGATCACTACCTTGTAACTTGCATACTGATATTTGCCATATTGCTCTGCGTTATCGACCAGGTAGAACAATTCTCCAAAACGCTAGATAAATTCACAAATAACCTACCAGATTTATCTCAGCTGCTCAGTGTACCCAAACACACAAATGAACTAGAGGAAATTACTAGCAGTATGAGCACCATTTTCTCTAGTACATTAGAAACCGATCAGATTAAAAAAGGTTAGAGAGAAAAGTACTGCACCATGGTACAACAGTATTACCCACGCTATCAAGAGAGAAACTCGTAATCTAGAGCGCAAATGGAAACTCATTTAGAGGTCTTTAGAACCGCGTGGAAAGACAGCACTTCCTGTTATAAAAAGGCTCTAAAAGCAGCCAGGGCCAAGCATATAACCAAAACAATCCAAGGTTTTTATTTACTACAGTGGCCAGATTAACAAATAAACACATATCACCTAAACAAAATATTCCATCACAGTTTAGTAGTAATGACTTTATGAATTTCTTCACTGAGAAAATCAAAAGCATCAGGGGATCAGGGGATTTAGATATTCAACTATATCACTGATCTCCCCGCATTGACACTGTATGATAATTGAAATGATCCGTCATTCCGCCAATCCGTCATCAAATCACAGTTTTCTCCAGAGCGGCTGTACAGCCGAATCAAATTCTGTTCATTATTTTCCTGTTTAACACTGTGAAGCTGCTTTGAAACAATCGGCACTGTAAAAAGAGCTATATAAATAAAGTTGATTTGACTTGACTTGAAAGCATCAAAAATACAATAAAAAATGTACAACCTTTGACAGCGTTTTATGATACAGCCTCAATTATCACCCCTGAAGAACAATTGTAGTGCTTTACAACTATAGGACAGGAAGAGCTAAATAAAAGTATCATTGCATCTAAACCAGATCCAATAGCCACTGAACTACTGAAAGAGCTCTAACCTGTAGCAGGAGAACCTATTCTCAATATTATTAACTCGTCTATATCTGTCACATGTCTGTTTGTGTTTGGACTTTCTGTTTGTATTCTGATTAATGTCTGTTGCGACGAGTGAATCTATGCCCAGTGTGGTGAGATTAATTTCCTATATCCCTAGAACTTATCTAGAACTTTCTTCGTCAGCCCTGTTATCCCCACCCAGCCTCCCTCTCCCACCATCTCTAATCACTGCTATCAAGGACACTCTGTTTTTTGGGGTTTTTGTGCCACTCTTCATTTCCAGACATCCACCAAGCCTGTCACCCAGTCATCATCATCTCCTATCAGTCCAGCCGTGTCACCACATCTTCCTCTCAGAGGTGAGGTTCCATCGTGGACCTTCATGGCTCCAGCCTCGTCGCGCTCTGTCCCGCCTCGACCCATCAACCTGGCTCCTGCGCCTACGCTCCTTCCTCCCTCGACTCCAGCATCGACCATCAAGCTTTCAGACTCTCTGGGCTCCCTCGGACCGTCGGCTCCACCTGGGTTGGACATTGCCACACCTCCACTGCGGACCTGTGGGACAACCGCTACACTCTGGCCCTCCACCCCTCCTGATTCGCCCTCGTTTGCACTAGCTCATCCTCTGTTCTCCAGATCTCCACCTCCGCCTAAGGGGTCGTCGCTTGCAACCTATCTTTCCTCCACCTCCTTTCTGCTCTTCTAAGTGAACGAGTCTGTTCACACGAGAGCCAATGACATTTTACAATCAAAGCTGACGTAAATGACACAATTGTTCACGAGACATACGACAGCCAATGCTGTCAAAGCTGACATAACGTTTCTTCTGGCGGCAATTTTTGAAATGTGTTCATGATCTCCTGCGGATGGAGACGCTGAACGCTTTGGGGGATTTTCTTCACACAGATCAAGCGTTTGGCCTCGGAACACTTGGAATATTTGTACTTTTTTAATAAATTGTGGCTGCAGTCGTATCTGCCTGTTATATCCTGGTATTTTTAACTCACAAATGGGTAGGTTTAGGGATGGGGTTGGGTTACGTGTTCAAAACATGAATAAAAAAAGAAAATAAATGTAAATAAAATTAGGCTGGCAAAATCATAACTCAATATATAGTTTCATCATGATGATAACCATGCCCAACGCGTCCATATATGACGCCAAAGGTTTCTCATTGAAATCAATGGAGTACTGCGTGTCAAAAAATGACCCTAAAGGGGTACCCTGTGCCTTAAAAAGTGACGCAGAAGGGAACTGACCAAGCATCAATATGTGACGAATAGGAGTGAGGCTGTGTTGTTGTAGTCAACTCATCGGGATCAACAGAAAGAGATGCAGACTCGATATATGGGGTTTGTGGAGAGGCGAATGAAGGTGTTTAGAAATTCTGAGGTTGGGGGTGGAAGTACGGGAATATACCATAGACATAGGAGCAGAAGGACATATACTTGGGAGGTTTACATTAAATACCACCAGACAATGATCAGAAAAACTATGTGGCATGATATTAAGATCACAAATCGAAACTCCCAAGCACAAAACAAGATCGATGGAATGGCCCAGTTCATGAGTACTGCTCATAACAGATTGAGTCAAATTAAAAGAGTCCCACATTTCTAAGAACTCCGCTACCATGGGTCTTCCTGGGCAGCAAAAATGCTCAGCCATATTACAAAACTAACGCAGGTTAGCATGAGTTAGGCCCTTATCTTTTCCAAAAATAATAATTAGGGTAAATTAATTAATTGGTTAATTCCAAATCAATAAAACAGATCAGAGATGTATTATTACTCTCATCATCATTATGCTTCCTTTTCGGATGTCTGAAAAATGCCAGTAAATGAAGCTGCCTTTTCATGCTAAAATCTTTCAATCGTGGCGGTCTGCGCACTCAGGGCCCTTCATCTATGGGTTGCAGAGTTATAATGAGTTTTTGTTTTGTAGTGCCCTCTTTTGGTGGATTTGTACAAAGCTTGAATTTTTACAAAAGCCCACAGGATTTTGTGAGACTATCTGTCCCCCGTGGGCCCCCTGGAAGACAATTTTGTACATTTTAAAGTTAAATTCATCAATCTGGTGCACTTTGAGAGTGTGAAACTAAGAGCTCCAACCCATGGTCAGTGTGCAACTTGAACAAAGGAAGACGTCTGTACATTGGCTTGTTCCTGAACTTTAAAGGGGACTCAGTTGTGATGTAGAGTCTCAATCTACAGTACATTTACTGTACATAATAGCTAATAATACATTTTTAATTATTAAATTCATATGACAATAATAGTCATATATTGTAAAACAAATGTTTGTAACATTGTACAAGTATTGTAAAATAAATGAAAATGAATATTTCATAAGTTAATGTATGACTCATGAAGAACTAAACCATTTATTAATGATTACTGCATCAGCAACTAATAAAGATTATATATGATTAATAGATTAAGTCATCATTAAATAGTTATTAGTTAAATGTGTCATATTGAATTAATTCCCTAATAACATATTATATTAACTAATAGTGTACGTTCATATGTTAATTACCACAATGGGTCAAAGCCAGGCACCACAACTTCCAGTTGTCTGCTTAAATTAATCATTAATCATTTGCAAAGATATCATGTTATGACTTTACCATGTTTTGTAGTTCTTTGTAGTCTTTCTTGGTGATTAGCTTTTCCCAGGTGTTGCCTATTAGCCACTCCCCCTTTGTTATCTTGTTAACCTTGTTTCCCTTGGTGTGCATATATACCCTTGTCTTCCTCTGGTCTTTGCCTGTCTCAACCGTTACAGCCACAGTCTAGTTAATGAATGGGAAGCACTGGAAGCACTGGAAGCACTGGAAGCACTGGAAGCACTGGAAGCACTGGAAGCACTGGAAGCACTGGAAGCACTGGAAGCACTGGAAGCACTGGAAGCACTGGAAGCACTGGAAGCACTGGAAGCACTGGAAGCACCTATTGTCTTCATTTGTCAAGTTTCATTAAGCTTGCCCATTGCATTCAGCAGCTATAGGTAAACGTTGTTTATTATCTCATATCTTTGCAATGCTTCTATTAATCAACTCTTTTGGTAATGTTTTACCGGCACTGTCCCTAGCTGCAGCCTGCCTGTTTTGGAGAAGATCGGACAAAAGGCCTAAGAGGAGCTCGAAAAAGTATCTTAATAAGAACATTAAAAAAATGCTGGAAAAGTTTTATAGGCAGAAATTAAATCTGAGATATTATTTTTTTTTGGGCTTGACTCGAGGATTTTGTTTCTAGCTCTTAGGGTTCCAAATTACCTTATTGCGCCACCTAGTGTCGGATGGGTGTGTGTCTGTGCGCCCTGGGACCATCCTGTCAAGTTAGGGGTCTCTGCGATTTATGGTTTCTGATGCCCATATACATTTAGGGCAGAAAAATAATGAAGAAGAAAATCAGTACAAACACTAGGAACCCCTTTGGAGCTTGGACCTGTAAACATATCTTTGGCTTTTTCCTCCCTTGTTTTCTGAGAATGCCTTCTCTCTCTCTCTCTCTCTCTCGCTCGCTCTCTCAACCGTATCACTGCCCATCTTGTCTCCTCTGGAAGCTGTTATGGCTCACTTCTATCGCTCCGCAAGCTTTCTTGTATTTCTGATGAGATCCAGATACTCTAATTGGTCGAGGCTGATGACTCACTCCTACAGGCTGTTGGGCGGGAGGCTGTGCACTGACTCTCAGAGAGGAAAATGAAAGCATCTTCCTCACCGCAAACACTCTCTATAACACCGAATCCTACATAATCCTAATAACTGAAAAGAAGGTAAAACATTCACAGAACCCCCGGCTCATTCCCTGTCTGAGACAAAGGAAGATTGCGACCAGCTACCATCCCTTCAGCAATCATAAAAACCTACGGCATCCTGTGAAGACAGGAAAACACCAACACGCAAGAAAAAGGGAGAAAGAAATCAAGGTAAGTATAAAACCCTGCATGATTGATGGTACGGATTCTGAGAGAAGCAGAGAGAAATGACAAATGGAGTGCTTATAACCCTATAATACTGTGTGTATGAAAGGAGATGAAAATATATGAAATGAATAGAGTATTAAAATAGATATGTGTGTGTTATGTGATGTATATGATGATTTAAGAAACTGGTATTTATGTTATTACTTTGAGTGTGAACTGCAGCTGGCTGTTATAATGGGAAATCACAGAAATCTGCAGAATTTATTTATCTCGGGGGTGTTAGCAGAGCATATTGCGCAGTTATAATGGCTTTTAATGATGTTTGTGTGTGAGAGAGTGTTGTGTCTCTGTGTGTGTGTGTATGATGTAGTGGCATGTGTGTACTTAAAACTACAAACATATTAATTTTAAGCATGCATATTTTTCCTGCATGTGTTTGTAATAATACACAGTTTGTGCAAATGGTGTGTAGTGTGCATGTCTTTGCCTTTAAGCATTGAGATACTTGTGTGTGCCAGGGGTTTGTGTGTAGCTGTATTGTGTGTTGTGGTGTGTGTTCATGCCTGCACAGCTCCGTAATCGAGTGGGTGGAAGTGAGAGATGCTTCAGCTTGTGCAAGAGCAGAATGTTAGTGTGAGTGTGTGTGTGTGTGAGGAGCACACAGGGAGAGATGCTGGGAAAACGGCTCACAGAGATGAGTGTTAAATGAGCGCGTTCTCCTCCTCCTCCTCATATCGTTTATCTACAGGGGAAAGATCTTTGTGTCTGCTGTTGCTTTACACATTTCATGGATTACCACAGACATGTTTCTATCATGTGCAGGACGGGTCAGATGTTCGGCTGTTATGTAACAGATTGGTGCCTTTAATGTAACGTGTCATGTATAAAATGTATTAATTTCTAAGAATAATTTCTAATAAAAAGGCAAGTGGCAGCCATATTCAATAGCTATTAATTTTTTATTTTTTTTTACGAATTCTGTAAATTGCACATTTAGACAATTTAAAACAGAATTATAAAGTTAATATGGTAAATCATTTACAGTAGTGACCCAAAGAGGACACTATTTTCTTTTTTCAGATCTTGTAAAGTGCATGTTGTGGATAAATGATGGACCAACCCTTATTGTAAACATGTATAACATCAGAAAGGAAGTTTGCACCAAGATATATTAATAACTTAAGTGAGAATCCTTATGCCCCACTCGCTGCAGATCTCCTGCATCTCATAATGTGGCCAAACATTGCAATGAGAGCAATGAAACAACGTCATTTCCTCCTCATCTTCACTGAATGTTGCCATGACAACACGGCACCGTCTCCATCAGCCTGTGAGCTGTTCTTGTGATGAAATGTCTTATTTATTGATTTTAATTGAACTGTTTCTCAGTTTTGTTGACTTTGCTGGACCCTGCAGATTTAGCTAACATGTCTAATAAACACATTTATTTCCTTGGAAGCTTTTGCAGACTATATATATTAAAATATTTTTCATGCATGACAGAAATCACGGGAAAAAAAACAACTTAAAACCTGTAAATGTAAGTGCAACTTATTGTACATCTCTGTGTGCACTGAAGCTCTGCCACCATCGAGCTGTGCACCGAGCGGTCTGGGTTAGATGCGTGACCCTGAGTAAGGAATGAGTTGCTGTCAGTGGCTGACACTATTGACACGGCTCCAGGTGCAACGATTGTCTGAAGCAGTTCACTGGCTGATGACACTGACGCCACGCTTGGACGCGTCCATAAATCCTCAGATTTCCTCAGATGAAGGAAGTTGTGGCAGTAACCAAGGAGCGTTAAATGCAGCATCCGTTCCCTAGTTAGGGTACAGTATGTTCCTCAGGTCACTCTGTGTTATTGCAGTCGGTCTCTCCTTTGCTTTCCCGTCACCGGCTGCAGTTGTTTAGGCTTTATCTCCTGGGCTCCTGGTTCCCAGATCTGTTTGAACAGCCATCGGTTCTTCTGTGCGAAGCGTACGGGCTGATAAACTGGCCGTTACTCGGTAGCGTCACACTGTGGTCTAGTGTTCAGCTACTGATGAATGTCTCGGCTACGTACGTAACCCTGGTTCTCTGTCTTAAGTCACAGCAAGTCCCCCTGTGGTGAAAATCAAGTGTTTAATGTTGTTTGTATGTCCATGTGGTGTTTTTAATATGCTTTCAGACAAACCATGTGCAAATTTATAAGTATACACATATTTTCTCCTTAACTGCAGTGAACCAAAGAAAAACACGGTTTGAAATCTCTGGTGTTTCTAACATCACAAGCTGCTTTGTAACCAATCACGTCACGAGGGGGCGGGGCTTAGCATATCATTAACTGCTGTGAAGCAGTGGGCGGAGTCTCAAGAGAAGCCATACCAGTATATTTGTCTGTTGATATGGAAAATCATGTACATTTAGCAATATAGCTGGTGAATTATGGATATGATGTATGTTATGATGAACTATATGCCTTTCTCCACTGACGTTCTGAGTTGTTCAAAGTGTTTCAAAGGCTAATCATGTTAATAACCGCTATGTGTCCGATGTTGATACCTGCAGCGGTTACTACAGTAACTCATGAATACTAAATGAGGCAAGGGTGTAGAGTTACATTTAAGCTATTTTAAGGTATTAAAGAAATTTTTTCCACAGGAAAAAACATTTAAATTTCACAAGTTCACCCTTACAATAATCAGCACGGTCTCACTCCTATTCGTCACGGATTGACGCTTGGTCAGGGCCTTTTTAACGCACAGGGAAGTCCATTGCTTTCAGATGCTAGGCCAATGCGTCAGATCAAGACACATTTAATTCTTTGCATTTGTAAAAGTAGACATGATTTTATGAATATTTATAGGCTAATATTATATTTTGGAGCACCTAATCCCACTCCTACCCTAAACCTACACACTTCTCAACAACACAAAACAAAAATAAAAGTACAGTCACCGGTATTTATTGCAAAAACTGACCAGTATAAAAGTATTAACTCGCATCAAATGTTGCATTCCAAGTCTTCTGAAGTCGATATCTTCATGTGAAGAACAGAGATGATCTTAATGTTTTAATCGCTGAAAGGATCCCGCCGCTCCGTGAACACACACACACACACACACACATACACACACATATCTCATTCAAAAGATACACCGACTCTTTGAAGCAATCGATCACGAGACACACGAGAGCCAATGGCATTTCACTATCAAATCTGACGTAACGTTTCTTCAGTTTTTGAATGTGTGTATGACCTCCTGCGGATGGAGACGCCGATGGCTTCTGGGGATTTTCTTCACACAGATCAATCGTTTGGCCTCGGGACACTTTTATCTGCTGCGTGTCTGCCTGTTATATCCTGTGTTTTATATCATATAATACACACATGGGTAGGTTTAGGGATGGGGTTGGGTTACATGTTCAAACGTGTCTAAATAGCGTAAATAAAAAAAAATTAAATAAATGTAAATAAAATTACGCTGGCTGGTTAAATTGAAAATCACACTCCATCATGTCATAATGGCAAAGTCATAACCCAATATATGATTTCATTATGACGATAACATTCCCATGCCCAACGCGTCTGTGTATGACGCCAGCGGTTTCTCGCTGAACTCAATGGACAGTGGACGAGGGTCCTGACCAAGCGCCAGTACGTGACGAGTTGGGAGTGAGAACGTGTTGAAATAATCAGCGACATGATGATCATTTGAACCTGTTCCTCCTGAACTTTGTTAATAAAACATCATATGTAATTTTGGTGATCAAAGATGAGTTTTAAGGGATAAATATCCAATAAGGCCTACAGAACACCAGTCTGCTTGAGAGATGTAAGAGCCATCAACAAAACCTCCCTGAGAGTCAGAATTCTCTCGACTAGAGCGGTTCACACAGAGTCTAACCTTCTGAGACTACAGACGAGTCCCAAGAAGAACCGCGTCATCCCACGCATGAAACGGGACAAGCCGAAGTCTCTCTAACAAAACACCCTCCGTTGGTATGGGGTTCCAGAACAGTCCGTCGGGAAATGTTTTTCACACTGCTCAGTTCATGGCGCTTTCTGCTAACAATCAGGTGTGTTAGATAAGAGAGAGATGTTCAGAGTGGTGGGCTGAGAACCACCTCCATACACAAACTCACCCGCCGCCCTCCATCCAATCTGCCTTCTTCAGGAACCCGTTCATCTAGACCGGTTATTGTTAGTTTGTTTAAAGCCTCAATAAGTAGCTGACTAATAAATAACTGGATTCAACAAACATGCAAGTTCGTGGAATAGATGAAATTACAGTCACACAGCAGCAAGCAGTTTTTATGAAGAATATGAGCAGCTCTATAAATAGTATTTTAAACATTCATGAAATGTTTTACAAAATGACCCCCATTGTTTGTAGAGACGATGAACGTGGGTGACAGCATTTTCAGCATTGCAAGGTTTTTATTTGCATTATCCACTCACAAAACCCCAGTACAGCTGCAGTGATGCTGAGGCTCGCTTGAGATTTTAACGGAAAAACACTGTAAAAATGCTACGGTAAAAACAGAAAGTTTCTGTACTATATATGGTGAATAACTGTAATAGATCTAACCTTACATTTAATGTCATTTTTAAATGGACAATAAACCAAGTGCTGTCCCATAAAACCTAAAATGTTGCTACCGTAGTTTTTACAGTAACGTTCTGGCAACCACAGCTGCCGTTTTTTTACAGTGGTCATTTGGGCTCATATTTGGTATTATATACATGGTATTATGTGCTATATTTGTGTAAGTACTTCAGAAGTAGAGCGGGTCAGGACTTGTGGTGCCGCGTCCCGTCCAGTGTAGGCAGTGTCACTGATTATAATGCGTTCTCTTTGCTTCTGGCGAGCCGTGCCGCTCGCGTCAGGTGTGGAGAGGGTGTTCGTCGCTCGGGATCCGTGAATGATTATAATTTCTCTATAATCCTGAGTTCATCCTGATTCCCTGATCCTGATGGAAATATACAGAAGCCTTAAGCTCCAATAATCTTTTGGAAACTGGGGTTCGTAAGTGGTAGACCAATCACAACAATGGGCAATCTGACCAATCAGAGCAGAGCAGGCTCTCGGAAAGGAGGGGCTTAGAGAGGCTGAATCTACGGACGAGTCTTTGAGCTGATGTGCAATGTGTATTATGTGAAAATGAAAGTGTTTTTTGACCTCGGATGCATGTAAACCTGTTGTAGGAGAACCTTTAAAATAGCATAATAGGGCACTTTAATTTTTGTGAATCTCTTAACATTTATTTGTAGATCATAATGTATTTGGAATAAAGGAACAATACTAACCCCATAAAGAAGCCTTGTGTGATCACAGAACAGAAGTTCATGTAGTTTAAGAGTCATTATTACAGACTTTTCTTTTTTTTGTATCACTCATCTTGCCTGTGTTTGCCAAAAGCTTAATCTGCTGTGGCCCTTATTGTTTCTGTTGGTTTTCTTTTATTATTATTATTATTATTATTATTATTCTAGAATGGGAGTCTATGGCAGCCCTGTTAATCGGACACAGGAAAGTGAGGTGGTCATGAATACTAAAAGTCTTGGTCTCTAGGACCATCTCTATTGTGTCACCAGCGGTTAAAAGGGACACTTATCTTTTTTTTTTTAGGACACTTTGTCCTGAAAATAAAAGTCTTAGTTCAGCTGATTGCTCTCCTCATGCTAATCACAATCCACGTCTCCATTAGGACACATTACAGCCGCACAGTTGTCGCCATTTTGAAATATATCCTGTTCTCCGCTACTCCTCTTTCAAAGTTGATCAGATTCTCAGAGTCACACAGAAATGACTGAACAGAATTTTTTTTTTTCCTCCACTTAAAAGTTATGATGATGCAAACCAGAGCCGTGCTCATGTGCTGAAACTGTTCACCGACCCCTAACCGATAAACACTTTATTAGCCCATACAGATGCTTTATTTCCACTTTTTGAATATTTTCTTCATTTTAATGGAAAATAAATGTCTTCCCGATCTTCTATGTGATGGGAAAGGGAGTAGAGTGAGGTGGATTGGAACCTCAGGTCGATTTGTGTCAAAGCTTTGAACATACACTTCACCCCTACGCTTTCACTGCTGTAAATAATCCCATGTCTTCCGTAGATTTGGCTGCGCCAACCAGACCTTTAGTGAACAAGGCGGGCTATTAGCACTTAATGTAAACGACAACATTACTGTAGTAAAACCATGGAGACGAGCGGAGAGTACTGCAATACGTGCATATTAACAGCGTAAACATGAATTAAACATGCCACCATAATATGATTAAATGTTAGTGTATCAGCAATCATAAATCAAAGAACAAATCTCTTAGGAATATATCTGACCTAACGTTAGGTGACGAGGGTCACTTTGTGTAGGTTCTGTGCTCATTTATGATTTTCCGATGGTAAAAACGAATGATATGTTGTCGCATTACCTTTCAATATATTATTAACATGTTACAGAAGTCAAACTCAAATGCAGTTACGTGGTTTTTGAATGTGTGCAAATCTGCATTTTGCCCGTCATAAAACGGCGGCATCACATTACGGTTTCCTCAACAGGTCACAAAGTTTGTTTGCTAATGTATATGGGCGCTCAGTTTTTCCTGTTGTAAAATGCATTTGGCCAAAATCTCATTTTATAAAAGAAATGCTACTGTATGCACAGGCTATTTAAGTGTAGGCTATTGGCTATGACTACATGATCTCTCCGGTCCCACGCCTCAGACCTCATACATAAAATATCAATGGTGACCCAGAACTGGTTGAGAGGCTGTATCTCAGAAATACTTTGATTCATCTAAACACAGCATGATATGCTTCGTCAGCATAATGATCTGAGGGTACATGCATAATTTGGAAAAATTTGTCAGTAAATCACTATCAGAAAATTGTGTCTGTCTACGGATTCCTTGGGTCATGCCAAATCTGCCGATACGGAATTTGCTGGGATCAGATAAATCTCCTATGAGCACAAAATTGGATAGAGATCATTAATGTGTCCTGAAGGTGCCTGAGAGGTTTGTCAGCACCCTTTAGTGTTCAAAACACAATGCTTTGAAAACACTTAAACTCTGTTTCTTTGCGTTGATTACCTTCCTTGGTTTATGCCGATTCTGGGAATGTCTCAGTTGTCATTTTTAAAACATTCTGTTTGTCTGCCATTTTGAGACATACAAAAAAAGTGTTTTCTTCAGATTTTTGATAGGGCACAACGGGACTGCAGCGGCACACGGGGCAAAAGACACACGGTATCGATACTTCAGCTAAAATAATATGTTTTTAATAATGTCTTGTTCCAAATAATCACTTTAGCAAGTTTATTTTGATAAATAAAATAGTTCAATAGTTATAAAAATATATTTTAAAAATACAGAAACGGAATAAATTATATTTTACTACGATATGATTAATATCATGATGGTTTGATTTATAAATATGGTGATTATATGATATTTACAATCTGAGAGATCAAAAGTGACATCTCTTTAACATCTCAAATGTTTCTCCTAGACAGAAATAAGGTCATTTCCCTTGAGTCTCCGTTTCAGACAAGATCAACATCACACATAAGCTCAGATATTTCTCAGCTGGAGGAGCTCTCACATTCATCTCTTTTAAAGTTTAGAAGATACCTCAACAACTTTACAAATTGTTCACCAAGTCAAGTACTTGAAAGGCACTAGAGTAAACACAATATGCACATTCAAGGTTTAAGCCTATATTAAGAGTGAAGATATGCAGAATTAAAGTCAACGTTACTTGCTGACACACAATAAGAGAATAGAGATGTAGGGCACATCATTTGTTCTTGGCAATAGTAATGTACCTGATGCCTTTATCAAACCTGACTTACAGAGGTCTTACTACAGGATCAGGATCAAACTTTACTCAAAGGCGCATTAACCCCTGGTTTGACAGACTTAAGCTGGTCCCAGACTAAAATGCATGTTTGAGATGTTTTAACTGAAAGCAACTTGCACTGACATATCTTAAAATATATCAGTGCCATTGTTTTGTTTCAAGATACACACCAGTAATGTTTTTTCTAAGGCATGTTTATAAAAGCTACTTAAATGCCCTAAGTAAAGCTTAATCCTGCCTTAGTCTAAGCCCCGTCTGTGAAACCAGCCTTAATGTCTTACGACTCAATCCTTCACCAATTTGATTATTAATACATTTTATATGGTATCATACTGAGACATTTTATTTGTAAAGTTGTTGGGATCTTCGTCCTCTTCTGAATCTTTAGAGGAGACAAATGTGAGTCTCTAGCTAAGGAGAAAGATCTGATGTTATTGAGATCTCTTCTGAAACTGAGACCGTTGTCAGAAGAAAAGTGTGAGAAAGAAGCAGGAGACTCAAGTTGATGTTGACGCACCCTAACATGTGTCTTTCTAGTGTGTGTAGAGAATGTGCAGCATATACAGTGCCTGGCAATATTCTACAATATACAATAACCCTTAATATTCTGAAATGTATCATGGTTTTTGAATCATAGTTCCAGTATTTACAATATTAGGAATTGAATCATGTTTTAATTGATTGTTTCTCCTAAAATAAAACTGGAGACATCTGAAGACAAATCTGATACCTAAATGAGACGTAAGAGAATCCGCCGTCAGTATCCTGAGCTTAGAGGAAGCTCTGTCAGAGCCATGGCCTTGTGCAGCACATGGACATTGAGACACTCCTCAGACACACGAGCTCCAGTCCCAGATAAAGGTACTTTCCTGCTCCGGTTTCCCATTGTTTCCTGTCTCTCGTCCTACTGTCCTGTCCATTAAAGGTGAAAAACCCCAATGTCATAAAAAAGAGTAACCTCTGCAAGACAATAAAGAGATCTTTCTCTCAGAACTTTCTAATTTCACTGTTGATTCTAAAATGAGAGATCTCCTGAGCTTAAAAAGAGCAACCTCTGAGCAATAAAATATTCCTATAATGGAGTCTTGAAAGAGATGGCATCAAGACAATAAAGAGATGTTCTCTGTTTCTTCCACCACATTCTCAGTTTTGACTCTTTTTCTCTCAAATATTTCTCATGTCTCATTTGTGTTTTAATTCTCCCAAGGGATTTTAGGAGAAACATCTGAAATGCTGTTGATACTAAAATGAGAGATATATAAGAATCACAACTAAGTCTCCTGAGCTTAGGAAAAGCAACCACTGAGCAATACATTTTTCCTCTGGGATGTCATGTCAACAAATGGATGTTAATTATTAATTATTGTGTATTTCGCCCCAACAGCAGCAGCGCCTTTAACCCTGAATACCACACTTTTACATATTCTTACGTTATTGAAAAAGTGTGGCTTTGATTGCCTTGAACAAAACTGAAAATCAAAATATATTCAAAATTTTAAGCGATTCTCATTTGCTATAGTTCTCACTTTAGATTAGCTCGTGGAAAGTGTCATTAATTAAGTGCTTTAAACCCACCTTTATTGAACAGCAATTTTTAAAAATATTATAATGTTCCCTGTTATTAATATTTTTTCATCAAAAAACATCAAAATGTAGAAGTAATAGACTCTTGTCACAGGTTGTTGTATAAGTAAGTGCACAAAGTCTTTAACTCAATAACTACGAGACCGGCAAAGACCTGAACAAAACAGAGAGTATATATATACACAGACTGAATGAGATAATGGTGAAGGGAATATTGGATCTCAGGAACAAACTATCCTGTTTTTGACCCTCTTTTTCAAACACTCCGTTTTGATTCAAGACTATGTTTGGGGAACCATTTTGCATATTAAAATAATGTTCAGCGTCCCCATATGCTTTATAAGTCTATGTGACAAATAAAGTTTCATTACTTGGATTTACCACAGTTATAAGGGACAGGATAGCTTGAAAGTGAAAGTGACGTGACGTAGCCAAGCATGGTGTCCCATTCTCGGTTTCACTGTGCTCTGCATTTCACCCATCCAAGAGCACCTAGGGCTGTCACGATATCAGATTCTTCACACTACAGTTATCAGAAACAATGTTATCAGTCAAATTCAACTTTTCTTTGTTTATTTTGTGATTTTTTTTATTTTTTTTTTGCCAATGAATCACACAATTGCATACAACAATCACAATTAAAAAGGTTTCTCCCAAGGTTTATTTTTCTCCATTAGGACACCTGATGGAGTTTTGGTTCCTTGCCACTGTCGCCTCTGGCTTGCTCAGTTGGGGACACTACATTTTCAAATAAATATCCAAATAAATGTAATTACTAAACTAAATTAACTATATCAACTACATTACTTGAATATATATGATAATTGAAATGAGCTGATGACATCACCGTTTTCTCCAGAGCGGCTGTACAGCCCAATCAAATTCTGTTCATTATTTTCCTGTTTAACACTGTGAAGCTGCTTTGAGACAATCTGCATTGTAAAAAGAGCTATATAAATAAAGTTGACTTGACTTGACAGTTGAGACTGGCTTTGACACTGCCTAAGAAATACCCAGGAGAGAGAAAATACTGTCAAGTTCAAGAGTTTATAAATAGCCAAAGCTTTAACAACACAACTGATGCCATAACCTGTTAGCTTGCAAAATGGCATACTCAAATTAAAATACATAGTTCATGAAGCCTTTGGACTTCAAACATTGTAGACTCATTTGAAAGAAAACATTTGGCAGCCTGTTGTCATATCGTCAGAAATAATTAAATCAATGATAAAATTTGGAGATTTATGGAACATTTTTAAGACCTTGCTATGTGATTTCATTTAGAGACTAAAAATCTGTGGCGAAACCTGCAGGATGATGGACGCGGAGAGGGTTTCCGCAGACTAGGGGATCTAACGAGTCATTTCCTCTGAATCCAAGAATCTCCCATCCTGGCGAGCTTACCGTTGTGGAGTGTGGTGAGGGACGACATGATTTTACAGGCAGTAGCAGCTGTGCGCGCTCGTCTTCTGCTTTATGACAGATGGCAGCGAAGGTGCAATACCGCTACCTGTTGTACTTTGGGATGTCAGTCAGCTACTGCCGCTGGATTGTTTACATGTCATATTATCATATGTGTACTATTCATTTTAAAATATTACGGTTGTCGTGATATATTGTCACACCCTTAATTAACACGATATCGATATTTTATGTTTTGAATATGATGGTTATCGCCAATACCGGTACATTGCACACACACAGCAGTGAGTATTGAACACACATACACACACACACACACCGTGAACACACACCCGGAGCAGTGGGCAGCCATTTATTGCGATTGGGGGTTCGGTGTCTTGCTCAAGGGCTCCTTAGCTGTGGGTAATGAGAGTGGAAAAGAGCGCTGTTCTTACGCTGTTTTATGTAAATGGAATCATGAATGCATGTACCATCATTCAACGCTCCACGGTGCTGCCTGGGTGAAGGCTGTTCCTGTGGCCACCTGGAGGTGGAGCTGGAGGCCGCAGGGGGATGAGCAGGCGGAGGGGCTGCACTGGCGGATGGGTGGAGGCAGCAGTGGCTCTCCGGGGCAGGATGGTTTGGTACCGCTGAGAACTGCTGGGCAAAGTTCTCGATGGCGTCGCCAAAGAGGCAAACCTGGGAGATGGGGCAGTCATGAAAACGGACTTTGTCGGCTTCCCTCATCTCAGCTAGGTTAATCTATGGATGTCGCTCCTGGACCACTAGGGTGGACATCATTTGACCAAGGGACTTTGCATTGACTTTTTTTGCCTCTCGGAGGTCGAGGTCCGTCACTGTACACAGTTCCTGCATCACACCGTGGTCAGAACTACCCTCATGCAGCTTTTTGAGCAATTTGGCCTGGTAGACCTGCAGGAGCGCCACGGCATGCAGGGCGGAAGAGGACTATCCAGTAGGAATGTAAGCTTTGCCCATGAGAGTGGCCGATAACTTACAGGCCCTGGATGGGAGATGTGGGCAACCCCGCCAGGTGGCAGCATTTTACGGGCAAAGTTGCACCAAAACTGCACGCTCCACGTGTGGGATCTCCACTTCCCCTTTGGCTTCACCACCATCAAGGGTAGTGTGAGTTGAGGAGGCTCCGGAGCGGCATCGGGCAGCAAAAGGTGCCTTCCACGACTTTATTACCTTTGGGCACTGGAGCGAGGTGCAATATTTATATAGTGTCCATACTTTTAAGTAGTTAAACTCCATTTTTCTATTAGAGACACTACATACTGCCCAATACTGCAGAGAGTATGGGTCGTCAGCCCTTGCCCCTGCTGGTTAGGCCTCCTCCACCTTCCTCATAAGCCTCTTCCTCTTCTCCGGCTGGTCCATACATCAAGAAATAGACAGTCAAAAGACTTCCAATCTCTGGTCAACTCAGACATTTACTTCTGCAGGGTAAATAAAAGTTATATTATCTATATGTCTCTCTCCAGCCAAGCAAACCATCTCCAAAAGCCACTCAAACCCCCAGAACATCCAATTGTGCGTGCAGCCAGGTCCAGCCCACTTCCCACAGCCAAACAGGCCTTCTGCCATCAGGCAGCTGCAGGCCCATGGCTGGTGGAGGCTGTGCTCCAGGTCCCGTCCTAACCAGCTCCCATTCCTCACTCCCTCTTCTGGGCCAGCCCCACTCAGTGGCTCCTCCAATCTCTGCACACTTTGAAGCAATCCCAGCTCCTTCCTACCCCCTGCTCGCTTCTCAAACTCCTCCTTTTCAAACAACTATCCCTAATCCTCCTCTATATCTTATTCTGTCAGCAACAGGAGCTGATCCTAGCATGATACTGCCTTTAGCGGTAACGATTTTTCCCCCCTTCTACTCTCACGGCTAACTACTATCCTGCAACCCTTTCTGTCCATGGGGCCGACCCAAGCGTGAGGCTGCCTCCGCAAACGGCCCCAGCTCCTTTTCCTCCAAACACTCTGCTTATTCCACCAAATGCTGGTGCCATTGAACCACCACCAGTCACCAATAATTTCAGAGCACAAATTCTGCAGATGCAGACATAGATCTCTCCTCACTACTATTCCTTTTTCCGCCCAGCATGTCTAACAAATAGACAGACTGCTGAGCAATTTCAGTCTCTCACCCAACATCTAGCTCCTGAATTCCATACTGAAATACGTTCAGCGTTTTCCCATATGCACAAGAGCTAAATGATTACATGACATTAATCACAGAGCTCACACTGTCCTACACTGACAGTCACTTCTATACACACTACAAACTGTTCTCTGCCAAATGCGCTGTCCGTGTAGCCCAGTGGAACCAGTGCCCTTTCTGACACCAATCTGCACAACAGAGTTTTCCTGCTGCAACATCTCCTGCGCAGTGTGCAGATCAGTCAAGCAAGCAACAGCATCCTGTCCTCAGATCAATCCAGTAATCCTGGCATGTCCAGATTCCAGCCAGACAAAATCCACAAGCTCTGTTCTGCGATCTGCCATTATTTTTAATCCCTCATCTAACCACGATGCCAGGAGCAGAGTAGTTCATTTCTCTTCAGGCAGACAGGATAATTTTAATGATGGGAAGTCTACTAGGAAATACTAACTATTTGCTTTCTTGTCTCAAATATTGTTTTAACCCCAGACTATAGTGCCTGCCCTCCTCAAGCATTATTTGCAATAACCTACAAACCGCACTTTCCAAACCTTCAATAGTAGACAATCTCTAATGAAAAGAAGTGGAATCAGGCCTTTTGATTCCCTCCTTTCAAAATGTTTCGCATCAGCCCCATTGAAGTGGAAACCAGGAAATTCTCTGGAAAAAAATAGCATTATAATTGATCTCTCAAACCCACATGAATCCCTATTTCTCAGCATTAACAGCCTCATTATTCTCTCCAATACCATAATGTTGACCAAGCTACATCAATGATCAAAAGCATTGGTCATGATTCGTGGTTTGCCAAAATTGACATCACTTCAGTGTTCAAAGTGATGTCCATCCACTCAGATTTCTGGGATCGCTTCGGAGTACGATGGCATGACAAATTCTTTTTCGCCATGCACTTAACTTTCGGCTGAAAAAGCAGCCACAAAATATTCGACACTCTGTCCAAAGCGATCTGCTGGATCCTGTCTAATAATCACACAATCCCTTTCCTCTGTCATCTGCTTGACGTTTTTTTTAATCATCGCCCCCACAATGCAATCCCAGCTGCCCACCTTCGCATCATCCAAAAAGTTTTGGAAGTTTTCTCCACTCTTCTCTCCGTGTTTAAAATTTTGCCATGCACATAATTTCGCCCTTTTATCTCGCACCTTCTTTCTCTCCCCTCTTCTGCTTCCGCACCCTGCCTTGCTGCAACAAATTAAAATTTTAGATAACTTTTCTGAAGCAACAGCCTTACCAGACAATATCGAAAGGTACACTGTCGTGGTCCACTCCACCGGCTTCAGGGTTTTTTTCCAAAATGGCCTCCCCAGCTCCTAAACATCCTGCAGTCTGTAGCCTCATCTGCTCTGTTCGAGCCGTATCCCCTCGATCCTCCGAGGACCCTCCATTCCTACTGAACAGCCTGGAAATGTTATTATTAAACCTCTCCTACGGTCCCCAAGCCGGTTCCATAAACTCATTTTTTGCAAACCATCCCCTGCAATAAATAACCCCCAGACTTGGCTCCACATCAAAGGCATTCACAAATCCCAACCTGCACTCGGATACCAGACAACATCTAGCTATAGATTTACTAATCAAATGCATTTCCACCCTCTATCCAGGTTACCACTCCATTAGCACAGGCCATATGCTTGACGCAATGTCCACCCTGGCTTTGTTTGCTTTTTGGAAATCATAATCACCTCAAAATTTGATCCAGAGGTTCACCCTACATTTTCAGATTTACAAGCGTTAGAAAACGACCAAACTAAAAAAAGATATTTCATTTGTATTTTTAACCTGACCATTCATATTCAACTTTACCACTTTCTCTCATCCATCGGAACCGCTATTTGCCGATGACAGTAATCACTAACATCAAGATTCTGGTTTAGAAAACACCTCAAACTAGTTCTCATCCAATCCAGCATCCCATCCAATATTTCAGCCATTCCTCTCACATATAGGAGCAACGACCGCTGCCACTCAAAACAGCAGATCCAACAGCGGTTGTGAAGTCTTTCAAAAGCTACATCAGATCCAACCAGATTCCATATCAAAAGAACATTATTCAGCTAATTCACTTATAGGCGGCACAGTAATATTCAGTATTATTCTGATAATATTCTCTCAAATCATCTTATTCTAGTTTGCTGTCTCTGTATCCACACATCTCTTGGGGGGTACTTCGGTTTTTGGGTTATGTCTCAAGCTCGAACCCTCCACCAAGGACAGCAAGCCAAATATGTTTATTTACAATTCTATTAAAGAACTTGTGAAATGGAGATCAAAACACAAGTTCGGAAGGAACAGGCTCATTCAATCCAGCCAATCAGCATCCGCTTACCTCTGTCCTGCAACAGTTTTCAGGCATCCCTCTCCCACCCCAACTCCACCTTCTCTGCTGGTTTTCTCTAACCCAGCCAGGGAAGGTTTCGGGTCTAGTCTCAAGCCTGAGCTCTCAACCAAGAACAGCAAGCCAAAATGTTTTTTTTTTCTATTCTATTCAAAGATTACATGAACATGTGAACTTGTGTAATACCCTAATTGTGTTCTTTTGGATCAAGTAAGGCACGGTTCTTCTCCAGTTCATAGTTTTCTTTTTTCTTCTTTAGAAACTCATGTATGATTTTGGCAGTGTGCTTTTCATCATGTTATAATATTCTTCTTCTGCCAAACTTCTGGAGACCGGAAGTCATCTTGTCAGCAAATATTTTGGTACATTCAGAAGTATTCTTGGTTCCATTTATGAATTCCATCTCTTCAAAATGTTTTGCACTTATGCAGCCCCATGTCATTACACTCCCACCTCTGTGCTTCACTGTTGGGACTATGCATTCATTGTACTATTCCTGGACAGGTTCACACTAAATATCCTGGACCCCGTTTGAGTCTAGTATTGTCTGTGGCGTTGTTTTAGGAGGATGGCCACTGTAGTACTTGTACTATGGCTCATTCTATACCTCCTGATTACTGTGGGTTAGCTGATGTTTAGTTGGTCACCGATTTTCCTTAAGTCTCACAATTTTCATTTTTCAGTTCCTCTAGGAGTTCTTTTCCATGAGGAGCCAATCAGCTTCAGTGATCATAGGTTTTCTCATTTTTGTGTCAGTAATAATGTTTATTTTGTTTTGTTGGACTGAGTTTCTACTTTGGGACCTGTAGTTTCAGTGTAGTTATCCATACTGTTAGGGGATCTAAGTTTGAGTCGTTTTTCATGGACCTTTAGTTGGTATGTTCCTGTTTTTCTGTGTTTAGTTCCTGTTTTCTTTGTTCCCTTTGTTCCCTTTTGACTGCCACTAGTTTGTTTCTATGGTTTCTAATTGCTTGTTTAAATATGTCCACCTGCTCCTCATTTATTTCCCTTTGTTGCTAGTATTTATACACCACAGTGTTTCAGTTGCTCTGGGTCTGATTTTGACGTTATTATGGTTGTTCTGTTCACACTTTTGGATATTTCTGAGAGAGTAAAAACAGGAGTATTTCTTTATCTTTGATTTTTTTTTAATTAAATCTATACTGTACCTAAATCTAGCCTTTTTGCATTTGCTGACAGAAGATCAGATTGTTAAGAAATGGATTTAGCAGCAGTTTAGATCCTCCTCCTCTCACAGGGGGGGTCCGTCCCTCAAAGAGCACACATAGAGGTTTTTGGATCGGCACCATCTCATTCACTATGATGACGCCAGCCACTACGTGTTTTTCCTGGCAGGTTTGAATCCACGGACGAAGGCACGCCTGCCCAAAGATGGATCTCGAGGGACAATCAAGGAGTTTGTGGACTGGGTCCTTTTTTATTGAGGATCCCTCTTTACCATCAGTGAGAGGGAGGAGGATCATGAACCCACAGTCCATGTACTACACCATCAGCCATGCCCCCAACAGACTTCAAGCCAGAGCCCACCACATACCCAGAGCCCATGCCTGCCACAAAGCCTAAGCGTGAGCCTATGACTGAGCCCATCTTCGACCCGGAGCCTGAGCCTGACAAAATGTCTGACCAGGTGCGTGAGCTGGCAGCATTGTTCATCCCACTGGGAGTTCTGGTAGAATACGAGGGTATGAAGTGGAGCCCTACCCATACTGCCATGGCGGATGTGAGTGTGCTGAGCTCAAACCCCACTGTAAATTCTGAGGAGTGTGAAGAGATTATTTCCAAGCCTGTTTCCTCGGCAAGCACCAAGGCTGTAATGGCTCCCAGCTCCAAGTCAGTGTTGTCCATGATGTTCCCACCCTACCTCCCACTCCCACATCCTCTACCTATCCCGTGTTGGCCAAAAAATCTGTTCCTGAATTCTCTGCCTGTTTTCAAACTCTATGTCTGCCCTGTATCAACCAAGAAGGCTGTTTTGTAACCCTCTGCTCATGCTTACCTTCTTCGCTGGCTCAATACAGCCCTTCGGCTCCTCCTGAGCTGCCTATACCTAGCATCCTGGATCCACCTTTGGGCTTTCAGTTTGTAAGCTCCACCCTAGAGTGTCGACCCTCTAGCTCCACCTAGAACCTCCAAGCCCATCACTCTACCTCGGCCTGTCAACCACTTGCCTCCACCTTGGCTCTTCCCTCCCTTGACTCCACCTGGGGTGGTCATCCTTACAGCTTCGAGGGCTCCTTTGTCCCTCTGGCTCCACTTTCGTCAGTCGTTGCTCTCCCTTTGCCATGGTCTTCCGGGCCTTCATCTGTGACTCCACCCCTTTGGCTCTGTCGGGCTCCTCCTTTCCTCTGGCTTCACTTCAGTCGCACTGGCTCCGCCTCAGTCTTCCGGCACCCAGACTTCACATCGGCTACGTGTCCCCACAACTCCGCCTTGGTCTCCAGGACCTTCAGTGTCTCTACTTTACCAGCTCAGTCTCAGTCAGCCATCCTTGTGGCTCCTGGCATCCACACCAATGTTCCACCATGGCTCCTCCCTCTGCATTTAGTGTTTCCTTTGTTCCCTTTTTCCTGCTACTCGTTTGTTTCTATGGTTTCTAAATGATCATGTCCACTTGGTCTTGATTTAGTTCCCTTTGTTTGTTTCTAGTATTTATACACCAGGGTATTCAGTTTCAGTTGCTCTTGGTCTGATCTTGTTGTTATTATGGTTGTTCTATTCACTTTTTTGGATATTTCTTAGAGAGTAAAAAGCTGAGTATTTTGTATCTTTGATTTTTGTTATTAAATCTATACTGCTGCACCTAAATCCAGCCTTTTTTCATCCCGGCATCAACCATTTGTTGACGCATACACATACTACTAATATTTTTTTTAAGTATTTTTGTTCATAAAAAAATATTTAAACTTGTCAACTTAAAAACAATGCAGTTGTTGAGGTATGATACAATTTTGAAACAATTTGACATTTTTGTGATATTACACAGTGGTACACTCACTTCTATTGTATGATGTAAATAAAAAAGTATTGTATTATCACAAAAATAATCTAACGAGATGAATAATTACAAAACCAAACCTCAAAAGCAAAATGAAACTTCTTAACAAGCATGAAAGGTATTACAAACATTCTTTATGTACAATTTCATTTTTTTTGTTCTTTTAATTTTGGGATGAAATGTGACATGGAAATGATTTATTACTCTTCTAACTCAAAGTGAGTTGCCACAAACAAAATACATTTTTATGCAAAGAAAGTGAGAAGCAGGGAACTGTGTGTGATGGTTTTAGGGGAATGGGTTTACTCTTTCTCACTGATAAATCTGTTGTGGGTATGCTTTCTTGCTCTTGGATCAGCACAAGGTTTCCACGGAGACTTGTCACTGCAGAGAGCTCCATGGCGACCAGAGCACGAGCACTGTTCACTGGAAAGAGACAAAGCCAGCATCCTGCTGTTAGTTTGAATGATTAATGTGTTCACGGTCAGTGAGAGCACTCCAAATGCTCAAACATCTTTGTGTGTTCCTGTACAATGACAAGGAGACTGTAAAGGTTGTTGCAATGCCATATGTGCTTTAGAATCGATAAAAACACCCAAAAAGATGCTAAGGCAAAATGTTGCTGCAAAAATCTTTGTGTTTTTTAAGGTAACGTCTTTTAGATATGGTTTGAGCCCCTCCTTCAGTGTATGTCTATGGGAGTCTTCCATCTATTTTATTGTTGGCCATATGAAAATCTTAAATCTAGAGCATACAGAAAACAGGAAATGATTGCGCTTTCCATTGTAAGGTCTGACCTGCTTGATATTTGTCATTTCATTCTTGTTTCCTGCTTTTAATGATTTATCTCAGTATTGGTGTCCTTACAACTGTAAGGCAGCATATTCCACAGATCAACTGCATTTAGCATGGCTGCTCATCTCAGAAACTGGGCTAAATCAATGAACTGTGCTCTTCAGAAAAAGGACGCTTCATGAACATGTAAAGTAAGCCCAGTGCGTATCTTTTTGTCATTAATACATAGTGACGTGTAGCCATCACTGAGGCTTAATTATCAACTCAAATGCAGCAGCAGTAATTACAGCTGTATTATGAGGCGCTGTCATGTGTCGAGAGCCCACTCACCGCCACTGACTGACGCCAAGTGCGTGGGTTTGGATTATTTTCTCATCTTCATCATCGTCACTGGGAGCCTATATACAACTTCTTGCTGGGGTCAGAAAGGATTGAGATAAACAGGAAAGGGATTCGTACAGTAATCGTGAGTAATTTGTATTGTTGTATTGATTTTCTTCAAATGTAAAACTCTGGCCAGACACACTCTACACAAACACAAAAGCCATGCAGTTGTGTACGGTTTCATCCAAAGTTGAAAATGGCATTTAGGAACATGATGTTCTTGACTTCCAACCAAAAACATGTTTCATTGTCCAATGCTCAGAAGAGGAGGTTTATAAAAAATGGCAATGACTTTGTTTAGCATGTTTTACACACCTGTCTCTGCAAAACGTGCAAACCTCTAGACAGGTTTTATTATGATGTAATGCTGGAGCTTTGACACAGTGATGCAATCGATTTGCTTAAAATGTATTGTTTACCTTACCCGTCCTGTGTGCCACCATGATCATATGTCTTGGTGTTTTGGGCCTCAGTCACGTTTGTGATTTGTGTCATTTCTTGTACGGTAAATAAGCGTGTGCTAAGAACACACATGTAAAATAGTCAGTGTTGTGATGTTATAAAGAGTCTAAAGATACATAAGGGTCAACATCAGTCCTTTAGCTGAGAGTTTGCTCTCATGTTGCCTTTTACACAAATAAGAAATTCTCTTTCCCCGTCTCTCTCTTTCTCCCTCTCTCCCACACTCCCTCCCTTTCTTTTTTCTCTCTTTCTCACACACACCCACACAGAAACAGTCAAATCCACAGGCAGAGTGAGAGCGAAGGATGAGGCATGACACATAAAAGAGAAAAGCGTTTATTTTCGCTTTGCTTCAGCACTGCGCTTCTCTTTTTTCCCTCTATTTCTGGTTCTCTCAGCCCTCAGGTTATTTTTTGGATGCTGATATGAAGATGCAGGTCTGTATGCCTTTCATCGGGATTGTTAAACAGGAGAGCGTTATATCTTTGCAGCGATATCATAAGACAGGCTATTTAAACATACAGTCTCTACTGTGAATCAGTGAATCTGTGAATGCGTTGCATGGGTTTGATCTAATAGGATGCTTCTGGAAATCACTGGTTTTCTTTTCTTTGATTGTTGTATTGATATTCTTTCTTTCTATCCTTGTTTTTCCTGCTAATTCTAAAGACCAAATTAATGTTCATGTGGTGCGCAAGTTTGTGATGTCACAATGACGTCTTGTGTGGTATAAGATTGTATAATTTATAATGTGAGAGAAAGCTTTCAGGTGTGGAGGTTCACAAACCAAATCAATCAATTACACAGAGAACAGAGAGTACTGTGATGATCATAATACTCTGTGCTGGAATGATTTATCATGCGTGGCTGAAATGTTGCCGCAGATATGTTGAGAATGGCATCAGTATTAACACTGTTTTGACTATCTCCAGCACAAATGTGTTTTTAAAGACATTTTGATGCATTCAGATGGCTTTGTTTTGTACATTGCTCCAGAAAAATGTTTTTTCCATGCAGTGTCGTTTTTGAGATAATTCATACAAGAAAAACGTCGGTATACTGTGAAACTGGAAATTAATTAAAATATAAATCACATGATACACCGTTAGATATGAAAATATGCAGTTGTTACCTTAGAAGAGCTACTTCTATTTGATCTAGCACTTAAGAATCGTGTAATACTGAAGTGCTATTATAGTCTGGTTAAATATTTTGCACTTAAATAAAACCAGTTATTCATATTTTTTCATAAGAAGCTTATATGTGGTCACAGATAATTTTTTCCTGTCTAACTGATGTGTATTAACTGTGTTTGATGAGTTCCCATGTTGCAGTGCATTATCAGTAAATGAGTTGGAAAGTTGAAAGTTGAGTGTGTGTTTGTGTGAGTGAGTGTGTGTTTGTGTTTGTGTGTGATGGGTAGGTTTAGGAGTGAGTGTGTGTGTGTGTGTGTGTGATGGGTAGGTTTAAGGGTGTGTGTGTGTGTGTGTGTGATGGGTAGGTTTAGGGGTGTGTGTGTGTGTGTGTGTGTGATGGGTAGGTTTAAGGGTGTGTGTGTGTGTGTGATGGGTAGGTTTAGGGGTGTGTGTGTGTGTGTGTGTTGGGTAGGTTTAGGGGTAGGGGTAGCGTAAGGGGATAAAATATACAGTTTGTACAGTATAAAAATCATTATGTCTATGAAAATTCCCCATAAAACATGGAAACCCAATGTGTGTTTGCAAAAAAATAAAAAATAAATGCATGCAAGTTTTATTTCAGCTTCTATATGGAAGTGTGTATAACACGCTTACATCTGCATTTCTCGTTCCTGTCTGTCTGTCTTTCTGCAGTGATTAATGGTATGAAGTGGTGATATGGCTCTGGATATGGAGAGGACAGTCTCTAAGATCATGTTTGACTTCCAGAGGAACTCAACGTCTGATGACGACTCTGGCTGTGCGCTCGAGGAGTACGCCTGGGTGCCACCGGGCCTCAAACCTGAACAGGTAACACACCTAATGACAACTGCACAGCATTTGCAACTCGATTTAAAGGGATAGTTCGCCCAAAAATGTCTTTTATTCACATATAAACATGGATAAGCTCAAATGTGTTGTGAGAGAATGAAACTTCATGCTTGAGCTTCCATTTAACACATTTGAGAGCTCTGTGTGTGTTCAGTGATCAATGTTTATATGTGGATAAAAGCCTGAATGAAATCCGTTCATCATATAAAGCGATCGTATCTCTTCGGAAGACTTGGATTTTGGGCAGGATTTGCTCCTTTCACAAAATTGTTATTATATATAATAATTACACTATAAGAAATATTATAGAGTCACATTTTTCATAATTCTATAATTTACTTTTTATTATTTGTTCATTTTGTTGTAGTGCAATTCAGTTGAATTCACATTTATTTGTATAACTTTTTACAATACATATCGTTTCAAAGCAGCTTTATAGAGAATGTGTGTCTACATTACAATTTAGAGTGATCTGTTATCAGAAGTGTCCTAGGATTGTCCATATGTACAGTTTTAAGACATTACAGATCATGCAGTTAGCCAACTTCATGTGTTCATTTAGGCAGAAACAATGAGCTCGTTAAAGCAATGATTACAAGTTGTGATCATAATGATCACAATATATAGAAACTTTGGCATTGGTGCATATTCAGAATTGGCGTTGTTCTCAAGCCAAACTCTAAAGTCAGCTGGACAAACACAACTCATCAACCCCAATATCTCGTGGGAGAAGAGGTGAGACGAGAACGCTGCTCATGCAAGTCATAAACACCACATACAAATATTCAAAACACTTGAGGTGACTCTGTCCAAGTAATGTCAGAATCTAATCTAAGATGATACAAATCATGTAGTTAGCTCACATCATGTGTTCATTTAGGCAGAAACAATGAGCTCATTAAAGCAATGATTACAAGTTCACAGGTGTTGTTCACCTTAAGTCCTATCAGGGGTCAGCATCATCTCTTCACAGGTGTTGGTCATCTGAACTCCTCGCAGGGGTCAGCATCGTCTCTTCACAGGTGTTGATCATCTGAAGTCCTGTCAGGGGTCAGCGTCGTCTCTTCACAGGTGTTGGTCATCTGAAGTCCTGGCAGGGGTCAGCGTCGTCTCTTCACAGGTGTTGATCATCTGAAGTCCTGGCAGGGGTCAGCGTCGTCTCTTCACAGGTGTTGGTCATCTGAAGTCCTGGCAGGGGTCAGCGTCGTCTCTTCACAGGTGTTGGTCATCTGAAGTCCTGGCAGGGGTTAGCGGCGTCTTTTCACAGGTGTTGGTCATCTGAAGTTCTGGTAGGGGTTAGCGTCGTCTCTTCACAGGTGTTGGTCATCTGAAGTCCTGGCAGGGGTCAGCGTCGTCTCTTCACAGGTGTTGGTCATCTGAAGTCCTGGCAGGAGTCAGTTGGTCATCTGAAGTCCTGTCAGGGGTCAGCGGCGTCTGTTCACAGGTGTTGGTCATCTGAAGTCCTGGCAGGGGTCAGCGTCGTCTCTTCACAGGTGTTGGTCATCTGAAGTCCTGGCAGGGGTCAGCGACGTCTCTTCACAGGTGTTGGTCATCTGAAGTCCTGTCAGGAGTCAGCGGCGTCTCTTCACAGGTGTTGGTCATCTGAAGTCCTTGCAGGGGTCAGCGGCGTCTCTTCACAGGTGTTGGTCATCTGAAGTCCTCGCAGGGGTCAGCGGCGTCTCTTCACAGGTGTTGGTCATCTGAAGTTCTGGTAGGGGTTAGCGTCGTCTCTTCACAGGTGTTGGTCATCTGAAGTCCTGGCAGGGGTCAGCGTCGTCTCTTCACAGGTGTTGGTCATCTGAAGTCCTGGCAGGGGTCAGCGGCGTCTCTTCACAGGTGTTGGTCATCTGAAGTCCTGGCAGGGGTCAGCGTCGTCTCTTCACAGGTGTTGGTCATCTGAAGTCCTGGCAGGGGTCAGCGACGTCTCTTCACAGGTGTTGGTCATCTGAAGTCCTGTCAGGAGTCAGCGGCGTCTCTTCACAGGTGTTGGTCATCTGAAGTCCTTGCAGGGGTCAGCGGCGTCTCTTCACAGGTGTTGGTCATCTGAAGTCCTCGCAGGGGTCAGCGGCGTCTCTTCACAGGTGTTGGTCATCTGAAGTCCTGGCAGGGGTCAGCGGCGTCTCTTTACAGGTGTTGGTCATCTGAAGTCCTGGCAGGGGTCAGCGGCATCTCTTCACAGGTGTTGGTCATCTGAAGTCCTGGCAGGGGTCAGCGTCGTCTCTTCACAGGTGTTGGTCATCTGAAGTCCTGTCAGGGGTCAGCGTCGTCTCTTCACAGGTGTTGGTCATCTGAAGTCCTGGCAGGGGTCAGCGGCGTCTCTTCACAGGTGTTGCTCATCTGAAGTCCTGGCAGGAGTCAGTTGGTCATCTGAAGTCCTGGCAGGGGTTAGCGGCGTCTCTTCACAGGTGTTGGTCATCTGAAGTCCTGTCAGGAGTCAGCGGCGTCTCTTCACAGGTGTTGGTCATCTGAAGTCCTTGCAGGGGTTAGCGGGGTCTCTTCACAGGTGTTGGTCATCTGAAGTCCTTGCAGGGGTTAGCGGCGTCTCTTCACAGGTGTTCGTCATCTGAAGTCCTGTCAGGAGTCAGTGTCGTCTCTTCACAGGTGTTGGTCATCTGAAGTCCTGGCAGGGGTCAGCGGCGTCTCTTCACAGGTGTTGGTCATCTGAAGTCCTGTCAGGAGTCTGCGGCGTCTCTTCACAGGTGTTGGTCATCTGAAGTCCTGGCAGGGGTTAGCGGCGTCTCTTCACAGGTGTTGGTCATCTGAAGTCCTGTCAGGGGTCAGCGTCGTCTCTTCACAGGTGTTGGTCATCTGAAGTCCTGGCAGCGGTCAGCGTTGTCTCTTCACAGGTGTTGGTCATCTGAAGTCCTGGCAGGGGTCAGCGGCGTCTCTTCACAGGTGTTGGTCATGTGAAGTCCTGGCAGGGGTCAGCGGCGTCTCTTCACAGGTGTTGGTCATCTGAAGTCCTGGCAGGGGTCAGCGTCGTCTCTTCACAGGTGTTGGTCATCTGAAGTCCTGTCAGGGGTCAGCGGCGTCTCTTCACAGGTGTTGGTCATCTGAAGTCCTGGCAGGGGTCAGCGTCGTCTCTTCACAGGTGTTGGTCATCTGAAGTCCTGTCAGGGGTCAGCAGCGTCTCTTCACAGGTGTTGGTCATCTGAAGTCCTGGCAGGAGTCAGTGTCGTCTCTTCACAGGTGTTGGTCATCTGAAGTCCTCGCAGGGGTCAGCGGCGTCTCTTCACAGGTGTTGGTCATCTGAAGTCCTGGCAGGGGTCAGCGGCGTCTCTTTACAGGTGTTGGTCATCTGAAGTCCTGGCAGGGGTCAGCGGCATCTCTTCACAGGTGTTGGTCATCTGAAGTCCTGTCAGGGGTCAGCGTCGTCTCTTCACAGGTGTTGGTCATCTGAAGTCCTGTCAGGGGTCAGCGTTGTCTCTTCACAGGTGTTGGTCATCTGAAGTCCTGGCAGGGGTTAGCGGCGTCTCTTCACAGGTGTTGCTCATCTGAAGTCCTGGCAGGAGTCAGTTGGTCATCTGAAGTCCTGGCAGGGGTTAGCGGCGTCTCTTCACAGGTGTTGGTCATCTGAAGTCCTGTCAGGAGTCAGCGGCGTCTCTTCACAGGTGTTGGTCATCTGAAGTCCTTGCAGGGGTTAGCGGGGTCTCTTCACAGGTGTTGGTCATCTGAAGTCCTTGCAGGGGTTAGCGGCGTCTCTTCACAGGTGTTCGTCATCTGAAGTCCTGTCAGGAGTCAGTGTCGTCTCTTCACAGGTGTTGGTCATCTGAAGTCCTGGCAGGGGTCAGCGGCGTCTCTTCACAGGTGTTGGTCATCTGAAGTCCTGTCAGGAGTCTGCGGCGTCTCTTCACAGGTGTTGGTCATCTGAAGTCCTGGCAGGGGTTAGCGGCGTCTCTTCACAGGTGTTGGTCATCTGAAGTCCTGTCAGGGGTCAGCGTCGTCTCTTCACAGGTGTTGGTCATCTGAAGTCCTGGCAGCGGTCAGCGTTGTCTCTTCACAGGTGTTGGTCATCTGAAGTCCTGGCAGGGGTCAGCGGCGTCTCTTCACAGGTGTTGGTCATGTGAAGTCCTGGCAGGGGTCAGCGGCGTCTCTTCACAGGTGTTGGTCATCTGAAGTCCTGGCAGGGGTCAGCGTCGTCTCTTCACAGGTGTTGGTCATCTGAAGTCCTGTCAGGGGTCAGCGGCGTCTCTTCACAGGTGTTGGTCATCTGAAGTCCTGGCAGGGGTCAGCGTCGTCTCTTCACAGGTGTTGGTCATCTGAAGTCCTGTCAGGGGTCAGCAGCGTCTCTTCACAGGTGTTGGTCATCTGAAGTCCTGGCAGGAGTCAGTGTCGTCTCTTCACAGGTGTTGGTCATCTGAAGTCCTGGCAGGGGTCAGCGGCGTCTCTTCACAGGTGTTGGTCATCTGAAGTCCTGGCAGGGGTCAGCGTCGTCTCTTCACAGGTGTTGGTCATCTGAAGTCCTGGCAGGGGTCAGCGTCGTCTCTTCACAGGTGTTGGTCATCTGAAGTCTTCATAAGAGGCTGGACCCAAACTGGTGCTGACGGAATCTCTAGAAGCAGAAAGCAAATGGAGCATAATTCATTTAATCCAGATCTCTTTAATCTAGATTTAAACTGGGAGAGTCTGAGCCCTGAACATTATCAGATGTGATGTGATTATCAGCCAGATGTGAGAACGCTCTCCCTCCTTTAGTGGACTCAAACCTGGGTCACACCAAGCTGATGATCGGCTGTCGGGCAACATCGGGCCATTTTTGAGTGTCAGCCGACTTAGTTTTTTCTGTGTGTTCCGCACCGTTGGCTCTAGTCGGACACCGTCTGGGTTTTTTTGGCCCGATTCAACATGTAGAAATGGCGTCGGGCCGTTCGTGAGAGAGAGAACTCTAATTGGCTGTTCACTCAGTGCACGAGAATAAGAGCAAAACAGTGAGCAAAGAAGTCAACACGGTACAGATAGAAGGCTGTTCTAATGTTACGTCATCTTACAGAGCGTTTCTGGGCAAATATTTTAATATTAACATAAACGAACATGATCAGCAGGATTGATATTCAAATGGTAAGCACACGCTGCTTTGTGTATCTGCAGCCTTTCTGAATGACTATCTTCAGAAATAGACAGATATCTCCTTCACACGCAGGCACAGAACGCGCATGCTAGCTGACAGTCGGCTGTAGTTCTCTCATGTTCAAGTGCAGGTTTTTTGCCCCAACGCGAGGCAATAACACAGTCACCGCTAGTTCTGTGCCGTCGGTTTGGTGTGTCCCTACACTTACCCTGGGTACAACCAGAAGCCCAGAGTTTTGTGATCTTAAAGAGGGTGATGGATTGTAGGACGATAGAAGATCAGTTAAATACCGTTTAGGGCCTTATAGGTCAGTATAGCAATACTTTATAGGAACTTTATAGGAACTTAATAGGTAACCAGTCTAGAGATGATAAAACTGGGGTTATATGATAATATTTCTTGGGAAGAACTGGCAAGAACTTTAACAGATGCATTTAGGCTTCAAATATGCAAGCTTAAGCAAAATATAATGTCTTATTTCTTTCTTTTGATTTTGAAATGCAACATGACAAGGACATATTCTGACAGGTTTCATTAGATTCACTTTAGATTTAGATATCAATGATCTGTGCTTGGGAAATAGAGACAGATGAGGATCGCTGTGCATGTCTGATTTGCTGTTGAACAGATGGAAAGGAAATGGCTCATGTCACAGAATGAACCTGTAAGTCTCTCTCTCACACACACACACACACACACACTTTTAAAAATTTGAATGATAGTTTCAATATGTGCTAAATAAATGTGTCTTGTGTTTGACCCAAATAAAATATGGTTAAACAATTTTACCAAAAACACAAGCACCTGCTGCTTGAGTCTGGCTCAATCTGTTCATCAGCAGCCCACTGATCCTAAGCTTTTCCTAACCCTAGCCCATCATGATCCAGTCATCTCCTAGAAGGAGGGTGAGATTTCTGCCATAACACCCATATGATTCTCATTGTATATCTCACCACTGCAGGTCTCCATTATGTCTCACCACTAACATAAAAAACAAAACCTGGAATGTAAATTCTGTTTATCCTGCGGTGGTCAACAAAGTCAACTGCCCAAGAGGAAAACCTATCCACTGTCAGTATCTGAAACACACAGAGGAGGCATTGCATTTGGGGTTCATTCAGCCCTCTCCTTCTCCAGATGCTGCAGGTTTTTTTCCTTGTGGAGCAGAAGGATGAGTTCTTTGGTCCGTGTATTGACTACTGTGGTCTCAAGGCTATCGGCATCAAGTTCCCGTATCCTCTGCATCTAGTGCCTGCTGCCAATGAACAGGTCATATCCAAGCTCGAACTTCACAGAGAGTGAGGTGGATGAACGGAAGACAGTCTTCATCACCATCGCCATTATGAATATCTGGTCATGCCCTTCAGCGTTTCCAATGCCCTATCAATCTTCCAGTCCTTTTGAATGAGATACAGTCAAACCAAAAGTGATTCAGACACAGATATAATGTTTCTCTAGTGTGTGCAGGACGCTATAGTGAGGATGGCAAATAAAGTAAACTGTGGCATATTATACCCAAACATTCTTCATACAGTGACTACCAGTAAAACTGATAAAAAAAATTTGGGAGCAAAATGATTCAGACACTTTGAGCTGAGCATGTTTTGCTGAAGTGTTTCTTCTTTAATTGCTAATGTGACCTTTGACCCCACAGACTGAACACAATGAAGCATTGCTTGGTCATTAGTTGAGCTAAACTGGTATTATCTGATTGAGTTCTAACAGCTGATTGGCTGATTGTAATCCATTACATCCCTTTCTATCAAAGATATCTGACATTATCAAGATGAATTTGTTCTTGTCATATTTTATTACCATTTTCTAAACTATTACGAATAAACTGTGATAATGTGAGAAAATGTTAAAGGTGTCTGAATAAATTTTGGTTTGACTGTATATAAGGACAGGATTAACAAATCCTGCCATCTCTAGCAGGTTCATCTGGCTGAAAATCATCTATTTGTAAAGGAAGAGAAATGTTCCTGGATAACTCCTAAGATTTGGCCGATGTCCTGCAATGGTTCCTGGGATATGCTGACTTTTATAGACTTCAGCACCAGTCCTTCCCTCCCTCCTTCATGGCCTTGCTTAAACACCCGCAGCCCAAGCCGCTGAGGAGTTAAAGCTTACTTTTACAAGTGCCAGGCGGCAGAAGTCGACACGTCGGACTCGGGAGTGGGAGCTGTTCCGTCACAACGGTTCTCCTTCCAGAATGTTTCCTTGAGTTCTCTTTTCCAGGAAGTTTAATCCTGGAGATCTGTTGACGTGTGAGGGCATCTCCTGTGCACGGCCTTCTTCAGATCCAGGTTTTCTATAGGATTTGGGTTTGGGCTCTGGCTGGGCCATTCCAAAATATTAATCTTTCTTTGGCCATTCTTTTGCTGATTTAGATGTGTGTTCAGATCATTGTCATGATGAAAGGTGAAAGGTCTCTTCATGTTCAGCTTTCCAGCACAGTGGTTCCCAGGGGTAGCATTGAGGTTAAAAATGACATCTCTGAATGAAAAGGTTACAGGTTCAAACCAGATTAAGGTCATTATTAACTCACTTTTACTGATACATCATTTATTAAAAAATAAATACTACATTTACTGGGAAATCAACACAGGTGTCATCATTTTATCTCTCATTACTTTATAAAAATAACCAGATTTCCCTGCATAGTGGGATCTCACAATCTATACCCAGAAGCCTTTGTGCTTGAAAAATGTAATTAGTTATGCTTAAGCAATATCTCAGAAATAGCAATATGTCTATGCAATATCTCAGCAATATCCAATGGAGATTTGGGATATTGCTTAATATCCCAGCCCCAATGCTTGCCCAAGCATACCAAATAAAAATGTTCAAGCATAAGCGCATATGATGCGAATGTCAAGTAGTTTATGGCAGAAATGAAGACCTACACGCTGATCAAGTCCCCTTTGTTTTACACAAAGCTTTCAAGTGGTTTATGCAACAGTCATCAGAACAATTACTGAGTATATGCACAAGTCTGTATTGTGACAAAACATGTTGTTTATATGAATTATGTGATCCGTTTGCCTCTGTCTGTTTGTCTGAACACAGGTTCATCAATACTACAGCTTTTTCCCAGAAGATAAGGTCCCTTATGTGAACAGTATTGGTGAAAAGCATCGAATCAAACAACTCCTTCAACAACTGCCACCGCATGACAATGAGGTTTGTTAGTACAGTCATAACACAAATAATGGATACCAATAGCACAACAACAGTTGTGACATCGTTTTATTCTTTGATTTTATCTTGAGTTCAGCTTCTCTCTACTCATCTCAACACTAAACTTATAGAAGTATGCTAAATTATTTCAGACCCTGGCAACACAACGCTTTTGTTGAGAAATACAATTTAAATAAGAAATATCATGCATTATACCTCTTTGTTATAAGTCAGAGGTCCATTACTGATCCTCTGTTAGATAAATATACAGATGTCAGAAATCCCTGATCTCCACTGATGCAGAATGCATTTACATGAGTACGAGTGTGAACGGAAGGAACACAAATCTACAGTGACTCAACGTGTGTCCTGCATTACAAAACTGTAGTATTTGTGGCTCAAGACAAAATATTTTTGTCGTAGTACTCAATGTGAACATATTTTAGCAACGAACTGGAGTAAACAATGAACAGCGTGTGTTACTTTGGTCAGAAATTATCTTGTGAAAAACAGCTTATTGTCAATTTATGAAGTAAAATCACGTTTTGTTACAGAATCTTTATATTTGTGCCTGGTTATTCAACTGTCTTGTCCAATAATTGTAATTGGGCACTACATAGTTAAACATAAATTGTTGTCAGTTTCTGGTCTATAGGGAAACTGTATCCCCATCTGCAGCTTTAAATCGTTTACAGGTTAAAGATTTATTAATCTGCAATCCTAGGATCTTCAACAAAATCTATGTAAAACTGCTATTTTATAAAATGATGCTGTATGTTACAGTGATTTTACCACAGGTAGGGGGCTTTCTTAGGCAAAGTGGAGTAAATATTATAAAGATAATATGCATAAATATTATAAAAAGGCATATTTATTAATAGCAATAATCTGAATAAATAATACCTGTGCAAAGAACTGTAGTTCATTCATAACTTTATTCATAACTGTTTATGACTGACAAGCAGTGTTGGGTGAGTTACTCTAAATACTTTCTAAATCCTATATCAACTTCGACTAGTTAAGTGATTCAAGGATAGACATGAAACGGCTCTTTTATTTCATCCAATAAATAATATAAAACTACATAAATGATTCTTATCAACTGACCAAAGTATTACAAATGTGAGAAGGATACATAAAAACATGCATTTTAAAGTTAGACTTAAATAAAATTAATACATTTGGATGTTAATTCCATTAAATATAATTATTCTATACACAGTACATCAGAAGTAACTTTAATTAAATTACAGAAAAAATAAGAGTAATCCCTTACTTTACTTTTTCAAGGGGAAAGTAATTCAATTACAGTAACTAATTACTTAGTAACTAGTTACACCCAACAGTGTTTGTAAAGTGGCGCATTAGAAGTGAATGTGTAGTTAATCGATCACCATAAACTGGCTTAAAAAAGAGCCACCAACCTACAAATCAATGGTTATGTTTAAATAGAGAAATATGCCATGGAAAAAATGACATATACTCTTAGATTGCAACAGCAAGCCTGGTTAGAAGGAAGGGTTTAGACTAGGACTGAAGTCCAGTCTCGTCCAGTCTAACGAGATATACACTCAGTAATGGGAACTATAATAAACTAGATATCATATCTCCATGGTTGGATTCAAGAATGTGGATTACTTGTGTATATTGTTTGTTAAATAAGTTTGTTTATTGTTCATGTTTCGTGAACTACTATATGTTGACCCACAATATGTGTATTTAAGTTAAAATCCTAAAAAGATAAGAATAAATAAAAATTAACTTGAAAAAAAAAATGGAATGGTGTATGTTCATCTGCATTTTATAACGGCATTGCATGAGGCTCATCCAATAAGAATGAGCTGATCCGTGATGATGCTTGCTTACTGATGTCAGGTCCGGTACTGTACCTCACTGGATGAAGAAGAAAAGCGGGAATTAAAGATCTTCAGTAACCAGCGAAAGAGAGACAATCTGGGCAGAGGCACCGTCCGACCCCTACCCCTCACTATAACTGGAGCGATATGTGAACAGGTACAGTACTAAACAACAGCAGCCCAGAGACTGGCACAAAATATAAGTGACTGGAACAGGACATGTTCCCTTTCGAGGGAACTCGAGCTGCGTCACCGCTTTGGGAACGCCTCTGCGTGATTGCGTCGTGAAGCACATGTGTAATCAGTCCAATGGAGAGACGGAACGTCATAGGCGGGTGACGTCATCGACCCGGAAGGTATAAAGCATACCGGCAAACAAACGCCGCTAGCTTCTGTTGCTTTCAGCAAGCGCTCTGTGTATTGTCATTGTCAGATTTGTGTTTTGTGTCTGAGTTCAGACTTCTCTCGTTTCTATTACAAGTTGCATACACACTGACATTTAAAGAGACACTATGGCGAGCGAACAGCGTTACAGAAAGTGTGTTCCTCCCTGCTCTCGTCACATCACGAGCGGGGATACACACTTGATGTGCGTTGTTTGTTTGGGTGAACAGCACGCTCAGTCGGCTCTCGAGGGGGCCGGCTGTGAGCATTGTGAGGCTTTGCCTATGAGAGTGCTGCGATCCCGCCGGGCACTTTTTGAGGAGGGTGTCCCGGTTCGCGTTCCCCGCGGCACAGGCCCCGCTGTTGCTGAGGCACAGCGGCAGCTTATGTCGTGGGGTTCGCAAATGGATCTGTCAGAGGGGTTAGAGACGGGCCCAGCCCTTTCTCTGCCCTCACCTGGCAGATCCAGTGCTGCCTCTCTGGGTTCGGGAGCCCGCCCTGCGGTTTCTCCCACCCAGGGGGCAGCCTCAGCGCTGCTTTTATCAAGCTCTGATGAGATCGATATTTGCAGCGTTGACGCGGGGGTTGAAGACTCGCCACTTCAATCCCCTGCTGGTGAGGAGCTTTTGGAGGTTCTGTGCAGAGCGGTGGCCAAACTAAACATTGACTGGCCACAAGAAAATCAAGAGAGCGTCTCGTCCAAGAGCCGTTTGGACGAGCGCTTTCTCCCCTCCCGCTCTGCCCAGCCTCCACGTCGGAGTTTACCGTTTTTCACGGATCTCCACACTGAGGTGTCGAGAACGTGGAAGCGGCCCATGTCCTCTCGTGTCTTCAGCCCCCAAACGTCAGTGTATAGCAACATACAGGGGCTGAAGAAGCATGGGTATGGTCCGATGCCGAAGGTGGAGGAGACGCTTGCGAGCCATCTCTCTCCTCAGTCGGCATCGGCCATTAAAACTCCGACCTTGCCCACCAAACCATTAAGAACCACATCCTCTTTGGTGGGCAAGGCGTACTCGGCAGCGGGTCAGGCCGCCGCGTGTCTGCACACTATGGCCATCGTGCAGGCATACCAGGCCGACCTGCTAAGAGACCTGGGGTCCAGCCAGGAGATCGGAGCAGACTTAGTTAATGAGCTCCGATCTTCAGCAGATTTAGCTCTCCGAGCCACCAAGGAGACGGCCAAATCTATAGGCCGTTCTATGGCAGCCCTGGTGGCTACGGAGAGGCATCTGTGGCTGAATCTGACCGAGATTCGGGAGAGAGATAAGAGCTTTCTGCTTGATGCGCCGCTGTCTCCTGACGGCCTGTTCGGTGACGCTGTCACAACCGTCACCGACAGGTTTCAGGAGGCAAAGAAACAATCTGCGGCGCTGAAGCAGCTCCTCCCGAGAAAACCCCAGGCCTCGTCTGCTGCTGTGCGGGAGCAGCAGACACCGAGTACGAGCTCCGTACACCGGGCGCAACAGAAACAAAGTGTGGCCACTCGTACTCCCCCTCAGAAAGGGTGGGGCGGTGGGCGACACCCCCAGACGCAGCCCTCTAGGGGTAGAGCAGATCTGCGGACTGTTCTTATCTCTAGAAAGGCTGCGTCTAAGAGGCCCTGACGCCAGTGGGCCCAGGGCAGTGAGGGTTTCCCCCTTCGGGAACAGGCGGTGTTCACCTCAGCATACGGTGCCCGTCCTGTTCCGGTACCCTCACAGGGTCTCTCCACTAACCCCGCCCGAGTGCCGGGGCGTGGAAGGCCCTCGCGAGTCATCCGAGGATGGCCCGCGTCCTCCAGACAAGGAGGTGGCGCTGTCGAGTCAGCCGTTCCCTGCCGGTCATCCGTTTCAGGGCGCTGTGCTCCCAGCACTCAGTATACCAGAGGCCAGTCTCGAGGGACTGGTACCCCTAGTAGATTTTTTGCCAGAATGGGAAAAACTGCCAAATATATCTCGTTGGGTCCTGCAGATAATAAGATCAGGGTACGCCATCCAGTTCAGGTGTCGTCCACCCAGTTTCAAGGGGGTCCTACCTACCTTGGTGGGCCCCGAGCAGGCTCTGGTTATGACTCAAGAAGTCCAGACCCTCCTACGGAAGGGGGCCATAGAGAAGGTTCCTCTCTCCGACAGGGAGTCAGGTTTCTACAGTCGCTATTTTATAGTGCCAAAGAAGGATGGGGGGTTGCGCCCCATTTTGGACCTGCGCTCGCTGAATCGCGCAGTGGCAAAGTTCAGGTTCAAGATGCTTACACTCAAACATATCGTGTCCCAGATCAGGTCCGAGGACTGGTTTGTCACGATAGATCTCAAAGATGCTTACTTCCACATCTCCATCCTTCCGCAGCACAGGAAGTACCTGAGGTTCGCTTTTGGGGGACAAGCGTACCAATATCAGGTGCTTCCCTTCGGTCTAGCCCTATCACCCCGCACCTTCACCAAGTGTGTAGACGCGGCATTAGCCCCCTTGCGTATGCAGGGGATCCGCATTCTCAATTATATCGACGACTGGCTGATTTTGGCTCAGTCAGCACGTCTGGCGGTTCAACATCGAGATGTTGTTCTCGCGCACATGAAGAGGTTAGGGCTGAGGCTCAACCTCAAGAAGAGCGTTCTTTCTCCAGTACAGAAAATAACGTATCTGGGTGTGTGTTGGAATTCGATCCTGATGCAGGCCCGTCTATCAGAGCCTCGCGTAGGATCGATTCTCTCAGCTGTGAAAGGGGTGAAACTAGACCAGCCACTCACTGTCAAACAGTATCAGAGACTGTTAGGCCTGATGGCAGCAGCGTCCAACGTCATTCCTCGTGGCCTGTTGTACATGAGACCTTTACAGTGGTGGCTCAAGACCAAGGGTTTTTCCCCGAGGGGAAATCCCTTTCGCGTGATCAAGGTAACGCGGCGATGCCTCCGCGCCTTAGTCATGTGGAAGGACCCTCGGTTTCTAGCCCAAGGCCCGTTACTGGGGGCACCGTGCCAGCGGGTCACTCTGACCACGGATGCCTCCCTTACGGGTTGGGGGGCGACCATGAGTGGTCGCTCGGCCCAGGGCCTATGGCAGGACGCTCATCGTGCGTTGCACATAAATTGCCTGGAAATGCTTGCTGTGTTCCAGGCTCTGAGACATTTCCTGCCGTATCTCAGGGGCCATCATGTTCTAGTTCGCACAGACAACACATCGGTGGTCTCCTATATAAATCACCAGGGGGGTTTGAGGTCTCGCCCTTTGTACAAGCTGACTCGTCAAATCCTCCTGTGGGCCCTGGGGAAATTGCTCTCAATCAGGGCAATCTACATCCCAGGGCGCCTGAATACGGAAGCAGACATCCTGTCGAGGCAGGGGCCGAGGCCCGGGGAGTGGAGACTCCACACCGAGGTGGTGGAGCTCCTCTGGCAAGAATTTGGCAGAGCAGAAGTAGACCTGTTCGCCACTCAAGACAACACTCATTGTCGTCTATGGTTTGCTCTAACTCCTCCAGCTCCCTTGGGACTGGACGCCATGGTACAGGAGTGGCCGAGGCTGCCCCTGTACGCTTTCCCCCCGATCGCTCTGCTTCCGGGAGTTCTAGAGAGAGTTCGTCGGGACGGTGCCCATCTGCTCCTAGTGGCTCCGTTCTGGCCAGCCCGGGTTTGGTTCTCGGACATTGTGTCGCTCCTCAACGGCTCTCCCCTGGAGATTCCGTGCAGGAGGGACCTGCTCTCTCAGTCGGGCGGTGCCTTCCTGCACCCACGCCCAGAGCTGTGGAATCTGTGGGCTTGGCCTCTGAGGGGGCCCAGCTCCTAAGCTCCGGTCTCTCAACCGAGGTTGTGGAGACCATCCTACACTCTAGAGCTCCCTCCACGAGGAAACTGTACGCATTGAAATGGAGACTCTTCACCTTATGGTGTAGAGATCGCCTGTGGGATCCAGTAAACTGCCCTGCGAGCGCGGTGCTGGAGTTCCTGCAGGAGAAATTCTCCGCTGGGTTAGCTCCCTCCACTTTGAAGGTGTACGTGGCGGCCTTAGCAGCTTACCACTCTCCTTTCGATGGTGTTACCCTCGGGCGACACCCCCTAGTTACTCGTTTCCTCCGTGGCACTATCAGACTGAGGCCCGCAGTACGCACCAGGGTGCCGGCCTGGGACTTAGCTATTGTCCTTCAGGGCCTTTCTCAGGCTCCCTTCGAGCCCATTGAAGAAATTTCTGAGAAACTCCTCACCTTAAAGACCATCTTTCTGCTGGCTATCTCTTCTTTAAAAAGAATAGGGGACTTACAAGCCCTCTCTGTGGCACCCTCGTGCTTGGAATTTGCTCCCGGTATGGCTAAAGCTTTTCTGCACCCCAGACCGGGGTACGTTCCTAAGGTTCCCACTAATACTGTGAGACCCATAGTACTTATGGCCTTTTGTCCACCTCCCTTTCTGACGTCTGACCAGGAAAGATCTAATCTGCTTTGCCCTGTTCGCGCACTAGACGCTTATGTCCACAGAGCTGCCCTGTGGAGGAAATCGGAACAGTTGTTTGTGTGTTACGGTCCACCCTCGAGAGGGGGTCCGGTCTCTAAGCAGAGGATGAGCAAGTGGATAGTTGAGGCTATTTCACTTGCTTATGAGGTGGTCGGGCAGCCTTTCCCTTTGGCTGTCCGGGCACACTCGACTAGGGGTATGGCTGCCTCTCGGGCATTCCTAGCAGGGGCTTCCCTGCAAGACATTTGTGACGCGGCGGGGTGGTCCTCGCCGCTCACTTTCGTGAGGTTCTACGAACTTGACATTACTCCAGGGGCTCGGGTGCTCGCCTTTTAGACAATGCACAGGCGGGCATCCGGCTCCTATGGGGACGTGGGTATTCTCGTTCCCAAAGCGGTGACGCAGCTCGAGTTCCCTCGAAAGGGAACGTCTCGGTTACGACTGTAACCTTAGTTCCCTGAGTAGGGAACGAGACGCTGCGTCACCCTGCCATACTCCCCGCATGCCCGCAAAAGCGTCTTGCTTCACTCTACCACAGAAGCTAGCGGCGTTTGTTTGCCGGTATGCTTTATACCTTCCGGGTCGATGACGTCACCCGCCTATGACGTTCCGTCTCTCCATTGGACTGATTACACATGTGCTTCACGACGCAATCACGCAGAGGCGTTCCCAAAGCGGTGACGCAGCGTCTCGTTCCCTACTCAGGGAACTAAGGTTACAGTCGTAACCGAGACGTTTTTTGAACCATTCGTAACTATGCAGGCAGTAATAGTGTTTTAGTAGAGATATGCAAGCTTTGTTTTTCACCCTCATTATCTCTTCATGGCCGCCAGACCGGCAGTCATTTGCATAAGTTAAACATTGACTCATCGACAAATCAACTGCTTTTCTGGACTAGTGAACTGGATTAACAAAAATGAGTAGCCATGCAGATGTAGTAAAAATGATTCAGTAATGATTGCATGTTACGTTGCATATTATAGGCTGCACAATGAGATGCAACAAGCAGCAAATGACCAAATGTCCCTCTCACACAGTGCGGAGAGCAGATCAACGGTGGCGATATTGCAGTGTTTGCCTCACGGGTTGGCCACGGCCTGTGCTGGCACCCTCACTGTTTTGTGTGCTGCGTGTGTTCAGAGCTATTGGTAGATCTCATCTACTTCCACCTGGATGGCAAGATCTACTGTGGCCGCCACCACGCTGAACGACTTAAGCCACGTTGCTCTGCATGTGATGAGGTAAGCCGACCATGTAGAATCCAAGCATCTGAAATCAACCTTTATCCTGTTTGCATTCCTAAACGTTTCACGCAAAAGTGTTAATCCTGTCATTAATTCCTCATGTCGTTCCAAACCCGTAAGACCTTCGTTCATCAAGATATTTCTGATGAAATCCGAGAGCTCTCTGACCCCTCCATAGACAGCAATGCAATGAACACTTTCAAGGGCCAGAAAGGCAGTAAAGACATCATTAAAATAGCCCATGTGACTCCAGCGGTTCAGCCTTAATGTGATGAAGAGATGAGAATACTTTAGTGCACAAAAACAAAGTTCTAGCCTGTGCCAGTCTTTGACGCAGTTTAAACAGTGCAGCGCTCTCGAGATCTACAGCAGTCGCGATGCGTTCATGTGAGCACGAGTGATAATGACGTGGGAGTTGCACTGTTTTTACAACGCAAACAGACTGACACAGGCTGGAAAGAAAGTGTTGAATAAAGTCGTTATTTGTGTTTGTTTTTGCGCACTAAAGTATTCTCATCTCTTCATCACATTAAGGCTGAACCACTGGAGTCACATGGGCTATTTTAACGATGTCTTTACTTCCTTTCTGGACCTTAAAAGTGTTCATTGCATTGCTGTCTATGGAGGGGTCAGAGAGCTCTCGGATTTTATCAGAAATATCTTCATCTGTGTCTGAAGATGAACGAGGGTCTCACGGGTTTGGACCGACATGAAGGAGAGGAATTAATGACAGAAGTTACAGTTTTGGGTGAACTATCCCTTTAAAACCCATGCACACATGTATGATTTTAATGAATCTCTCTCCTTTCGTAGATTATCTTTGCAGATGAGTGCACAGAAGCAGAGGGGCAGCATTGGCACATGAAGCATTTCTGCTGTTATGAGTGCGAGGCTCCACTCGGTGGTCAGCGGTACATCATGCGTGAGGGTCATCCTCACTGCTGCAACTGCTTTGAGTCGCTTTACGCAGAATACTGTGACTCTTGTGGGGAGCACATAGGTAAGGGAGGACCTCCATCAATCTGCCTTTTTTCCATAGAATTACTGCACGATCAAACTAGGGCTGTGTTTACACTGAAAGTCTTGTGAAAAAAACGTTGCACGTTGATCTGCCACTCATACGGAGACTCTCCTCATGTGTTGGCAATTTGAATATGATGATGCGTTTAAAAGTTAAATATCTGGTTGTCAGGTTAGATACTGATAATTATTCACTCAAACTCCTTTATCTACTTAACCACATCCACCATGTTTGTAGTATTTCTCCGTGTTTGAGTTCTAATCGAATCCTCGTTCAACACGCAATGGGTTGTGGGCAATATTAGCTGTTATTAGAGTATATTAGAATATTAGAGAGTGCACGGATCTGCACTTCGGATTCTAACCGGGAAAAGTACACCATGTGTGTATCTTTGGAATATTAATTTCAAATACTATTTAGGATGGATAGTATGCGAATTGAGTCGCAGCAGATGTTTACATTAATCCCCACCAAAAATTATTCTGTTGGTGATCGCTTTATATGCAACATGATTGACCCTCAGGTTTTGAATGGGCGTATTGAAATTATTTGTATAATTCATTATTTGACAGCATGGATAAAGCTATGTCTAACCTCGACCGACTGAACAAGCCAAATTAACCAGAAAAGATTTTCACGTGAATTTTACGCAATCGTCATGAACCAATGGTAGTACGAAGGTGTTTAGGTGTTAGTTTTTCCGGAAAGTTTGCTTTGGCAAGCTGTTTCGAACTCCCAAAACAAACTTCCTTTCGGCCTGGTTTTGTTCAAAATGGCATCACATTAGTTTGTTCTTCGATTATGCTTGAAGTATATTGGGGCCTTGAGCCGCGAAAGAGAACCTTATCCACCTCTGTGAAGATGCGTTCTGTGCGCATGCTCCAAACAGAACAGCCACAAGCACCGTAGCCTTTGTCTTTGGTTGCGTGCCTAAATGGTCAAATACACACAGAAATATGTCCAAATGCCCACCTTTGTGAGTATTCAAATAAACACATGTTGAGGTAAGCACTGTGTAGTGCTGTGCATTGTTCTTCACACACACACACACACACACACACACACACACACGCACACACACAAATAGGATTTATGTTCTTCAGTTGGTAACTCAACCTCACAGTGAAAGCCCTGCACAATAATTCCATATTGCATATTTGTTGCATATTTGTTTGTTTTTGTCTATGGACCTAATAAAGTTACTATGTTTACTGTTTTTCTAAGTTACTGTTTTTATAATATTATTATTATTGTTGTTGTTGTTGTTGCTGTGGCTCTTTTGGAAAAATGCATTAACCAAAAATGAAAAAATGGCTCCTTGGTCACAAAAGGACCCCTTCCCCTGCCCCAGAACCATACTACAAAATGACTGCCAATTTATTACGCATAAATCAAGAAACAAGTGAAAGTCTCCTCAAACAAACACCATCAAACTGGTTCATGTTCAACAAACCCCTGAAGAAATGGCAGTAGCTTCTGAACCAACAGGGCAGTGAATTGGATCCAGATTGCACTCTCTGCATCAAAACACAAATAGCTGCCACTTAAAAGCATAAAGTCCCCTAGTAAAGAGAGCTCTTGCATTCAAAATGCTCCTGGTAATTTCTGACAAATGTCCAGAACTACTCAAAGAGCAATGTTCAAAGGACAAACTCAGAGTTTTCACATTTCCAGCTGGGGATGCCGAGTCTGGGAAGTGCATCTACTCTGATTAGGATCTCTCAAGGAAGCTCCTCCAGGAGAGGCACCAGGTCAAACCCAAACACAGGACGGCCACATGATCGCCCCTCCAGATTCTTTAGATTGGACAGCCATCAACTGCGCTCCAACCTACTGACAAGGCATCTGTCTTAATTGTCTTGCAAAAACTGGTTTCACTGAGCTTGTATCGCTTGCTGCAGCCGGATATGCGCACTGTCCCACATCCTCTGGCTCCACCTGATCCAACATCCACCGCTGGCACCGTTGATGATTAACCTGACCAAGGGTACATAAAGGGTTGATAGCCCAGCATGCATTTGAAGGGGGTAAGTCCAGTAGAGTAATGAGTAAGGGAGTTCTGTGCATATTCAGCTCAGAAGAAAAAGTCACTCCATCTTTGTTGTTTGCAAAGTTTGCAATCTGCCAATTTCTTCATTCATCCTCTCCACCTGTCCATTCGCCTGTGGATGGGAATCTGTCGTGAGACTCACATTACGGTCCAGTTGTTTAAAGAAGGCCTGCCACACACTGGAGATAAATTGGGAACTCAGTCTGAGACAATGTCTTCTGTCTTTGTGGTTTGAGCAGAGGTTGAAGTAATCCAGATGATTTGATAAAATTTGGTACATCATTGATTAAAGATGGCCACCATAATGAATTGCATACTAGGGTTATGGTTCTTTGAATACATGTACACTACTAGTCAAAGTTTGGACAAACGTTCCCATCAAAGAGAATGGGGAAGTGTGTCCAAACTTTTGACTGGTAGTGTATGTCCAGTGCTCAATGAGGTGTGAATCCATTGGATGGATGTAGGGCCTGGGGCACGTAGTGTTTGGTAGGGAGCATCTGGGTGGTGCTGGGTCTGCCTGTTGAGCTCTCTGAATTTCGTCCATGATGAGGGTTGTAGAATGGATTATTGGTGAGGCTGTACATGGGGTGGACCATACCTGTGTGACAATGCAACAGCTTTACTGTTTTCACTGCCAGGGCAGTAGCTGACGGTGAAGTTGAATCATGTGAAGAATAGGGACAAGCATGCTTGGTGTGGATTGAGTCTTCTGGCCCCATTGGTGTATTCAAGGTCTTTATGATCTATGATGACTTGAAATGGATGGATGCTCTAATGCGCCTTCATGGATAGGAGTTTTTTGTTGCCAGCGTGATAGTTTCTCTCTGCTGAGTTATTTTTTCTGGAAAAGAAAGCACAGGGATAAAGCTTGCCTGGATTACCATGGCATTGAGACAGGACCGCTCCGATACCATAATCGGATACATTGAACAACGAATGAAAGATTGGGACCTGGGGTTTTGAGAAAAGCTGGTCTGGAGAGACAGAAAGGCCTGGTGTGCTGCATAGTTTCATGGTAGCTTGGATAGTTTGCCCTTGAGTAAAAACGTGAGTGGAGCCACAATTATACTGTAGTTTCAAATTAATCTTCTATAGAAGTTGAATAGTTTAAGTTCCTTAATGGTATTGGGTCTTGGCCATTCTGTGACTGCCTTTACCTTGGAGACATCCATCTCTATGCCCTGGTGACTATAGCTGAGGAAAGTTGTATTTTTGGTATAAAACTCACTTTTTCTGCCTTGACATACAGGGAGTGCAGAATTATTAGGCAAATTAGTATTTTGACCACATCATCCTCGTTATGCATGTTGTCTTACTCCAAGCTGTATAGGCTGGAAAGCCTACTACCAATTAAGCATATTAGGTGATGTGCATCTCTGTAATGAGAAGGGGTGTGGTCTAATGACATCAACACCCTATATCAGGTGTGCATAATTATTAGGCAACTTCCTTTCCTTTGGCAAAATGGGTCAAAAGAAGGACTTGACAGGCTCAGAAAAGTCAAAAATAGTGAGATATATTGCAGAGGGATGCAGCAGTCTTAAAATAGCCAAGCTTCTGAAGCGTGATCATCGAACAATCAAGCGTTTCATTCAAAATAGTCAACAGGGTCGCAAGAAGCGTGTGGAAAAACCAAGGCGCAAAATAACTGCCCGTGAACTGAGAAAAGTCAAGCGTGCAGCTGCCAAGATGCCACTTGCCACCAGTTTGGCCATATTTCAGAGCTGCAACATCACTGGAGTGCCCAAAAGCACAAGGTGTGCAATACTCAGAGACATGGCCAAGGTAAGAAAGGCAGAAAGTCGACCACCACTGAACAAGACACACAAGCTGAAACGTCAAGACTGGGCCAAGAAATATCTCAAGACTGATTTTTCTAAGGTTTTATGGACTGATGAAATGAGAGTGAGTCTTGATGGGCCAGATGGATGGGCCCGTGGCTGGATTGGTAAAGGGCAGAGAGCTCCAGTCCGACTCAGACGCCAGCAAGGTGGAGGTGGAGTACTGGTTTGGGCTGGTATCATCAAAGATGAGCTTGTGGGGCCTTTTCGGGTTGAGGATGGAGTCAAGCTCAACTCCCAGTCCTACTGCCAGTTTCTGGAAGACACCTTCTTCAGGCAGTGGTACAGGAAGAAGTCTGCATCCTTCAAGAAAAACATGATTTTCATGCAGGACAATGCTCCATCACACGCGTCCAAGTACTCCACAGCGTGGCTGGCAAGAAAGGGTATAAAAGAAGAAAATCTAATGATATGGCCTCCTTGTTCACCTGATCTGAACCCCATTGAGAACCTGTGGTCCATCATCAAATGTGCGATTTACAAGGAGGGAAAACAGTACACCTCTCTGAACAGTGTCTGGGAGGCTGTGGTTGCTGCTGCACGCAATGTTGATGGTGAACAGATCAAAACACTGACAGAATCCATGGATGGCAGGCTTTTGAGTGTCCTTGCAAAGAAAGGTGGCTATATTGGTCACTGATTTGTTTTTGTTTGGTTTTTGAATGTCAGAAATGTATATTTGTGAATGTTGAGATGTTATATTGGTTTCACTGGTAAAAATAAATAATTGAAATGGGTATAAATTTGTTTTTTGTTAAGTTGCCTAATAATTATGCACAGTAATAGTCACCTGCACACACAGATATCCCCCTAAAATAGCTAAAACTACTTAAAATATTGATACAAAAATATTCAGCTTTGATATTAATGAGTTTTTTGTGTTCATTGAGAACATGGTTGTTGTTCAATAATAAAATTAATCCTCAAAAATACAACTTGCCTAATAATTCTGCACTCCCTGTAGAGCTGATGTTGCTGAAATCGTGAGATGACAATCTTTACATGTTGAATATGTTGAGAGTATATGATGATGCCATCAATATAGGTTATGACACACTGGTTGAGGATTGGAAAACTGAGGCCATATGGCATCACCTGGTACTCATAGTGCCCCCTAGAGGTGATGAAAGATGAAAGTTTTCCACTCATCCCCTTCTCTGATTCTGATAAGATTATAAGCACTTCTGAGTTCAAGCTTGGTATAGATGTGTGCTTCACAGAGTACTTGACAGTTACTGTATTTAAGCCTCATATACCAATGCATGGTCGGAGCCCTCCATCTTTCTTTTCTATGAAAAAGAAGCCTGCTGCTGCTGGACAGGTATAGAGATGAATGAACCCATATGATAAATGATAAACCTCAATGTTGGTTTCCAATGGCCAAGGTTTCTGGTCTTGACAGTGGATATACTTTACTTCTAGGTGGCACTGTGTTACTGTAGGTAACAGTTCAATAGCATAGTCCCAAGGATGATGAGGAGGGAGTTGAGTGGCTTTGCTGAAAAACCTCTATGAATTCTGCATACTCTGCTGTAATATTAGTTTCAGTGTGGGCATCTGAGCTTTCAATACTCGTAGTTAAACATGGCAGGAAAACAGTGGCACGAAGACAGTAACTTGACCATTGTGTGAGCTCACCTTGGTTCCAGGGGATAGAAGGATTGTGAATCGCCAGCCAGGGATGACCCAGCATGATACTATGCTTGGGAGAGTTGATTACATAGAGCAAAATTGTTTCCACATGAAATAATCCAATCTTGAAGGTAACCGGTACTGTTTGATGTGTGCTACTGATGTCAATGTGTCCGTTGTCTACAGTAGTGATGTTGATAGCTGGTATACATGGGACCGTGGAAATGTTGAGTTCCTGGACCAGACCTTGGTGACTTAAATTCACAGCTGTCCCTGAATCCACTAATGATGTAACACATTTGCAGTCCTTATCAGAAAATATCTCAACTAGCAGAGAAAAACTGTGGTGTAGTGGAGACATAAAGTCTGTGGTCATTTCAGTCTTGAATCTTGTGGACTCTTATTCTTGTGAGGACATGATACATTTTGATGACCGGGTTCACCACAGTAAAAGCACAGTCTTTCGACAATGGCGTCCCTCTGTAGAAACAATGCAATCTGCATAGGTTCAGGGGATTCAGGGCATGTCTGGGCTTAGATTGAGACTGTAGTTTGAGATACAGGGTCAGCTTTGGAGTGTGGAGCATTATAGTTATCAATCTTGATAGCCATGGTAATGAATTCAGAGAATGAAGATTCCTCACCCTTGCATGTTCCTCAACTTGAAATTCATGGTTAAGCCTTCTCGAAAAAAAAGTCTTCAAAGCCACGTCGCTCCACCCGCTTTGAGTCGCTATCGTTCTGAATTGTATAGCATAATCCGCTACGGATCAATGGCCTTGGCATAGAAGAAGCAGCTGGATCGAAATATCTTTACCACCTGCCGGATACTCAAACACCTTGTGAATTTGTTGGACAAATCAAACAGCAAAGGCCCAGTCTAGAGCTTTCCCTGAAAGCAGAGACATCACCAATGCACATTTCTTTGTATCTTGACTAAATGAATCTCGTTGATTAGAGAAATAAATTCTACACTGGCGTAGAAACCCCTTGCATTTCTCAGCAGAGTCGTGAAATTTATCAGGAAGAGCAAATCTTGCCGGTTCTGTGTGGGAAGTGGGCAGAGAGTGCATGTAATGTGTCGAAGGAAAAACAGGGAAACAGGAAATAACCAATGCAGGAGGAGTCCGTGATCAATACTCGGGAGAGGGCTTCCTCTTTTGGCCAACTGAATGGGAGTCAGCCTTAGTTGTTAGATAAATGTATCCTTGTATCACTTTATTAAGAAAAAAATATTATTTGATACATTTTTATTGTGCCCCTAAAGTTCTTTATGTGTCCCTACATTTTTACAATTAGGAGCACGCATGCTCCTTGGGATGATTGTGTTAGAGTAGGGGGAAGTTCATTATGTGGCACTCAGCAGGTTAGCATTCAGCATTCAGCCATCAGCATTTATTTTGTGGCCCGCATCATGCTAAAAATGTATGTATTATTATAATTTGTGGCCAAAAATAGTGTGAATATTAGGATGTGATTTTAATTTTGCATTATTTTACAAAAAGAATCCATCTCTGCAAGTCCATATAATGTAAGCATATGAGTCTCCTAAAGTTGATACTTCAAAAACCACACAAAGGGAACATGAGGTATGTGTGAGAAAAATACAGAAACATGAGAGCATCATGAAGCGCTCCATCAGCATGCTGTAAAGCCTCTTCTCAAGGCACTTATATCACACTTCACAATGCGCTGATGATCAACTGTGAGCTCATAAACATATGACAGTTTGGCGGAAGCAATAGTTTATAGTTTAAAAAGTTTAACATATTAGTATATTAGGTGTCTCTCCTGATACTTTGCAGTTTGCAAATGGCTGATGGTCCTCTTAGCAACATAAAAAACTACACTTTTCAATTCAAGTAACTATGTAACTACATCTCAACTAACTCTCATTAGAGTATTATTAGGCTGTCTACTTAAAATCTGCTAACACTTTATTTTGATGCTCCCCAACACACATTCTACTGACTATAAGTAACTTTATTACAAACCCTAAAACCTAACCCTAACTGTCTACTTATACTCTGAGAGCTAGTTAACATGTAGTTGCCAAGTTATTTATAGTTAGAGTGTCAAAGTGGACCATCAAAATAAAGTCTAACCAATCAAATTCTAAAGTGATGGCAAAACAAATTTGCTGAAAATGTGGCCCACATATATTCAGCCATGTGATACCCAAGGCAAATGTGATAACCATCTTATACATTTGGCCCAAAAGGGTTAGCTATCTGGGTTGTGTTCATGAGCTTAATAGACATCGCTGTGATTGGCTAAAATGTTCAATACTGCAAAAACATGTTTTAAATGGAGTGTAAACAGATACAGATGGGACTGTTTGAAAGCAGCAAGTCAGTAGCCTACTATACAAGAAGGGCTGGTATTGTCACATTTTTGCAATTTCATTATCTGAAATTGTAAAATTGACAAAACAAACAACACATTCCTTGTGTGTGTGAGCACACTTGGCCAATAAAATGAAATGCACAAAAATAATTGAAAAACATTTAAAATGAATTTAAAGTATGTCCAAAGTTTTCAACCATAGTCTTTTTAGAGAAATAATAATGGTGTTACGAACTGCTCCGAGAGACACAGGTAGAGGATCCAAACGCAGCTTTAATGAAGGGTAATCCACAATCATAGTCAAGAGTACAGGCAGGCAGTCCAAACAGGCAAACAAGGCAGGTAGTGATGTTACGTCTGACACCGACGGTCCAAACTCGAACGGTCCTTGCAATGAACCACTGCTTCGGAGCTTGTATCATTACGTCACTAGTCACGTGAAAATGACGTCTGGAGCAAACACACTGGTTCACTCCTGTAGTGAACCACCTGACTGCTTTGACAGCCCAATCCAGTGTTGACAGGTTTGAAACCTGGCGGCTGTATTTCTTATAAAAGTGAAGCCAAACCATGGCCACACCGTGGGTTGTAGTAGTCGGTGTTTGGATTGGCGTTATTGTTGAGGAGAGTGGATTGAGTTTATTTCAGTGTTGTGATGAAGCCAGCAAGAAAGAGAAGTCGTTCCCAAGTTTGGGAACACTTTGAATTATTTCCCCGAATAAGGTTAGTTCTTTCTGCATACAAATATTTTTACATATGTAGTGAATGATATGGAGCACTACAGTACAATGGATTGCTTTTACGTCATATGTGCTAACATCTGCACACATCTGTTTAACTCTGCATTTACTGAATGAGCACTGTGCTGATTCACACTGACTGCAATTTTAACAATTTTAACTTAAGGCAGTTTTATTTCTGTGTGAATGTTTTTAAACACATTTTAAACAAAAAAAAAAGCACAATTATTTTCTTTTAATTGTTATTTTAAATTCTCATTCATTTTTATGATTTGTGATTTTAAGGGCTTTTTTCTTTTAGATTGTTTTCTCATTTCTGCGAATTTCTGTGATGGTTTCCAACTTTTTTTAAGCTGGTCTGATCTTCTGTCCTTGTCTAAAGAAATAATTACACACACACATCATGCTTAATGTTTTATTATCAAGGTGAACACATTAAATTCATCAGTATCTGTAAAATTCACCTACATAAATGAGTTTCACAGCACTAACACTGTTTCAGCTTTGATCGCCTCAGTAAACACGTAATAAACGGGGCGTTAACATATAAGCCTACTTGCATTTTATGGTTGTCAGCTTTGTTGCATTACATTTACTTCACCAGGAGATGGTGCTGCAATTTCTATCTGAATGAAGCTTCGAGTAATGAACCATTTTCGACACAATTGTATCAGAAAGCAATAATGCTTCGAAACGCTTCATTTGGCCATCACTAAAGGCAGGGGACAGAGGCAAAAGGGTAATCCGGGAAACAGGAAAGAAATCCAAAGAACGAAGAGACATGAAACCGGGGAGAACGCTCAGAAGTGCAGTGTAACAACAAGACTTAACCAAGAATGATAGGGTGAACAGGCTAGATATAGGCAGAGGTAATGAGGTAACTGAGACACAGGTGCAAACGGTGAGTGCTGATGAGTCCGGGCAAGGGATTATGGGTAATGTAGTCTATGATGGAATGACAGTCCGGGTTGGAGTGCCCTCTGGTGGTGGTCAGGAGCACTCACACTGGTGAATCGTTACAGATGGTAACACTTTACAATAAGGTCTCATTTGTTAACATTAGTTAATGTATTAACTAACGTACTAACAATATTTAATAATTAATTTAATATTAATTCATTAATGAGCAATACATTTGTTACAGTATTTATTCATCTTTGTTAATGTTTAAACAGTTATTAAAAACTGTTAAAAAACAGTCGTTCATGTTAGTTCACAGTGCTAATGTTAACAAATACAACTTTTTGATGTATTACTAAGTGTTGAAATTAACATTAACTAAAATTAGTAAATGCTGTAGAAGTATTGTTCATTGTTAGCTAATGGTAAATAAAGTAGATAAGTAAGTTAAGTAGTAAATTTTTTCAGTTTATTGCGTAAAAAATATTAACCGCAATTTACACAGTATTCCATTTTTGGCTAGCGTTACATTATATACTCACGCTGTTATTCAAGCAATGCTGTTAAACCATTCAAGCACGACAAGACACAAAATAGAGCGCAAAATAGAGTCTTAAATGAACGTTAAGTGTTGTGGGAAAATGTGTCAGATCCGCGTCATGTGCATCAGGTCTTAGAGTTGCTGCTGCTGTCATTAATGAAAATCCCAGAACAAAAGAAAAGGAGGAAATCACTGCTCTTGACTGAATAACTTCTGTAGCTTTAAGAAGGATTCATCTAAATTTCATTTATAATATATGCAGTGAAGACTGAAGTGTATGACAACTTTATTCTGTATATATCCTACCTGTTAGACCTACCTGAAAATCTTGAAGTACTGTTTATACGGTTACATGGGTGAAAAACAACAATAACAACAATAACAATAAAAAATCTGAACCGGTTTGAGCCCTGTATATTGAAGGGCAGGTACATGTGACATTTATTATAATGTGTTTATGTGAAGATTGTTTTAAGTTTACTTAAATTAAAAGTCTTTATATTTTTAGCCTAATAAATGTTAAAATCGATAGCTTTCAATTATACTGTAATGCTGAATGGCTATAATTGCTAAAATTGAGAAAAGATGTATTTCATAGAGACATCAGTAGCAGTATTGGTATCGGTGATACTGGCCTTCTTAAAAAAAATGCTGTTAAACAAATATTTAAAATATAGGCTAAAGTCTTTATGTTGTTTCTACATTAATTTGGAGATTAAATGTGAAATTATTACAATATAAAACTTTAATGTTAAAGCCCTTTCACACCGGACGCGTAACGAAAAAGCCAATATTTCGCATGCGAATAGTTCGCGTCAAAACCATTCACATCAGCCACGACACGAATTTGCGATGTCTGGGACGTTTCAGAGATCCAACATCCCAAAACATTCCAAAACATCCCAAAACATTCCAAAACATCCCAAAACATCCCAAAACATTCCAAAACATTCACGCCGACAGCTGAGAAAACATGGACACTTCATCATCCAGTGAAGACGAGCTTTTCATTTTCTTTAAAAGACCGAAAAGAAGGTTTTGGGTGCACCCACACAGAGAGTCTGAAGGGGAGTGTGCTAATCTTGTACAGGAGCTAAAACTTTATCATGGCCAGTTCCGCACTTACTTTCGAATGTCCGTGGGACAATTAGAGGAGCTCCTCCAGAGACAATAGCACCGCATCTGACGGGACAAACCACACACTTCAGGGAACCAATCGATCCGGAGCAGCTGTTTCCAGTTGAGTCACAATGTAAACATTTGTGTAAAGAAGTGCCGCAGTCGTACTGACGGAAACACATTCACTTCCATAGTCGCGGACACAAGGTTTAGAAAAAAAATCAACGAGTTTTAACTCAGAAGGTTATGTTATCGTTGTCTGTAGCCTACAGTGGGCAAACACAACTACAGCTGTAATCTCGTGAGAAATGCGATACCTGGCAAAGGTTAATGTTGAGTGAATAGCTAGAGACATCAACTGGACATTCGTCGCCTTTGTTTCCTTGTATGTGATTGGTTGAAGCCTTTTCTGTCGCCGCTAGAGTAAAAAAAAAAAAAACGACATCGAATCGAAAAAAATAAACGTTGCTTTTCCGGCGCAGCACATTCGCGTTCAGTGTGGAAGCACTCATTACACAAACAGCTCATCACAAAATAAAACCATTGCGCAATTTATTCGCATGTCAAAATCACGTCCAGTGTGAAAGGACCTTTAGGTGCGATTAATCGCGATTAATTGCAGAAAAATGTGTGATTAATTAGTTACATTTTTTAAATTGACTGACATCCTTTGGCTAGCGTAACATATGATCACGCTGTTATTCAAGCAAATGCTTTTAAACCATTCAAGCGCGATAAGACACAAAAAGGAACGCAGTGCAGTACTGGCGCATGTCTGTGATATAGTGTATATAGTGTGTGATTGTTGTGGTAAATTATGGAATGAGATTCATTCCAATATTGATTTTCCTCACACTACATTTGAAAAAAAAGTTTACTCTGTCTTTTGTCTGTAATGTGTTTTAGGTATAGACCAAGGTCAGATGGCATATGAAGGTCAACACTGGCATGCCACTGAAGAGTGTTTCAGCTGTGCCCGCTGCAATCAGTCTTTGCTGGGTCGTCCCTTCTTGCCGAAACAAGGTTTGATCTACTGTTCCCGTCTCTGCAGCCAAGGGGATGAGCCTGAGTTGTCAGACTCCTCTGACTCTGCTTTCCAGAGTGCCCGGTCCCGACAGTCACGCCACAGTGCTCAGATTGGCAAGGATGGGACAAAAGGGAAGGGTGAAGGTGTACGACAAACATCATCAGCTGGTGATGTGGAGCCTCTAGCTGTTCAAATGAATTTACTGAGCATCTCAAGCCCAGCTCCCAGCCGCACGCCCCATCGCACACCAACAAGAACCCCAAGTAGAACCCAAAGTCGGTCTCCAAGTCTGAACCGTGAGCAGCCAGTTTGGGTAAACAGGGATGAGTCTTACTCCTATGAGTCTCAACAAAGAGATTCCTCCACATCTCCAAATCCCCATCAGCTACGAAGCCAATGTAGCATCCGTACCGCTTACCCTCCTTCTCCCAATCAGCCACCCAAGATAGTGAGCAGTCAAGAGTCTTGGTCCAAAGAAACACCTGGGGGTAATTCCAAAAAGCCTCCAGTCATGGCTGCTCTGAGAGGACAATCTTTCAATGAAAACTGGATGCATCATGGCCAGGAACCGGAATTTCATGCTCCTAAGCTCAAAACACAAATGAGCTTCAATGAGGTATCAAGCCGTAATTCTGGATTTTTGGACAAGCGCAGTATCAGTGTGCAAGGTTTCCCCCGAGAGATGCGTCCTCCGTTGCTGAGGAGCAGGCACCAATTTGGGCCAAGCTTTGTTGAACTTACGCCACTAGAACAAACACCAAGAGGTTCTGCTGACTCACTGGCCATTTCATACACTACAGGTAAGCTTTAGTTCAGTTTAACAAATACAAATACCATGATACTTCATATCACTACCTGACAGGGATATGTTCAAAACAAGAGATGAATTGTCACACATTTAGCATGGTGTACCTATTTCTGATCCCATTGTTTGTCTTCAGCAGGAAACTCTTTAGATGGGACTAACAGGCGTCAGGAGCACTTCTCTCGATTTTCTATGCCTGACCTGAGTAAAGACTCTGGGGTAAATGTGTCTGATAAAGGCACCATGGGTACTTTAAACTCATCAATGCAGTTCCGCAGCACTGAATCCCTGAGCTCTGTCCCAAGACCCCTTGCTGATATTGGCATGCCAGTCAGAGTAAGGTACCCTCCTCAATTATACTGGGATTCACCCAGAGGGCTAAGCTTTGAGGATCCAGTCAAAGGTCGCATTGGTCTTGCAGGAAGCATGTCTTGTATGCAAGAAGGCAATGCCCAAGCAATGACACCACGACCAAGACGTCCTCAAACACAAGACTCTACCAGACAGCAGCGTCAGCGACAGCGTCACCACCACAAAAGTCACAAAGGTCACAAATATCGCTCCCGCCGCTCTCGGTCAGACAATGCCCTGCATTTAGCTACAGAAAATCAGAGTTTCCCTGGGGACCCCATTCATAGATTTCACAATGACTTTGAGCGACCGTCCTCATCAAGAGTGTCACACAATCTCTTTGGAGCAAATTATGGGTATCGACAACAGTTCTTTAGGCCGTGCCCTCGAACCACATCGGACCTCACCTTGCAGGATCCTGGAGGTCCACAAATTAGACAGTATATGGGAAGGTATGGAGAAACAGTTGAGGATGACGATCAGTTTTGCTCAACCTGTTCCTCTTCTTCAGAGGTGTCTGATGATGATGGTTACCTTATGGGTGAAGTCATTCCACGGCCAGTGCAGCTCCGATACTTTGACAATGAGGAATTGCGTCATCGTTATAGTCCTACACTGACGGGTGGTCACACTCAACTACATACACGCAAACGGAGAAAGAGCAAGAACTGCATCATATCATAAGCAAATGGTAATGTGAGTATCCGAGTGTGTGTATGTGAGAGTGGGTATGTGAGAAGTGAGTAGACATGAGTGAGTACATCATCATTTAAATGTCAAATGATTCAAAAATCTATCACCTCGCAGTAATTGTGTTACTTGTTAAGTTGAACATAAGGGTATTTCCTCTTGTGTAATATTAACCGTTTAGATTCACAGGGTCCACAGTAGGAACTCGATGCAAGTACACCTTTCATTACCGAGATTAATTTGATGTCCACCTTTATTTTTGATAAAGACTCTATCCTTCTCAGCATGGAGGACACCCGTGTTTCTGGAGAGATGTCCTGCTCTAGCTTTCTCTTTAAAACAACCTAAAGGGGTCAGACGACACACTTTGCCAGGTCATAGTTTTAACTGTTTTCATGGTTTTGGCAGTGTGCTCTAGATCATTATTGTGCTGAAACATTCGTCCTCTGCCCAACTTCTTCCAATCTTGCTGTTTTGTTATGAAGAGAATGCAAGGATTTGTTTAGTTTTTTTCTTGGATGCCATCCATAGAGGTTGATCCCGTACAATGTCTGAGTTGCCAAAGAATGTCCATGTCTTGCACTTGCCCTTCTGTCTTTCAGAACTAGAAAGTAATTTTAAGATAGGGGTGTCCAATCCTGCTCCTGGAGGGCCACCATCATGCAAATTTTGCTCCTGCCTGGAAGTTTCTAGTGATCCCGAAGACGTTATGTGATTCAGGTGTGTTTAATTAGGGCTGGAGCTAAACTCTGCTGGAAGGTGGTTCTCTGGGAGCAGAATCGGACATCCCTGTTTTAGGATGATTAGTGGTACTATGGCTCATTCCATACCTCCTATTTACTGCTCCAACTGTGTTTTGACTCATTTTTAGTTGGTCACAATCTTCCTGCAAGCATTTCGCTCTTTGTGAAGTCTCACAGGAAGTTTTTTTCATTTTTCTGGCAAATCTTCTCCATGTGGAGCCAATCAGACATGCAGACAGACACAACCCATAAGTCCAAAACTGAGAAAGGTTTGGTATTCACAGGTCATTTTATAACCACGTTAATGCAATTAGGTTAATTGGAAAGATCAGGTGTACTCAGTTTTGTTTCAATGATCACACATTTTCTATGTCTATGTATATAATAAATACCCTACGTGTCAATTTAGAAACAATACAGTTGTCAAGAGGTGATAACATTTTTATTAATTTGACAGTTAAGTGATATTACACGGGGTGTACTCACTTCTGTTGCGTATTGATATTTCTTAAATATCCAACTATGGGTTGGAATCCAATTCAGGCATGTTTCAGTCAGACAGTAATACTGTAGGTCATGTGTTCGGATCTGAAATCATGTGTTTACTGTGACTGGAGATTGCACAACGATCAAAAGTATTAACTTCTATTTATTTGAATAGTACATTGAATCTTATCTAGTGCTAAGAATATGAATTTTGTTTTGTAGAAACCTGTGCAATAACAATCTGCTATATAACTTAATTTCAGGAGAAGGAAAGAAGTGTGCACTTAACCTTCAGAATTAGGATATGGATTTTTAACTTACTCTGAAATTAATTTGCGTTACTCTTGAAAAAATGTGGGATTACTGCTTGGCATATTCCATAAACTTATTGCATCAAAAATCTAATTACAACCATTTTCTTATCTGTTTTTAGATTTTCTTGGTTGTGATAATAATTCTAGTCAAGGCTTCACTCCCCCTTTCTTTTTCCCTTATTTTTTGGTATAATTTAGTGGCAATACAGTTTTCTATAATCCCCACGCTGCTTACTGTTAATTGTTCTAAATACAGTAGTTTCCTAATATGCGCTCTTCATGGTTTTCAACTTGTTTTATTAATATCATTTTAAAATTAAACTTTATAAAATGTTTATCATTTTGTTGGGCAATGTTGGTTATGGTTTTAAATGCAATATTCTGTCTTTTACAAATAATATCTTAAAATTAAATGTTTTCCTAATGATAAAAACAATATATAAAAATAATGTAGTTCTGTAAAGGTTCTGTAAATATTGTCTTAAATATTTCTATATTTTGTATCTTCAGATGCATTATTTGTATCATATTGTAGAGTGTAGAAACCAATGGTGACCGCATGTGTATCCTCAGTTCATGTATTGTATGTGAATTAAATAACTATTTCAACAAACAAACCAAGCCTTTAATTAAGCTTCAGATTAGTGCAGTTGGGGTGATCTATTAAAAAGACTATTTTATATTATATTGTCTGATGTGACGTGAAAATGCTTTTTTAAATTGCTTCAGTTTCAGTCAACTCTCTCCTGTGATGGTGGAAGACTATATTTTTTGTTTGTAATACATGCAGATAGACATACTGTTTTTATCAAGACACAACAGCAAGCTTAATCTCAAACAATTCACATGATGCTTTCTGTACAACTAAAGTCTTTATTCTTTTCTCTGGCTTCCACCAATATTTGAAGCTTGTTTCTCAACATGTACAAATCGTTTGCAAACAATATTCAGGCAGAAAACATATCATGTATTATATATTCATACTTTGATAGATTTTTTACTCTGGTTTCACATGGGCTTGCTTGAGTTTTATTTCAAACATTTTGTAATTTTGGTAATGACAGCATTAAAAAATTGGACTTGTCTCCCTGGTTTAGTGGAATTACAGATAACTGGTACAGAATAAAAAAAATATTTTATTGACAATGTATATTAAATGGGTCAAATAGCTTAAATAGCATTAGGATCAGTGCTACAAATCATTTAAAGAAACAGGTGTGCCTTTTTGAAGTTGAATGGATAGCGTGAATAAGAAGTTAGTAAATAAGGAGCTGCGCAGTCTTCACTTCCCGGGATGCAGTTGGGATGCGGATGGAGTGTCCGGCTCTCGGGAATCATACTCATGGATGAACTGCTCCATGGCCTTGATGCAACGCATGCCAATGTCCCTCAGGTTTTCACGCAGAGACGGCTGAATCGACTTCTCCAACGATGGATCCTTGGTCACCAACATCTTCACAACCATGCCAAACGTATCACAGTCCTGCCGATACACCTGTGTGGATTAGCAACACTGATTACTCAAAACATTACACTAAATTAATTAAACTAATTCATTTCCCTGCCAGAAAAAAAGTATTATTTTATCAGTTTCACCAAACTTTCGTGGCCCCCAGAATATTTTTTTGTATGAATATCTGAACAGAAAGGATCAGCACTTGAATGTGGGTAAGCTTCATAAAAAACAACATGTTAAGCAAAAAACTGAGAGCAATGCATCTTTAGCCCTATTCGGACGGTAATTGTTTCTCATGTGGACCTCAGTGATAAACTCGTGCATTCGGAGGTGATTTCCTCCCGGAGTTCAGTGATCCTACGGGAACGCGCTGCTCACGTGTCAGCCCATGATTGTCTGCTGGAAATAAAATGTCATATACTTGAAATAATAAGAATAAATTCATATTTTATTTAATAATAGAAAAATAATATCCTAATTATTATTTTATTATTCAAATCTCCTGTTTAAAAAATAGAAAGATACAGCTTTTATCTCATAATGATGGATGTCATTTTAAAAATGTGGAAATGAGCGGAAATAAGTTAATATACAAGAAATATTGTTCTTGTAAATATTTTCCAGCATTTCAGTAATAAAAGTGTAGGCTAGATCTTTAAAATGCATTCCAATTACCGCAAAGTGTAAAGATACGGTGCTCCGCAGTGGACAAAAAGGGTATAAACAGTGAATTTTGAAGTGATCTCTTCTTGAAAATTCGGACGGCAATTAAATCACCACACGTCCTTGTCTAAAACCAGTAGGTAATTCGGCCAGGAATTTTTACGCGGGTGGTGGGAGAAAAACACTGCATTCTGGATTTGGACGGCAATAAAATCACAGACTAGCCCCTGTAACCAGAGCCGTGCTCATGTGCTGAAACTGTTCACCGACCCCTAACCGATAAACACTTTATTAGCCCATACAGATGCTTTATTTCCACTTTTTGAATATTTTCTTCATTTTAATGGAAAATAAATGTCTTCCCGATCTTCTATGTGATGGGAAAGGGAGTAGAGTGAGGTGGATTGGAACCTCAGGTCGATTTGTGTCAAAGCTTTGAACATACACTTCACCCCTACGCTTTCACTGCTGTAAATAATCCCATGTCTTCCGTAGATTTGGCTGCGCCAACCAGACCTTTAGTGAACAAGGCGGGCTATTAGCACTTAATGTAAACGACAACATTACTGTAGTAAAACCATGGAGACGAGCGGAGAGTACTGCAATACGTGCATATTAACAGCGTAAACATGAATTAAACATGCCACCATAATATGATTAAATGTTAGTGTATCAGCAATCATAAATCAAAGAACAAATCTCTCCGGTCCAGATCTTTATTGACCCTTGCAAGCCTGCGTTCGGCTGCTGTGCGGCTCAGTTCATTCAGTCACGATAGAGCTGGAGTTATGAGCTTTACTGACCGTCCAACAGCATTCACTCACAAGCTCTGTCCAATACCTTTCAGTGGCTAAATATTTGTAAAACAGTCAGACAGACGTAAAGGGTGACCAATAGCTTTGATTTATTGAAGAAGGAAAAAAACACGACCACCGGAAAAAGGGCACTTCGGAGAGTAAGGGCAGAAAGGGCACAGCCGGAGCCCTCGTGTGCACGTGCCTGTGAATGATGATGATACCTTACGACCCCACGAGAAATGCTTAGAGCTTATGGCTAGTTTCTGCTTCTTTTTTATCTGTTTTGATCAGGAGATTCTGTACTCTTTCAGAAGATTAGTAATAACAGTGAAAACATGGATTGCCAGAAAAATCTGTCAGTGGCGGGAAAAGTGGTGGTCAGAATTATTGACACCCCTAGAATATGAGTAAAATATTATTCTATATATTATTCCCATTAATATTCACATGTTTTATCACACCAGGGTGAAGGAGCACCCATGACGTCTTGTTCCACAGGAGTATAAATATGAGGAAACACAGGGTCAAATTCCCTTAATCATCATCACACCGAGTAAAGCCGCAGAATATAGTTCTGAGTGATGAGCTTCACAGAACAGAAAGTGGCTGTAAGAACAAAGCTAAAGCTAAACCACCGTCAAGTTCAATCCGCTAAAGATGTTCTGAATCTGACGTGTGTGTGTATCGTCCTAATGCGGCGAGGAGGAGCGTTTGAAGGGACAAAGACTCTCTGAGGGTCACAGACGGAGAATCGCAGAGATCAGTTGAGTCGTGGGGTCAGAAAGCCTAAAAAAAAAGAATCTAACAACCCCTAAATCACCACATGTTGTTTGGGAGGGATTCAGGAAAAATCCTCCTCGCTCATCCAGAAACAAACTCCAGCACATTCAGATCAGACACGACTGGAGCTTCAGACGGGACGCTTCTGTGGTCACATGACACTATAAAAAGAGCTTTTGGCAGCAAATCCACCAGATGGGCGTGGGGCAAACATGGAAAAAAATTGCCCCATGCCCACGGTTAAAAACACTGCTGGATATTTAATGTTGTGGCCTACTTTTGTGCTGGAGGTCCCGGACATCTTGTTCAGACACATGGTATCATGGATTCTAGCAAACACCAGCAGATAAAACATCAAATCCTGCTAGAAATCTTATAATGGGCTGTGGTTGGATCTTCCATCAGGACAATGATCCAAAACAAACATCAAAATCAACACACAAATGTGTCACTGAGCACAGAATGAAGCTTCTGCCATGAGCGTCCTAGTCCCTGACCTGAACACTATAGAGAATGAGTGATGAGCTGAAGAGAAGAAGCACCAACATGGATCTGGGAATCTGACGGATCTGGAGGGATTCTGTCTGGAGGAACGATCTCTGATCTCTGGTCAGGTGTTCCCCAAACTCATCAGGCATTACAGGAGAAGACTCAGAGCTGTTATCTTGGCAAAAGGAGGTTGCACAAAGTATTTAATAAAAGGGTGCCAGTAATTGTATCCAACGTGTTTTGGAGAAAAGCATTTATTTCATAATGTGATTTACCCCCCACTTCCCATTCTTTCACTTCAATGAAAGGTTTGATTTTTGTGAATTTTTTGAATAAAAGATCAAAAGGATAAACACTGCAGATTTATTTTCACAGCCATCTCTGATCATATTTACCAGGGGTGCCAATAATTCTGACCTCGACTGTATATATATATATAGTATAGATACCCTAATATAATACATTTTTAGCAATTTGACTATATGGCTATATGGACCTTACAGAGTTTGAGATATTATTGCATTATTTTGCTAAGCAATCTAATAGTTAGAGTCAGACTAGTAACCCAAAGGATGAGGGGTCGATTCTCAGCACTGGCAGGACATGAGGGTGTGTGTGTGTGTGTGTGTTAATGAAAGCAAGTGAGCAGTGGTTACTGTCATTCACATGCTACCACTAATTAGTTTCTTTTAAATAACAAATACTATGTTATTAAATGATTGCCATAATTATGTACCATGATATTTGCATGGTTCTCCATGGTACTTCAAAGAATGCCATGGGACTATAAAACATATGGCAATGTAATGGTACTTCAGATGTTTTTGTGTGGACCACAACGCAGGCGTAGTAAGATCATTGTGCAAACAGTCATTAATACGGCAGTCGTCTCCTGCTGCAACTCCACCTTCATTTCCACCCGCCGGACAGACTACAACCCCCTAATGTCCTCACCTAATTCGGCCGAGGCGCTCTGGTCTCCTCACTGACCTGTGTTCGTTCTTCTGGCCAGAGGAGCACCGTCCCCCGACTGAGCCTGGTTTCTCCACTACTGCCACTGTCGCCAAAAGAGCATTCATATTCAGGAAATACGATCGATCTGACTGTACTGACATTATCAGAAAAGTGAACTGAGCTGAATACTGACACCGTTGTCTTCTGTAGAGCTGCTTTACAGCTGAAACACAACATTCCTGTTTATTACCATGAAGCTGTTTAGAAACAGTCTGTATTCTATAAAGCACAATAGAAATAAACTCTTTTGCAGAGTCACTGATAATCAGCACATTCATCCTAATACAAATCCACTTCAGTGCCAAATGGCAGGAGTCAGGACTCGTGCTAGGGCTTCACAATATCAGATTCACTACACGATTATCATGGCCAAAAGAATTCATGATAATTACATATTGCGATATCCACTGTTTTATCATCTTTATTTTATTTATTTTGTGTTTTTTTCTTTCTTTTTTTGGCCAGTGAATCACACTATTGCATAGCAAAGGAACAATCACACTGAAGAGACTAAAGAGCGAGTGATGGCGCTTCTGAAGCCCTGCTTTGTGAAGCTTTGTGAATGATTTGTTCACAGGAGTGTGTATTAAACTGCCAAAGTCACGTGATTTCAGTAAACAATGTCATTTCGCAGTGATGAAGTGACCGATGTAAAGGAATGTATGGGTTATGCATATTACCTTGGTTTCTAAGGATCAAGGCTCTCTGTAGTTTTGCTACACTGCTGAGTTCTTCCAGTATTAGTTCCTTCCGTGGAAAATATGAATTAAATGATGCACAGCCCAAATTTTGCATGTGGTTTTGCCTCAGAGAATGTTTGATCAGGGTTATATAAAAGCATTAAATACAAGGTCAGATAAAACAACCAAGGCCAATTAATGTGAATATTGCTAAGAGAAAAATTATAAAATAATTTGCATTTCACCTTTGCTAAAACTGTTATCATCTGTGTGTGGAGAAGCAGGCATCTGTGATCAAAGGACTCAAATCATTACTGCAGTCTTGTAGTAACTCTATGTGTTTGAGCTGCTAGCTATTACCGGATCACTTCAAAATAGCACCTCATCCGTGGTAACCATAGAGACGGTGTGTCTGTGTGTGTGCGCTGGGGGTTAGATTACCATTCCGCATGTATCTGAGTCATCGCATCATCAGCTCTGCTGTGCTATGATTGCAATGAAAACACACCATATAATAGAGCTAGATTTAACTCACTGAACACACAAACTTACCAACAGGTCTCAAAATACAGACCATATTCAGAATAGCACTACTCTTACTATTTCTGCTGCATGTTATGCTGTGAAAAACGTGAATTTTCTGTATGCATGTAACATGCAGGTGACTTTCTAGCTAGAATGCATGACAGAGACGTGCACTGGGTCACTGCCCTGAAAGTGGAGTTCAGTCCATGTGATCAAATCACTGCTGCTGATCCATTCCAGGGTTTCCATGTCTCGCTCACACCCCCGGCCTCAGCCAGTCCTCCTTCTGTCAACACTCATTTTACATTCTAGTCTATGACACTTTGTTTCTGTTGCCATTGTTTTGCTAATTTATTGTAGATTATTGAACTTATTGTCGATGTCCCAGAATGGACAAGCTGACCAGCAGATTGACCAATGCTGCACAATTAATCATATGCTAATGTGATCACAGTTTCTGCCTTTCACAGTTAAATGATCATCTAGCAAGAAAACAAATCTAGAAAAATATAATATATTAGTGTTTTTTCTTATTATGGGCTGTGTCTAGGGCTTGACATGAACTCTTTCACTCATCAGACACTGTGGTTAGTGGTTTTCCAGAGTTACTAGCAGCTACTTTTCACTGGCCAAGATTAGACATCAAAACCATGGGAAAACTGCCATATAGATGTCATATTAGGCTGCTGTCACTTTAAGAGCTGACGCACGGATCCACTGTTACACATGCGCTTTCTTCCTCAACGGTTTACGTTCACTGAAAACAGAACGGACTGTGTTTACGTGAATACTCGCCAAGAGCGGCATTTAGACATTATTTTGTGTGTATTTGACTGTTTAAGCGCAATAAGCAGCGAAAGAGACTTTAGTGCTGAGAGGCGGCTTTATGTGCGCACTTTGGGTGTGAGGCACCAAATCTGCGGGAATGAGTAAAATAATGCAATCCCACAGCGAAACTCAAGCCCTGTAACAGCAACGATATTCATCCGGAGCGAGTGAGCGAGTGAGTGAGCGGAGGCGGGTGTGTGTGTGTCACTCGCTGTCGGAGAGATGAGAGAGAGAAAGAGACGCTGTGTGTCTATTCTGCGGAAAATGAGGATTGGAAGTGTTTCAGATCTTTCAGTATCAAAAAACACTACATTACACTTAGATTATGATTTCAGATGCAATTTTAAAAGACTATAATTGAAAAATGTAGCTATATATTATACAATTCAACCCGCCAAAGTGTCCAGTAGGAGCGACTGCGTTACGGCACTGCTCAAACACACCCGCGGGTGTTAATGACAAGCCCTGGCCGTGTCTAAGAATGACAGACTGACTGAGCGCTTTGATCCTTGACTTGTACTTATTCCTCACTCATTTTTGCTGTGGTTCACACTGAAAACAGACATTTACTACATGAAGCATCACAAAATACTGAAGTGAACGAATGACACACTGCTCGAAACACAGATGCAGATTAGACACACAGTGTCTCCCGCGCGGTGTGATGTAACAGAAACTTGTTTTCCATTGTGGTTCCGTTCACACAGCAGGGGTTTGCCGAACATGCGGCTGTCTCTTTGGGAAATAACCAAACTGTGTGTGAAAGGAACCATAAATACAAGAATGACAACTACATTTTGTTATTAGTAAAATAGCCTGCCTTTGATTATTTTACAGTTGAAACTGATCCTTCATTTCATTTTTATACTGTACAAACGATATATTCTATCCCCTAAACCTACCTGTCACACAAAACTATCTGCATTTTTACATTACATTCTCATGGGAACCAAATTTTGGACATTTTTTCAGGACATTTGGTACCTACAACATTGGGAATACCTTGACCACACACACACACACACACACACACACACACACTCACCTCCTCTATCTGCTCTTGTTTCTTCTGTATGGCTCTGTTTCGTGCGGTAGCGTCTCTCTTGTTGGACTTCTGTGAGACCTGCAGAGATCACAGTTAAACACATCATCAATCTTTAAATCCAAAGGCATAGATTTTAGTATTATGTAGGGGTGAGCGGGCACAACCTAACGCGGGGTTAGTTGTAACACACATGGTTTAAAACTTTACACACATGCCAGCATGACAAATCTTAGTGTATTTACTAGTTGCCATATCAACATTATTTAGAGAAAAAATTGTGCCAAAATTAAAAAATCTTTGGAAGATATCACTGAACATTTATTTAACCACAGCAAAAGTAAATTTCTTACTTAAGTAAATTTCTTTTTTGTTTATTTAAAATGTGACAAATCTGATATTATTGTAATGTTATATCTGTTGTTTAAGAGTTGAGATGTTCTTTAGTGCTGATCTGACAGCAGGAGACACGAGCCGGGGTTAATCCCAGGGGAGCAGGCGGGGCATGTTGTCACACGGAGCCCCTATTAGAACTGTGCTATTATATTCTATACTTTCATGAATTCTATTGAGGCCCCGTCCACACGGAGACGCGTTTAGCTGTATACGTAAAAAATTTGTACCATATCAGCGTTTCGTCCACAAGGATCCGGCATTTTGGGAGCATGAAACCGATATTTTTTTAAACCGGGTCCCAGAGTGGATAAATCTGAAAACAACACCCTTGCGTTTTCGTGTGTACAGCCAATCCGTATATTTTGTGAAGCGGTGATGTCATCACACCACGTCCCACACGGGAAAGACTGGGCATGCGCATATCAATATTGCGTCATTTAATTACTGTATTTACAGTAAGGGTAGGTTTAGGGTTAGGTTAGGTGTAGGCGTTAATAAAACACATCTGGTAAGTAGCAAATGTATTTATTGTTGTTTTATTGTGAGATTTTGCCTCACTTCCTACCATTGCTGTACCCCTTCTAGCCACAACTCTTCTCCTCCATTTTTAGTGTATTTCTGTGGCAGAATTACAGCGCCACATACTGGTCTGGCATGTATACTACATCGTTTTGAGTCGGTTTCAGTGCTCTCGTGTGTACGCAGATATTTCTTGGCTTTGTGTGGATGGGGCCTGAGAAACCATGAGCAAAAAGTGAATAAAGACTGTGTCACGGAGTCACTCACGCCCTCCACTCGAGCACCTGCACCTGTTCGTTCACAATCACCGGAGCTGTGAATGAGAGTCAGTGTTCAGAAATGCTTAATTATTATTGTGTTGCTGTAACTACGATGTTTTGCAGTGTGTTTGTTGTCAAACTCAAATTTTTTTTTATTTTTAATTATTAAAAATGCCATTATTTTAATTGAAAAAGTTAATAATTGTATTTTATTGACAAAATATTTTAGTTTGCTTTATTTTTCTTAATTAGATCAGATAACATTTTAATCTGTCATATGGTCATGATACCCTCCTGTGGGGCATGTTGTCACATTTCACTTCCATTCTTTCGGGTTAAATCAAGAAAAAAGTATACACTGTATTAATGAAACAAAACCACATAATTGTACTAGACGTGTGAAATCAATGTGGGAAAAAATAAATACTCTGAACCTCAAGTGGATTTACACAAACTGAGAAAGTCAAAAGTGTTAGGTTGTGCCCCGCTCTCCCTACTGTACATGTTACAGTTTGTAAAAACAATCAAAAAATGTTTATAGCAATGCTTTTACAATTGTAAGTTTTAATGTTATATGTTTAAAGACAGAAGCTATATCTCTGCACAGACCAGGGCTGCGTTTCCAGATAACGATGGATCTTTGCACCTAAAAGCGTTTTCTACGAGTGATACTACAAACACGTGTTGCTTTCATGTGCGTTTCACAAACATGCACTTAACACGATCGCACGCAGATGTGCTTTAAGTGCTATTTAAGAGTCGCTGTCCGTTTGTCAAGTGCTCACCTTATAGAATGGCTCGCAGTTGTAGCACACGCTTGTATTTCAAAATGTTTAGCCTAATTATCATTTGCTACGAGGTAAAAAATCTATATAGCCCATAGGCTGGAGAAGACAAAAAAATGGCTGAATCAAAACAAAAACAACAAAAAAATACATTTTTCAAAAAGAGGAAACTTATTTAAGATGTGGAGCTAAACAAACATAATTGTCAGCAGGTTTAATGGCAGTCATACAAAAAAAACAAAAACAAACTAATCTGTGAGGATATTGCTATAAAACTAACTGCAAGCAGGGGCATTAAAAGATCAGGGAAGGAGGTCAGGAAGAAGTGGCAGGACTTTGCAAACCTTAATTAGGGTAATACAGAGGTCAACAATTAATAAAACAGATGGTGGGCCCAATGACTCCCCCCTTCTTACACCGGAAGAAGAAAAGGCACGGTCAATACTTGGCCTCAGATGGGATTTGTGGTGGTATTGACCTTCATGGAGGAGCAGGGATGCCTGAACCTGAACCAGGTCCATCATGCTCATAGGAGCAATCAGGTTCACCTCCCATTGTAAGACATCTCCCAGTCCTCCCAACAGCCTACCCATGCTCAAGCCTCCATCTTCAATTGTCAGACCACAACACCTCAGCACTTTGAGAATTTCCATGGTTGTAGTCAGTAGTGCAGCTGAAGAGGGAGAAACTAGATGTCCTAAAAGACATCAGAAAATGTCTTAAAGATGCCAATGAGAGGGACATCAACTTTCAGCAGCAGCTCACAGACCTCAAGAGGAGAGGAGACTGGCACTGGAGGAGAGGAGACTGGCACTGGAGGAGTGGAGGAGAGGAGACTGGCACTGGAGGAGAGGAGACTGGCACTGGAGGAGTGGAGACTGGCACTGGAGGAGTGGAGGAGAGGAGACTGGCACTGGAGGAGAGGAGACTGGCACTGGAGGAGAGGAGACTGGCACTGGAGGAGGGGAGACTGGCACTGGAGGAGAGGAGACTGGCACTGGAGATGAGGAGACTGGCACTGGAGATGAGGAGACTGGCACTGGAGGAGAGGAGACTGGCACTGGAGGAGAGGAGACTGGCACTGGAGGAGAGGAGACTGGCACTGGAGGAGTGGAGACTGGCACTGGAGGAGAGGAGACTGGCACGGGAGGAGAGGAGACTGGCACTGGAGGAGAGGAGACAGGCACTGGAGGAGGGGAGACTGGCACTGGAGGAGAGGAGACTGGCACTGGAGATGAGGAGACTGGCACTGGAGGAGAGAAGACTGGCACTGGAGGAGAGAAGACTGGCACTGGAGGAGAGGAGACTGGCACTGGAGGAGAGGAGACTGGCACTGGAGGAGAGGAGACTGGCACTGGAGATGAGGAGACTGACACTGGAGGAGAGGAGACTAGCACTGGAGGAGAGGAGACTGGCACTGGAGGAGTGGAGACTGGCTGGCACTGGAGGAGAGGAGACTGGCACTGGAGGAGAGGAGACTGGCACTGGAGGAGGGGAGACTGGCACTGGAGGAGAGGAGACTGGCACTGGAGGAGAGGAGACTGGCACTGGAGGAGAGGAGACTGGCACTGGAGATGAGGAGACTGACACTGGAGGAGAGGAGACTGGCACTGGAGGAGAGGAGACTGGCACTGGAGGAGAGGAGACTGGCACTGGAGGAGTGGAGACTGGCTGGCACTGGAGGAGAGGAGACTGGCACTGGAGGAGAGGAGACTGGCACTGGAGGCGGGGAGACTGGCACTGGAGGAGAGGAGACTGGCACTGGAGGAGAGGAGACTGGCACTGGAGGAGAGGAGACAGGCACTGGAGGAGGGGAGACTGGCACTGGAGGAGAGGAGACTGGCACTGGAGGAGAGGAGACTGGCACTGGGGGAGAGGAGACTGGCACTGGAGGAGGGGAGACTGGCACTGGAGGAGAGGAGACTGGCACTGGAGGAGAGGAGACTGGCACTGGAGGAGAGGAGACTGGCACTGGAGGAGAGGAGACAGGCACTGGAGGAGGGGAGACTGGCACTGGAGGAGAGGAGACAGGCACTGGAGGAGGGGAGACTGGCACTGGAGGAGAGGAGACTGGCACTGGAGGAGAGGAGACTGGCACTGGGGGAGAGGAGACTGGCACTGGAGGAGGGGAGACTGGCACTGGAGGAGAGGAGACTGGCACTGGAGATGAGGAGACTGGCACTGGAGGAGAGGAGACTGGCACTGGAGGAGAGGAGGTTTGCAAGGCCCTCCATTTTGGTGGCAATTATCTTGTCAGATGATTCAGGTAATATTGTTTAATGTTGGTTAATCATGACTAATTATACGTTTTAATAATCTCTGGAAATATTCGTTTCCATATGTAGTTAGGACATTGTGCAATGTCTTTTGCAAATCCTGACAAACAACAAACTCAAATAAACTTAAATTCAATGGTTTGATGTCCTTGTGTTTGTTGAACCACTCAAAGGCTCTATGAAATACTACAGTAGAAGTATTCTTAAGTGTTTCAAATTTAAATGGCTACTTGGAGTACTGAAAATAAGCATACAAGCCTGATGAATGTCCATATACAGCAGGGCACTTTTTTATTCCTTAAATTTTTTATCGTGTTCAGTCATGTAGTTTTTATTTTATGTATTTATTCATTATTACTCATTCTTTATTGAATTTATTTATTTTCAAGTACTACTTAAGTTACGATGGTTTTGGGATACGGCCCGTAAGTCTAAGATGATCCGTGCGATCATTTTTACGATCTACTTAGGCTTACGATGCTTTTGGGAAACGCAGCCCAGAACAGTAAGTGCTTGTATCACAATAGTTCAGATGTTCATAAACTGAGGGTAAACACATTTGTCTTGCTGTCCATGATGGAGGACTGACGCATGAAACTCCACTCAAGCTCTAAGTTTTCCCTGAAATAAAATAAAATGAACTAAAATTAAACTTTGATGTTGGCTATAGATAGATTGCATGCTTTAGCATGTTGCTATCATGTTTCTAGTTAAATTGGTAACGTTAATATGTACATGTCATGTTGTTAACGTGTTTTAGTATGTTGTTTGCCTATTTTACCACATTTGTGGATGTTTTACTATGTTAATACCATTTTTCTAGTGTATTATGAAATACGATTTTGGTCATCCCAACCTGTTCAGAATAGTGAAAGGTTAGTGAATGTTAAGATGATTGGTGATAACGTGATTGTTGCAAACATCTCTGTAAGGGTGTTCACACTGGCATGCAATTATGATTGCAATAAGAGGAGGAACATGCTGGCCAAGTGAGTTTTTAGTTTAAAAAAATATATAAAACAATGAATAATAAGTTCTGTTGTCATATTATTCAATTATTTTTACTGGGGTTTTTTGGCCATGGTATCGATTTAGTATTGGTATCGAGGTATTTTAGTCTGGTATCGTATCAACGTCATAATTTTGGTATCGTGACAACACTAGCTGCTAGCATGGTTTAGCTCATTGATAGCATTATGCTAGGCATTCCTAGTATGTTTCAGTGCATTGTTCACGTTAGAGATTGAAAAGTCATGGCCCGTTTCACGATCCCATCAATGTAAGTTCTAATGGTCTGGTTGAGGAAAATCATAATTTAGGTCAGTCTGAAGGTTTGCCCTTCCCTCGCTATAACTTGCCTCCATCTCATTGACTCGGATGTAAATTTCAAAACAATTCGAGTTGTGTGGGATGGGGGTAAGTTAGGCACGATCTGCTGTGACATCACAATGGTGTTGCATTGTGGTATTTGGACCTGCCTGAAGTGAACATGAGTCAACTCGCTCCCCTGTCAAAAGTGAGGGGTGGAGGGTCTGTCCACACACACTTCCCTCTGTCACGTACTGGAAGAGCACAATACACACAGTCTGGAATCCAAAAATCCCCAGGATTTATGCTGCCTTCACATGCTCTCAGAATTATTGTAAAAATGAGTTTCCTAGGTAAAAATTGCACATGAATGCCCTCCCATTTCTGAACTTGAATGCGATGAGCTCATAATCACGAATTCGGAAGTGGGAATTATCAAATTTCCAATAGCATGTGAAGGCAGCATTAAATACACAGAGGAACAAATGAGAGATTAATTAGACAAAAGGTGAGCGGGAAAATTAATCGAACCCACTAGGAAACTAGGTCAAATGACTGAGCACACAGGCAAACAGGAACAGAGCCAAAACAGAGCGTACGTTACACCCTCGTCCACTTGATGAAGCGGAAATCAATCACACGGTGGCAGGATTTCTCCGATGGAAAGTGCTTAGGGAAGTTGGGTGGAACCCGAGGTCAGCCTCAGCCAAGCACTGATCTCAGCTTCCTGCACATCTGTATTTATAAACTCTCAGTTCACTACTGGTTATTTACTTCTGTGTTCCAACCCTTGCTTTGTTTACCTGGTTCTAAATTATTGCATGTATTTGACTTCCTCTTATAGACCTCTGCCTTGTTACAATGCTGTTTTTTGAGTCGTTAGCCTCTTCCATGTTACAGTGCAAACATAGACACGCAGAGTCTTGGAATCATGCTCAGTTTAACTTGTATTGAACCAGAAAACATTTCTTTAACTGTGATTATAATGAAATAATTTCTGGTCTCTTACTGTGCATGGCAGTGATGGTCTCTCTCCAGAGGATGGCCAAGGAATGTCTATAAAAAGAGAGAAGGTGGTGTCACTTTGAAAAATATATCTCACAACATTTGGGCTTTTGTGTTATTTAATGGTGGTGCACCTGAATGCTTAAATGCACATAGACATGTCCAATCACTCTCACTCTCTACTCTCACATACACACAAGAACACCTTCAGCTCTCTATCACACACACACAAGCACACACACACACACACACACACACACACAAGCACGCACACACACATTCTCTCTTATTATATCTCACTTTTAAGCAACACACACACAAAAGCAGTGAGTCATCAGGCACATAACTGTGTGAGATGGAGGGGGAGGAAAATCTTCTCAACATGCCACATCTGATTTTTTAGCCAACTCAAAAACAGACATGCACGTCTGCATGCACATGCACAAAACTTTCGCACACACCCACACAAATGTACATGCCAGAGTTGTGCATTATTCAGAAGCCTTGAATTTTAATTGAGGTGATAAACAGGATGTATAATTGTCATTTCAATGTTACCTTAAGGCAGCAGAATGAATAAAACATTAAATTCTTACAAATATATTTCACTAATCAGTATGAATTGTGATATTTGTAAATAAAAAAAATCATGCACACAACACTATTACCAGTATTAACAAAAATTAGATCCGGTTCTCAAATAGTTGATTTAGCATGGTTGCAGTTGCACAAGCAGGAAAAACAATGCAAAATGCAAATAATATATAACAAATCATAAAATCGTGCATAGTTAGGATAGCAAAATAGAGAGACGCATCAACTTCTAAAGGTGCTTTCACACTAGAAAGTGTTTGGAGCAAACCTACTGTCGGTCCATCTGTCCTCCAGGTCTGGTTCATTCGAGTGGTTCAGGTGCTCATGTGAGCTCTGCTACAGTTTGTTGTTGATCTGAACGCAATCTGTCCCAAATGCAGAACTAAACTACTACACTAAATTTTCAAATAAATATCCAAATAAATGTAATTACTAAATTAACTATATCAACTACATTACTTGAATATATATGATAACTGAAATGAGCTGATGACATCAGCGTTTTCTCCAGAGCGGCTGTACAGCCGAATCAAATTCTGTTCATTATTTTCCTGTTTAACACTGTGAAGCTGCTTTGAGACAATCTGCATTGTAAAAAGCGCTATATAAATAAAGTTGACTTGACTTGACTTGACTGATGGTGTAGAATTTGTAATCGCATTTATAATAGTATAAAGCTCGTAGATGCTCTTCTAATAAATTGCTTTCAGTTTGCATTTTTCACATCTCTTCCAACACATCCACAACAGGCAAATGTAAGCATGTCTCTGTGTGTGTGTGTGTGTGTGTGTGTGCGTGTGTACTGTATGTCTGTTTTGGTTTTGGTTGTACATCCAACATGACAAAAACATGAATAAAACAGTGACGTGGCCATCTCAAACAGCTGCTGCTTGGTTCTTATGTTGATGATGTAAACGTACCACATTTTGAACCTAAAATGACATCGTGAAAAGAGACAGGTGGGGCGAATCAAAGTAAGTGTAAAAGCCAACTAAAGGGAATGACTTCAGCAAGAGATTGATCTAAATGTTGAGATTCAATTGTCTCTTTTTCCAAAAACTCTAAAGAAGGAGTCAACTCTTTAGTGACGTTGTGAGTGGACTATTGAGAAAACTGTCTTATTTGGACCTGGCTAACATCCCAGTACTGCTGGAATGAATGGAAAGACGACTTCATTGTTTTGTAAACTCCCCAAAATTACTTAAACGATTCCGTAAAAAGTATTAAAATGCCAGTATGCTCTTTTTGGTGTTATCGAGCTTAAAATAAACGTACAGTGCACCATACTGTGATCTGTACACTTATTGGCGTAATATAACACTTGAACATGCTAAGATGGTAATTCAAACTATAAAATCTGTCCAGTCTGGCTAATGACAACATTATCATGTGTGAACCCAAATGAACAGTCTCTCATTGCCATGTAAAGAATAAAAAAATTATTCATATTTTTTATGATTGAATAAGACATTTGTGTCTTAGTTATCATGGACTTTTAGTTTGTAAAGTCTGCCACCAAGGCCAAACCCTCAGCTGACCACTCGCCAATCACACTCTCCTCCACAGACGTCTGCAATGCACTGTGCCGAATCAGCCCGCACAAGGCTGCTGGACCAGACAACATCCCTGGACGCGTACTCAGGGCATGTGCAGAGCAGCTCGCTGGGGTTTTTACAGACATTTTCAACTTGTCTCTTGCCCAAGCAACTGTACCAACATGCTTTAAATGCACTTCCATTGTGCCAGTGCCAAAACACTCTAGCCCGATGTGCCTTAACGACTACCGCCCTGTAGCACTCACACCCATCGTTATGAAGTGCTTTGAGCGGCTGGTCTTGGCACATCTAAAAGACTCTCTACCATCCACATTGGACTCACACCAGTTTGCCTACCGTAGCAATAGGAGCACAGAGGATGCAGTTTCCTTGGCACTGCACTCTGTGCTCACACATCTGGACAATAAGAACACGTATGCACGTATGCTGTTTGTTGACTTCAGCTCAGCATTCAACACTGTTATCCCAACCAAGTTAATAGCCAAACTTGGAGACCTGGGCATCAACACCTCAATGTGCAACTGGATATTGGACTTCCTGACCAACAGACCCCAGAATGCTCGATCAGGCTCCACCTGCTCCACCTCCATCACACTTAATACTGGTGTACCACAGGGCTGTGTGCTAAGCCCATTTCTCTACTCCCTCTTCACCTCCGATTGCAAGCCTGTGTATGGATCTAACTCCATCGTCAAGTTTGCGGACGAGTCTACGGTGAATGGACTCATCTGCAACAACGATGAGACTGCCTATAGGGAGGAGATCCAGCACCTGGCCACATGGTGCACTGAAAACAATCTGCTCCTCAACACCACCAAAACGAAGGAACTCATCGTGGACTTCAGGAAAGAGTCAAGAGGCACACACGACACCATCCACATCAATGGAATGGCTGTTGAGCGTGTCTCCAGTTTCAAGTTCCTGGGGATCCACATCTCGGCGGACATGTCCTGGACAACCAATACCTCCAGCCTGGTCAAGAAGGCTCACCAGCGTCTTTTCTTCCTGAGGACACTGAGGAAGAATCAGCTATCCTCGGCTATACTGGTGAACTTCTATCGCTGCGCAATAGAAAGCATCCTGACCAACTGTGTTACAGTATGGTATGGGAGCTGCTCTGTTGCAGAGCGCAAGGCACTGCAGCGGGTGGTGAAAACCGCCCAGCGCATCACAGGGACTCCACTACCTGCCATCGACCACATCCAGAGGAAACGCTGTCTGCATCGAGCTCGCAGCATCCTTAAGGACTCCTCTCACCCAGCCCACAAACTGTTTTCTCTCCTGCCCTCCGGTAGGCGTTTCAGGTGCCTCCGGACCAGGACCAGCAGACTAAAGAACAGTTTTTTTCCCAGAGCTGTCTCTTTATTGAACTCTAACCCTCGTTGATCCCACTCCCCTTATATACTGCTAACCTTCCTCTCACCCCTCACATCTGCCTTCACTTTGTTATTTGCACTACTGGATGTTCATTTGCACTATCGACTGTTTATTACAGTAACACCTGTACATATATGCATCTTGCACTACTATACCTAACTGGAATATGCTCATTTGCACTATATCGTCCATTGCTATACTGCCCATCTTAGCCTAACATATCATTATATACATCTATCTGTAAATTCTGTTTATAGTAATAGCCATCTGTATATTATATTCATAGTACATATTAACCTGTAAAATTCTATTTATAGTAATAGCCATCTTTATATATATTCAGTACATATTCATGTCCTGCACTTATGAAACCACTGTATATCCTGCACTTGCTGCTATTGCACTTCTGGTTAGACCTAAACTGCATTTCGTTGCCTTGTACCTGTACTTGTGTAATGACAATAAAGTTGAATCTAATCTAATCTAATCTAAAGCACTGAGGCTTCCCCTCAACTGTATCGAAAAATGGTTCATTACTCAAAGCTTTTCAACACTGTGCACACTAACGACATCTTGTGGTCAAAAGGTCCCAGACGACCCAGCCATTTTGGCTGCACAACAGTTTGTATTTAGGCAATACAAATATTTAATCAATATACATAATAGTCTTTCATGTGATGTTACTTACATGATGCATTAATAAATGTGAATAAATGTATGAAAAATGTTTTAGGGATCTGCTTCGATCAACGCATGCAGCCTTATTCACAAACACTTTTGCCTAAGCCTTAAACCTATGGCTCATGTAGGAATATATGATCAAAATAAATTATTGTGGAAGGGCCAGTTGAAGTGCTTGTGAACAGGGGATTAATGCTGAAATTGAACATGCACAGATATTCGTATTATGATTTATTCTTATGAAAGAAGCGAATGACACTAGAGCTGCTATTTTTGAATCAGAAACCGAAGCAGTCACGTGGTTGTGCGAAAACGAAGCTTTGGACGTCACAGATCACGTGGTTATGGCAAAACTAATCAAGCTCCGATACAGTGGATGATTACAGTGCTTCAATGTGAGACGTTTCATTTTTTTGATACAAGCTTCAAAGCCACGGTGCCAAACGTCACATCACTAATGTTTTGTTTTGGCGGTTTTTTTTCTTTTTTCGTTTCTTATCATGCATTTCCCTGCCATCAAGCTACTATGCCTTGATCAGGGAGAATGCTCCTTTGAACAACATCTGGAGGAATTTTTGGATCAGGCTCATCAGACCACCTTCCCAGACCGCTACTCGAGCGCAGTTGTCCATGGAACCTCCTCGAAGGTTCTCTGACTTAGTGGAGTGTGTGCTGGTCTCCTGTGGATAAGCCTTCACCGTTGAGGATGTCACCAGCCCCACTCCAACCCCAGTGCCCAGTCAGAACCTTATGGCCGGATTCAAGCAGTTTGAACCCACCACAGACTTCAAGCCCTTCTCCACCGCGACCCCACGGCATCGGAGGCGCGTGGGCTCAAGCCTGAGATGCTCTGACCAGGTGTGCGTGCCGGCTGCATCATCCACCATCGAGGGAGCTTTCTTGGAATCGGAGGGCAAGGAGGAGAGCCCCTCCCACCACTGATACCTTGTTTCCACCAAGGCAGTGCTGGTGCTGGTTCGGAGCCAGAGCCTAGTTTCAAATATGTTCTTTGTCTTTCCACACCCAAAGCACAAGCTCCGAAACAGGAAAAGTGGTTCTTAAGTAGCACCAAATCATTGCTGGTCTAGAAGTAAGAACCACTTGCGTCAGCGGCTGGGGGCGGGGTTACCGTGACCACAAGACGAACACAAACTTATGACCGCCATTTTTTAAATAGCAGCTAATCGAGCTAATAGCTGCTCGATTGTAATCTCCGTCTATACAAATTATAGCGAGCTGCACGATGCCGATGTAGGATCGTAAAGCCATGTGCATCAATAGTAACGCAACGTTCGCCATTGTTGATGGAAAGCTTTTTGAGATGCGTTGGTGCTGTGCAGACCAATGGCCGTATGACATCAAAGTACAATGAGAGCATACGACTCCTTATGCTTCTGAATCTGAAGAATATTGAGCCACTCAAAATTCCTTCACTGCAACAGCCCTAGTACCTTGTCTGGTCTTGTGCATTCATGGCTGTTTTGTGTGTATGCTCAATTCTGTTTTCTGTGTTTTTGAGTTTTGTATTTTGTTTATTATTATAATAAAACGTGATCTGCATTTGGTCTTGATCTCCTTGGTTTTTGAGTTCATCTAATGACAAAGCCAACTATTAAGAAGTCTAGTTCCAAATATAATTAATTTGAAGTTTTGCTGCTTTACGTAACGTTATGTAGTGTAATTGATAAATCCGTTTAACATTTGTGTTGGCTACTGTATACAGGCCACCAGGGCACAATACACACTTTACCAGAGAATTTGCTGATTTTCTATCAGAGTTAGTACTGGCTACAGATAAAGTCCTAATTGTTGGTGATTTTAATATCCATGTAGACAATGAAAAAGACGCATTGGGATTGGCATTTAGAGGCATTCTAAACTCTATTGGAGTTAGGCAACACGTGTCAGGACCCACTCATCGCCGTAATCATACTCTAGACCTAATATTGTCACATGCAATAAATGTTGATACCGTTGAAATTCTGCAGCAGAGCGATGACATCTCAGATCATTACCTAGTATCATGTATACTTAATTTAGCAAAGGCTGCAAAGCCGCCCCCTCGTTTCAAATATGGCAGGACTATCACTGCTGCCACTTAAGATTGCTTTGTAAATAATCTTCCTCATCAGTTTCATCTCCTCAGCATCCCAGATAGCCTATATTTATTTGTTACTACTGTAAAGCTATATTACATTATGGGATCTCATTCAATGCTTTCAGAATCTTTACTTTCAATTGTTTTGTTTCTGTATTTTTAAAATGAACATATTTAAAATGACAGTACATTTATTGAACAAAAATGAATTATTTTCTTCATCAAAATAAACAAAAAATAGTACAAACTTTGTTACAGTGATTGTTTTGAACAAGTATTAACTTTTTCGAATATTCCCTTTTATGCAGTGTGTAATGTCGATGTTTGTAAATGCACAATAAATAAAGTTATTGTCTCCCAAAAGAAAGAATCGACTCTGAACTGCCTATACGAGTAATTTGTGTTTCGAATCTGCGTGACGGTTCTACGTCACAAGAAGGATATTTGCATAATGCCCGCCTGTTGTACGTCATCCGCCTGCGAACAACTTGACCCGCCCTCAAATGTCATTTTACTGACGACTGCTTCTCAAATCTTCTCAAGTCAAAACTGTGTCTATTAATGCAGATTATGCATTGGAGGATGGAGCAAGGTTTGTTTTATAAAAGTTTGTTACATCAGTCATTCATGTTAGTGCTGGGCTAAGAAAATAAAGCTGCAACATCTCATAATGTACCTCAAACTGAGTAGTGTATCACTGAGAAACGTATAAATAGTTCTTCCAATTTTATATCATCGGACTCTTGCTCTGATCGATATGGTAAAATCGATGTAATCGTTACTGTCTTTACAGTGTGTGCAATCACTGAGCTTTAGCAAACCTCCGGAGTTAGGGTTAGTTCACTTATGGTAATGGCCGTTTAGCTTCCGAAATGCGTGCTGTGCGCAGTAGACCAATCACAACAGACTGGGCCATCTGACCAATCAGAGAAGAGTAGGCTCGCGGAAAGGAGGGGTTTAGAGAGACTGATTCAATCATCGAGTCATTTGAGAATCAATGAAAAATGTGGTGATGTGCAAATGTATATAATGAGAAAATGTGTTTTTTGACCTTTGATGCATTTTAACCTGTTGTAGGAGAAAATTTGGAGCCTTTAAAGTAGCATAATAGGGGCACTTTAAACAAAAGAAACCACTTTTATGATTTATTTGTACACACAATCTGTTGCTCCATCAATGTTCAATAAAAACTTATATAACAATATTTTTTGCTACAATCATACACTATGGGACTCATGGGAGTAGTATTACCCTGTATAAGCACTTTGACCAAATGCACATTTTTCTTAAGGTGTGCCTTTAGCCCTGTTGTAATAGATAGGTATCATACGGCATAAAAAACTTTTAATACAACTTTAAAATATTGTAAGTTTATTTTAGTGCATTAATTCCCACAGTTATTCAAACTGCATAAATTAGGCTATATAAAGCATTTACATTATCAGAGAATGTAATCACTGACATCAGTCTAGCGCAAGTTTAAGCACTGTCAAAAATACTCCCGTTATAATCATTGAAGCCGTCTACACTGTGAAATGAATCTCTTACTTATACATCTGCACTTGTTTATGATGAGAGATTTCGTGAGAGTGCTGAATTCAGTCAGCGAGAGTGCGCACTGAACAAAACTCTGGCGTTTCAGCGATGACTAATCTGAACGCCTTTGATTGGCCATTGCATTCATTAGCTCAACAGAATTGTGTGTGATTGTTATAATGCACAAGGCTGTAAAACGCGTAAAACAATATGATGCAACATAAGCAGATCTAAATTTAATGCCACAATTTTCATTTCATTCTCATTTTATCACTAGATTTAGTTTAATTGTGCAGGGGCATTTTTGGCCCAATTTCAGACCTGTGGCCCAGACTTACGCACGCTCTGCCTATGATTTACAGGTAATTAGAGGCTAGACCTTTGAGAAATTCTGTAAAGCTACAACGAGGAGAACGCAGAATGCTATACCACTTCTTAACCAGTTTTAAGATGGATCCAAGGCCATATATGCACTGTATGCAAAATTCAGTTGAACCAAAGTTTGCAACAAACATGTGAACATACGGATACACACAATGCAGCTAACCTGTGGTGCCGGGTTGGATGTGTTGTCTAAGTGCTTTGAAGGAACTCTTGTCTTGGCCTTTAGTGAACCGCTGTCTGGAAGGAGAAGAGGCTCGGGGCTTACGGCTCAGCTGGAGGCTGGACCAATGTCCTCTATGATGCCTCTGGTACCTCTGTGCAAAATTTGGACAATGTAAAATACGCTCCTCCATAGTCCTGAAAAACCTGAAGCTAAGAAAAGGAGAAATAATCATGATTGATCATTGTGAAACCAAAAGCTAGTCACAAACCAGAAAACTGTTGATATTTCATTTTATTTTGTATTACAAACCCTCAAAATCAGCAGACACTTACATGCAAGTAGGTCTGACCAGATATTTTAATAAAAATATTAAGTTAGTCATTTTGAAATGGTTTTTGTCTAGATTGAAATTCAGGATGCTAACAGCTATTCATTAATAGCTTTATTGTCCTGTATAAGCACTCTATACACTGGTTTTCTATGGTAACTTTGACCAACAAGTATATCAAATAACCAAATAACCAAATATAATCAAATAATTTGTATCTGTATTCAGATAAAACCGGAACTGGGCGGGGCTTACATTCATACAATTACTTGAGAAGACCATTATGTCTATGGTTTTAAATGTTTCCCTTGTAGTTATTATTGAACGACTATAACTTGTATAACCCATGAAATAATATTTTTTTATTTTGATTATAACATTTCTTTAAACTCTTCTAACTGCCAGAGCCGATAGCCTTGTCGGCAGTGTTTCGAGATGTAGTTCGGTTGTGCTTCGGGTGACCCGAGTTCGAGTCCCAGCTCTCTTCTCGACCCTGATAAATACATTTTAAAATATCTTCTAATTAAAACAACAATACTAAATGTTAAATTAAATTTTAAAAAACTTTATTTTTGACTCTGTAAATAGCTGTTTAGGCAACACAGAAGTTAAAAGAAAATATTCAGTGGTTGAAAAATACTAAAACAATGTTAACTATGCATACAATCCGACAACCAATCCTATCCTCAACCCCAATCAGTTCATTCATAGAGTTTACCCTCACTTCACACACTTAGTATTGAATAGTGATTTTAGAGGTTGAAGTTTAATTTTGTGCTATCTCCTGATCTCCTGGCTCACCTGTTATCCAGCAAACACAAGGAGTGACTGTCAGAAGAATAATTTGTTATTAGTTTTGAAGCCATTATACATGCCTTTCTGAATAAGGTATTCGGCTTCAGGTACATCCCTAGTGTTGTTAGCAGGGTCTGAAATGAACACCCACCAAATGTGAGTAAAATCAGCTGTGGCGGGTTACTCATGTTCACTCACTCTGCTGGGGAGGTCTGTGTAAGCTAAATCTGCGCAGAATTAACGCAAATACTCAACTCGTGAGTCATCGTGCTATATTAAATACAGCATTGAAGCAATTGACAGGATTTAGTTTGAATAATAAATTAATGTATTCAATAAAAAATATATAATAAATAAATATACTTATAAATGGCAAACCCAATTTTATTTTTGATATCAAAATCTGAAAATAGCAAAGCAATTAAAACAACTGCAATATGATGTTCTTCAGTTTACCATTTTCATATAAAAAGTATCTATTTATGCGTGTTCAACAATATATAGATATGTACCCTTGTTTTCTTTCTTTCTCCTGTCCTTTTCTCCTTTTTTCCTTTTTTAAATTTCTATTGTATTGTGAAGCATCTGATGTTCTGATGTAATATGGAAGTTACCCTTGAAGTTGTGTGTGTGTGTGTGTGTGTGCACTAACTTGGATGGGTTGAATGCAGGGGACAAATTGTGATTATGGGTTACCATTAGGGGTGGAAGGGTTTAAATTACTCACGGTTTCGGTACGGTTCGGTATGTGCTGTGTTCAGGGAAATTAGGACATTTGTCAAATAAAAATAAACAAAAATAAGAACAAATAATCAAACTACAAGCAACAGCACAAATACATACAATAGAGAAAAGATGCACAAAAAATAAACAGTGCTTTTCAGGTTTCAGAACAGAAATTAAATAAAGCAATCAAATATAAAATAACTGCATATTATAATCTTCACTGTATAAATTAAATAAAGATTAATCATTATTGAAGTTACAACAGTTATTCAGTCAAGAGCAGGAATGAGAGAGAACATTGTGCTTGGTTCATTTTTCATCTTCAAACCAAACTTGGGTCTTCAGCCAACATACATCCCGTCTGGCTAGCGCACTTCCTATAATGTTTACGCGTTAGGAGAGTAGGGGGTCTTTAGTGGCTGATCCAACCCATTTCGACCACATGAGCGTTTACACTACAAAAGCAATCCAGCCTAACCTCTGCGAGTGCTTGAAAGTGGACAAGTTCAAAACATTTTAGATCCCGTTTACACCTGTATTTAGCGTTGTCCTAACGCAAAGGGCATATAGCCCTCATTTTCAGTTGCTTTTTGTCCGTTCTCATTGCTGTATAGTTTGGTTTGCTTTATCCTGCGTGCTGCTGTTCCAGATCAAGTGTTTGTTATGTTTGATCCAGGGGCGTCAGGACCCCCCCATCTGAGGGCTGCCCCCCCCAAAAACCATGCTGAGTATTGTGAATAATATAATGATATATACTTAAAATAATTGTGTAAGTAGTAAAACAATACAAACGCAAACGGGGCAAAAAAATGCGTTTTAAGTTTAGAAAAATTTAGAGCCCCCTCCCTTGCCTCTCAGTGTTTTGATCCACCGCGCACCTCAACTACCCATAGACCGTAAAAAAACAGCAACTACTACACAAGAACAAAGCTCTTCAGACAGCAGTTGTTAAAACACCAGTAAGTAGCTGTCAAGGCTATTTTATTCACTTTAAACATCAGATGAAGTGATTCTTTTCTCTTTAATACAGATTAGGCTTGCTGCGATAGTCAGTGTTGCCGGTGTTCAGGCAAAACACCGGTTACATCACTTGCCCACCCCGGCACCGCCCCACCGTCGTTTTCATTTTTATAGTAATAAAATCATTTAGTTCAGTTAGAGAACAGACACATCAATTAAAAACTGAACGTGTGTGCTCAATACAGCATGAGCCGAACGAGAGTCTCCGCACAGATCAGCAGGAGTCAGATCCCATCCATCAGAGAGCGGAGAGCTGACAGACCAGATGATCGCAGAAGATTTGGTTTCAAAGGAAAAAGGAAAAGCGCCTATTTAAGGGAGTTTGTTATTGTACTGTTTTCTTGTGTTTTTTCATTAAGAATAATAGGCTAATGAACCAAGCAACTGCCACCCCCGAATTGGCGCTAATTCTAAACCGAAAGTAAAATGCGCACGGCCGCGCTGTCAGATCTGTGCTGGGTTGTGCTCAATATGATGGCAGATCAGAGGGCTTGCTGCAGTTCAATATCTACATATCTGAATATTAGAGGTCGCAAGATAATTTAATAATTATAATATGACTGCGTGGTGAACCTTACTCATATTTAAACAACTATCGCTTTGTGTTGTTGGTCAGATAAAATGACAGAGAAAAGAAAAACGGACATTAGATAATTTTTCAGTGCACCAAAACGCCAAGTGAGTAAAAAATGTTCTTTGTGTACACTTATCCTTACAAGTATGATTTTGGCTGTATTATTTGTGTCCCCTTCAAAAATTGCTCTTGAGAAATGTTATGTTTACTGTCCCCCCAACTGTTAGATGAGATTTACACCCCTGGTTTGATCTATTGTTAATTAAAGTTGGGTTAACTCCTCTGCTTCCGCTTCTTGCAACCAACCATGACAGGTGCACTGAAATAACTCAACTAAGAGAGTCAACATTTTATTTCAAGAGCTTGCAGACTTTATTAACCTTGATTTTTTGACATTTTCTTACCGAGAACGGAAATGCTTCCCCTCAAACCTGGGCCGATAGAGGCGGGTGTACCGCGAGGGACTCCTTATTCTCTGGATATGCCTTTTCTTGTTCTGAAATATATAAAAATACTGTTTTAAATGACATTCAGAAATGCAACTGATGATCATCAATTGAAGTATGCTAGTTTAAAAATCATCATATGTTTGTAATAGTTGTTAGAAAAACAAATACAAACACACACTAGGGTACATGGATACATTAAAGGGTTAGTTCACCCAAAAATGAAAATTCTGTCATTAATTCACTGTATTGAGACGATACAGACGAGAAGAGATTGTTGGATATTTGTCGCTATTTGTGTTTGTTTTTGCGCACTAAAGTATTCTCATCATTCTCATTCTCCGCTGGAGTCACAGGGACTATTTTAACCATGTCTTTACTTCCTTTCTGGACCTTGAAAGTGTTCATTAAACAGCTGTCTATGGAGGGGTCAGAGAGCTCTCGGATTTCATCAGAAATATCTTCATCTGTGTCTGAAGATGAACGAGGGTCTCACGGGTTTGGAACGACATGAGGGAGAGGAATTAATGATAACTATCCCTTTAAGACATTCCCAGATAGCATGTAAACACTGAAACAATGTTGAGTCAGTGTTGATGAGTCAATGCTAATTGCATTTAATTCACTTTACAAAGTGATGTTGCTTTAGCGTCACTCTTGCACCCTCAGTTAATGTTGAAGCAATACTGATATTTTAACCACAAATCAATGGTAATAATCATTGAATCAACATTATGAACTGATGTTAGTTCAATATCACGTTTGCACCCGCATTTAATGTTGAATCAATGGTGAAATAAAAATCAATGGTAATGCTATTGAATCAATGTTAGGTTATGATGGAATTTACATCACTGATGTTGAATCAATATTGAAATTAATTAAAATAATCAATGGTAATATTGTTTGATCAATGTTACAATGTGATGTTGATTCTAGATCACTTTTGTTGAAATTGAAAACACAACTGAAATGTAATGACAACATAAAACAATGTTTCCATCTGATTTACCAAATTAATGTTGAAACATTAATATTTCAACTACACTTCAATGGACCATTTCAAATGTGGAGAAAACCTTTTAAAATATAAATGACACCTTCTCAGCAGTTGAGTCAATTTATTTTATTTAACAGTTTACCACAATCAGTGACAAAAAAGACATAAAAGATCCTTCTTAAAAAAAGAAAGGGTGAAAAATAGGACAAAAGCATTACAACCTTTAAAAGTAAAATTAGTTTCAGAAGTCTGATGTCATTATAAGTGCAGGTGGTTTTAAAGATCTGGCGTGCGTCAGACGACTGCCTCTTTTCCTTTGGGCTCTCTGAAATCTGAAGAAGAAAGCAGGATGTTACTTCAGAACAAGTCAATCCAGTTGTCATACACACAGTCACATTCAAGAATGTTAATATACTAATCATAATATGATTCACTTAAAAAAATGTTGCTCAACACAAAATAATCAAACTTCTATTAATGCTTTAATATCATAAGAAAGTGTGTCTGACTTTTTTCCCACCGAGAACTTTTATCTCCAGCCCTAATTAAAAACACCTGAAGCAGCCGATCACGGTCGTTAGGATCAATGAAACCTTCAGGCAGGTGTTGGAGCTCTAAATGAACTCCAAAATGAAAACTGTCATCATTTACTTCCTGTTCCAAACCTGTACGAGTGTCTTTCTTCTGCTGAACACAAAAGAAGATATTTTGAAGAATGTTAGTAAGCAGACAGTTGATGGCAGCTATTGATTTCTATAGTAGGGAAAAACACTATAGATATGTATATATATATATATACACAAAATATCTTTCTGTGTTCAGCAGAAGAAAGACACTCGTACAGGTTTGGAACAACTTGAGGGTGAGTAAATGATGACAGTTTTCATGTCAGGGTGAACTATCCCTTTAAAGCTGCAGATTCACCTTATGTAGACCTTAATCTCTTCAAATATCACAAAATAGCCATGTCACTTTCTCAATAAACACAAGATGTTTTTTATAATTTGTGTTTCAGTGGAAACTGAATGGAGATCAGTTACATTCCCTAAATTGAATAGTGATTCAGGAGTATGAATAATTACCTGATTAGTAATTAAGGGAGCAGGAGATAAGGCACAGGTCATATGCTGTCGATAATAACTCAATGTTTAATCAATGTCAGCATTATCAGGAGATGCTTCTCACGTTTTAAATTGTCCATCTTCATCTTCCTTCGCTCCCAGTAAAGGAGCAATAGCTCTGCCAGCGCTGATGGATGGAGACATGGGCTGTGTGTGCATTCCTGCTCATGTCTCTTCAAGAAATCTGTTTAATGATGTTAGAACTTTATTCAGGAATTCCCCAATAAACATTACTAAAGCAAGATGCATTTTTTAAGAATGTAGAAAAATTACAGTCAGTAACAATACAAATCAAATGCAAATAACAACCACGCAAAATAAAGGAACAGAGAAATAATAAGGTAGATGCAGCGTTGTTTGAAACTGTACAAGAGAAGTCATGTATGTCCGGTGGCTCAACACACTGTGTAGGATGCACCTGTGTTTTCTCTCTAAGGAAGAAGCATCAATTAGGCTACTGCTAAATGGGCGTTTACCAATCAGTGGCCAATTTCAAACTACAATAGATGTTTTTCAACCATTTTTCAACAGACTTGTTAAACTCATGAAGGCCCACCCCTAAACCCAAATCAGGTAAAGCGGTTGAAAATGCCCATCGTGGTTTGAAAACGCCCCACTGATTGGGAAACACCCACTAGTGTTCTGCAGAGAGACACACCTGCATGATCTTGTGCTCATCAACTACAAATCACTGGTAGTTCAATGTCACCGTCTCCACCCATGTCGACTTTCATCCCAATTTCAATGCTGATCCAACACACTTTAAACACTGAAATGTTTGGATCAAAACTCAACATTGTATCAATGTTACCATGCTGTCTGGGTTGTGAATAAACGTAACTACATACAGCATTTCATAAACGGTACTGTGTTTTAATGTAGTAATTCCATAAAGCCTTGTTATAATGGCACCAATTTAAAACAGCTTTAAAGCTGCATTCAACAAACTGAGGTCAGGCCTTTAGACTGTAAACTTCTTAGTGTTATGTCTTTTCTAACTGATCCGTTTGATGGAGTTCCAAACTATCCAAACTTCTTATACACCTTTAATGATGGTGTGGTCTCTCTCATAACATGAGGCAGCTCACTTCAACTTACAGTAACTAGTCAAATCCATTCTTCAACATTGGTGATATTACTTTAAGTCAAGTCACCATTATTTATATAATGCTTTATACAATACAGATTGTTTCAAAGCAGCTTTACAATGATTTACAATCTAAAAAATATAGTGTCATTGTTCAGCTGAAGTGTCAGTGTTGATTCAGTTCAGTTTTATAACAGTGTCAGTGTTGCAAGACGTCAATTAAACTAAAGCAGCTCCGCAGAAAACATCTGCGTCGTTATTCAGCTCAATTCAGTTACATTTTGTTTTCATCCAATAGTGTCAATGCAGTCAAATCAATAATATTACTGAATATTTAGTGTCCCCAACTAAGCAAGCCAAAGGCGACAGTGGCAGGAACCCAAACTCCATCAGTGACAGAATGGAGAAAAACCCTTGGGAGAAACCAGGATCAGTATTGCAAACCCCTCCATGTTGCAGTTGTTGTTTTTGGTGTATATCTTCCAACGGAACGTCATTGCCATAGAAACCCATGCAGATAATCCGGAAAAGGAAAAAGAGCAGCATGGAACACACAAATCGGATCTGAACAGTTGCAATCCACAATGTGAACAGTCAATCATTTTAGATCAGATTCCAATCGGATACACAAATAATCGGATTTGGACTGACAGCACTGCAAAACATGCTTTTCTTATTTAGTATTTTTAAATAAAATGACATAAGACATTTGTTCTTGTTTTCTGGAAAATAAATCTAAATGAAGTGAGTTTTTGCTCAAAACAAGCAAAATGATCTGCCAATGGGGTAAGAAAAATAATCTTGTTTCTGTCTATAATCTTGTTTCTTGTTTCTGTCTGAAACAGAAACAAGATAATTTTTCTTGTTTTAAGCAAAAACTCACTTCATTAAAAAGTTAAAGCATGTTGATTTAAGAATTTTTAAATATTTGGACTGGAAACAAGACAAAAATACTAAATATAAAAGCATTTTTGCAGTGAGTGTGAAGGTATAGCCTAAATTCAGGAGGAGCACGTTCAGATAATCTACCCAATCAGCACGAGAGGAGGCTTATTTATATATCTGACCTAACCTCCGTCCCAGCATCCCTCCTCCACCCCACCTCACTCTTGATTGTTCCTATCCCAGCCAGGGATATGGGGAGTACTGTGCAGTGCAGTTCTCCGTTCGCTTTGACGTGTTCATGAGTCATGAGTATTTAATCTTTAGCTACCTTACATACTTCACCAAAAACAAAAGTGTTTTTTCCCCATGTTCCAATGCTTGTAGCATGTTCCTAGTGTCCAAACTGACTCATTACAGGTGATATTTTACAGTATTCATCTGCAGTTAGCCAGTCTGGTCACTAGGAACAACAAAAAATAATTATTTACTGTAAATAGCCTACATTTCACCAGTAGTAAGGCAAACTAATAGGAACCTACTACAAGATTTGTAATTTGAAAATGTCCAATGGTTTTAAATGTTAAAAATCATTTTAATGAATACAAATGAAGGCATGTTAGCGCGTCAAAAAACCATTCTCGTGTATAAATATGCAGTTAAAATGCCCGTACAGTAGGCGAATGAATGTTTCATGTCAATATACAGTGGTTGCACTGTTAAAACCTATCGGTGTATTGATATCTGTGCTAGACTTCACCGCTTCTTCTCATCCGCCTTCGGTTTCATTGATCTCAGTTATTTTGACATTGACAAGCGAGAGCAGCATAAAAATGTAACATTTAAAACTGTTTGTCGTCCTAACATCAAACAGAGAGATGTGTGTGTGTGTGTGTGTGTAAAGGAGTTCAGCAGAGCAGCATCAAGAATATCAATATCAGTAGTTATTGCCCTGTTCATGTATTGTGCATAGGAAGATGAACTAAACAGGACGTTATAAACTGAAGTGACTGATGCTTTCCGCGCAAATGTCAAACTCACAACACTCGCAATAATAAACAGTTGAAGTAACACAACTACTAAAACATAATGTTCTGTTTCTGTTTCCATATTTAATATTGGCATCCTGAAGCGTCGGACAGCTGCATCAGAGCCTGTAATGATCGTATAGCTGATGTTCAGGTAATCAATCATACCGTTTTACTGCAATGACCGGGATCTTCTGCGCGCCTGTCCATCCTGGCCGAAGTTTTCCCGTTGGATTGGTCGATTATTGTGTTTGCTGAACATGAACACGAGCACCGCCAATCTTTACCAACTGAACTTTCGCTTTCACTTTCTGTTTTAGTTGTCGCTGCTGTCAGTTGCAGTGTGTGTGTGTGTGTGTGTGAGTGTGTGTGTGTAAGTCTGACATGCTGTTCATTTCCCTTCCAGTGCTAACACGTCTGTTTTTCTGTTTTTCTGTTTCCTTACATATTAAAAGACGGGCCAAATCTTTTGTGGCACATTCTGTTTGTGCTTTAAAATAATAATAATAATAATAATAATTCATTTAAAACCTTTTTGTTTTTGTTGTTGTTGGGTCCCATTTAAATATCCAAATTTATCACACAGTTTTATGCTGAGTGAGTGACCTTATGTTTCCAGCTTAGATTAAATATAATTCATTGAAAAATATGTACATATCATGTCATGTTGTGAGTCTGATTTATCCTGTGAAGAAATCTGGAAGGCAATGGAAAGACGTTGGTCTGTGAAATTACTTTTTATTATTGTACTTTTGTCAGTTAAATAAAGGTTCAAGAGAAGAAAAAAGAGAAAAAAAATCACATATTCTTGATTTTATTGCACTTTTTTATTTATCATCTAAACTTGTCTGGAAATGAGTTTGTAGATCCAGTAGATGCTGAAATCTCCCTGCATAGACAGTCTTTATGTAGAATTTTATATTCTTATTTTGGGGAATTATTAAAAGCCATTATTCAAAGAGAGATGACATTGGCCATGGAAAGGGATTATTTTCTCATAACTAAACCCAATAAATGTAACATTCAATAGATCATTGCTGTTTCTTAGATATGCCACTAGATGGCAGTGTTAGGTAAAGCACTTTGGTTTATGGCAATAGATTAAAATGGATCTTTGTTGTATTATACAGGTGCTGGTCATATAATTAGAATATCATCAAAAAAGTTGATTTCACTAATTCCATTCAAAAAGTGAAACTTGTATATTATATTCATTCATTACACACAGACTGATATATATCAAATGTTTATTTCTTTTAATTTTGATGATTATAACTGACAACTAAATTGAATTACTGCAGCAATGCGGCGTGGCATGGAGTCGATCAGTCTGTGGCACTGCTCAGGTGTTATGAGAGCCCAGGTTGCTCTGATAGTGGCCTTCAGCTCTTCTGCATTGTTGGGTCTGGCATATCGCATCTTCCTCTTCACAATACCCCATAGATTTTCTATGGGATTAAGGTCAGGCGAGTTTGCTGGCCAATTAAGAACAGGGATACCATGGTCCTTAAACCAGGTACTGGTTGCTTTGGCACTGTGTGCAGGTGCCAAGTCCTGTTGGAAAATGTTGACCATAAAGTTGGTCAGCAGCAGGAAGCATGAAGTGCTCTAAAACTTCCTGGTATACGGCTGCATTGACCTTGGACCTCAGAAAACACAGTGAACCAACACCAGCAGATGACATGGCACCCCAAACCATCACTGACTGTGGAAACTTTACACTGGACCTCAAGCAATGTGGATTGTGTGCCTCTCCTCTCTTCCTCCAGACTCTGGGACCCTGATTTCCAAAGGAAATGCTAAATTTACTTTCATCAGAGAACATAATTTTGGACCACTCAGCAGCAGTCCAGTCCTTTTTGTCTTTAGCCCAGGCGAGACGCTTCTGACGCGGTCTGTTGTTCAAGAGTGGCTTGACACAAGGAATGCGACAGCTGGAACCCATGTCTTGCATACGTCTGTGCGTAGTGGTTCTTGAAGCACTGACTCCAGCTGCAGTCCACTCTTTGTGAATCTCCCCCACATTTTTGAATGGGTTTTGTTTCACAATCCTCTCCAGGGTGCGGTTATCCCTATTGCTTGTACACTTTTTTCTACCACATCTTTTCATTCCCTTCGTCTCTCTATTAATGTGCTTGGACACAGAGCTCTGTGAACAGCCACCCTCTTTTGCAATGACCTTTTGTGTCTTGCCCTCCTTGTGCAAGGTGTCAGTGGTCGTCTTTTGGACAACTGTCAAGTCAGCAGTCTTCCCCATGATTGTGTAGCCTACAGAACTAGACTGAGAGACCATTTAAAGGCCTTTGCAGGTGTTTTGAGTTAATTAGCTGATTAGAGTGTGGCACCAGGTGTCTTCAATATTGAATATTCTAATTTTCTGAGATACTGAATTTGGGATTTTCCTTAGTTGTCAGTTATAATCATCAAAATTAAAAGAAATAAACATTTGAAATATATCAGTCTGTGTGTAATGAATGAATATAATATACAAGTTTCACTTTTTGAATGGAATTAGTGAAATAAATCAACTTTTTGATAATATTCTAATTATATGACCAGCACCTGTATCTGAAACACTATCAGGTCTCTTAAAGGGCTACCACACATCTAATAATATAAGATTAGTCCTTGAGTTGCTGGATTTTGCTGTCTTATGAATCAAAGTCTTTACAAAGCTTTTGACACGATTATTGAACACTATTATATTTTGAAATCTCTTGTGTTGTTGATGTTGTAGCGGCAGTGGCCCTGGGGGGTATTCCAGAAAGCAGGTTATGTGACAGACTGGGTATGTTTAAGAGTAAGCGGACAACCTCAACTTTCAGTTCCAAAAACGGAGGTAACTTTGAGGGTATGTAAGTAGCCATAGCAACTCACTCTCTGAACATAACCTGTGAGTAACCATAGCAACTCACTCTCTGAACATAACCTGTGAGTAACACCATAGCAACTCACTCTCTGAACATCACCTGGGAGTAACCATAGCAACTCACTCTCTGAACATAACCTGTGAGTAACCATAGCAACTCACTCTCTGAACATCACCTGTGAGTAACCATAGCAACTCACTCTCTGAACATCACCTGTGAGTAACCATAGCAACTCACTCTCTGAACATCACCTGTGAGTAACCATAGCAACTCACTCTCTGAACATCACCTGTGAGTAACCATAGCAACTCACTCTCTGAACATCACCTGTGAGTAACCATAGCAACTCACTCTCTGAACATAACCTGTGAGTAACCATAGCAACTCACTCTCTGAACATCACCTGTGAGTAACCATAGCAACTCACTCTCTGAACATAACCTGTGAGTAACCATAGCAACTCACTCTCTGAACATCACCTGCTCCAGAGCAGCTTATGATCCAGGGTTAGTTTGCTTAAGAGGTATTCAGATGCGTGGTATAGAGAGGCTGAGAGAGAATCCACTTGCACGCACGCTTTTAATTACAAGACTCCACATGAAAATACAAGAACATCTGACCCAGAACACGAACACGATCCACCACAGAAAACAGCGTACACAAATACATCCAACGACTAACAAAACATGATTGAAAAACAAGACCTTAAATACACAGAACAATGAGAAAATAATTAACTGCAGGTGTGTTCAATGATGGTAACTATAACAACTAATATGACAACGAGGAGAGACAGAAACAAAACAGGAAGAGAACATGGAAACAGTGACAACAGAGAAGGCACTTCAACATAAAAGTCCATACAAAACAAAAGACATAGAACTGGGATTGTGACAATTAGTGACTCTATATATGCAATTTTAGCCATTTTGCCTAAAATCATCTTAAACTGTATAACTGCTCATTGTTGCAGTTGGTCTGACACTCTCAGCCACGTTGGCATGTCTTGTCATCTTATTTGCGCTTGGCCCCGGTATTGCTGCTTGCAGCTATATTTGTAATAATTATCCTTGTTGATTCCTTAGTGTGATATATTTGGGACACATGTAGTACCAATGGCAGCAGCTTGAGGGCGCTATTGCCTGGAGGTAACAGGACATATAGGCCGTTTCTCAATACCAAGTACGCAAACTTGTGACTTGCGTCCTTGGTAGTTCAAACTTGCCAAGTTCGACTCAGGAGAACGAACTCCCGAGGACGGGAGAACTCCAGTACTCTGCTAATGGAACAACAGCAATCTTGATAGCGTAACTCAACTCACTCTCACTCCGGTTATCTCTATATGTATATTTTAGGCTACAATAAAACAAAATCCAAGACACCAGTCTCTGCCTCTTTTTTTTCCATTAAAAAAAACTTAAACATATTAATAGCCACACAAATGTGGTTCAGGCAACGCATACCTTGATTATCTTCACTGTATGTATATTTATAACAAAATGAAATATAAAACACCACTCTGCCTCTTTTCGTTTACATAAAAAAAAATTAAACATATTATTATGTGGTTGGCAATAAGTGTGCCATATGATTATAACTGTAATAAAATTAAATATGACATAAAACAGAACCCAGTCTCTTTTTGTTAAATGTCAGTTTATGTGTGATCAATAATAGCCATTATACAAGTATAAGTAAAAGGTATAAGTAACTATACAATAAATACAGCAAACAATTCAGTCAAACAAAGTCAAGCGCTCTAGTAGGCTACAACTCTGTAAAGTTGAATATCCTAAAAATATAAAGTTATGAAACTTCACTTTTCCCTCAGCCAAAACGATTTGCCAGGGAACAAATTATAAATTCATGAGACCAAAGATCGCCCGTAATATCTACAAAAGACGAATTACACCTCATGTTTAACCACTACAGAGACATCCGAGCCAGCGGCGAACGCCAGAAGGGTTAGCCGAGGAAAGGCTGCTCTCGGCGGGTTAATGAGCGCTGAGCGCCGCTGATCGCCCGGATCTCACAACTCCGAAAACGGCAGATAAAATCATCAAAAAGGCGCTCTTTTTATAAATAAACCACAGATTTCAGCTTTGAACAAGCACATTCTCACCTGAAAAAGTCTTAAAACTACAATTCGTGACACATTAACAGTAGTATTTTTAAATTACGCGGGGTTTCTCGTCCGCTATTGACGCTTGCTGGTCGGTGCGAGATGCATTCTGGGATACCGGTCTGTCTCGAGTCCACACAAGTCTCCTCTCGATGCATCCTCGATAAAAGGGGCGGATCCAGGACACATCCGGGGATTTGAACTGTACTTTGAATCGGAACAGGACTTGGCCAGCGACTGATGACGATTCACAAGTCCAGACACGAAACGGCCTTAAGCTCGGCTACCATACGGAAGTCAGGTTGTTTGGTAGAGGGTAATCACATGGTGAACTCACACTACCTTCTGTCTCTTCTAAAGTCCTTTGTTGAGAACTCTTTGAGTTTCTGCTCAACTGTGAGTATGAATTGACTTGTATATTTGACGTTGTGTTTGTGAAATAAGGTTACTGATGTTATCTGTTTGCTTTCTTTCTAGAAAGAACTTTTAATGTTCACATGTGCTTTATCATATGAGCACTGATCAGATTCATCTTAAATCATCTGCTGGATACTAGAGATATGGAATTAAAGTTAACCAACGGTAGGGATGGGGAAATGAAGCCTCGTAAAGCACTGAGGCTTTCCCCTGACTGTTCCGGAAAAGATTCAAAGCTTTGAGAGTGTTGAGAACAGCGCCATCTGGTGCTTATTTAAAGTAAAGCAACCAGAAGCCTGTGGAAGAAGCTCTGTCAGATGAAGCCACCACAACACACTCCATAGTTTCAATGCTATGTGTACAAATAAAAGCCTTACACGTTTGTGTTTAATGGGTAAATTAATTTATTTAATGGACAAATTAAAGTGTGACAAAGACATATAATATGAGCTTATATGATTCGATAAGATCTAATGTAGGCCCTCTCTCTCTCTCTGTCTCTCTCTCTGTCTCTCTCTCTCTCTCTGTCTCTCTCTCTCTCTCTCTGTCTCTCTCTCTCTCTCTCTACACACACACATAGTGAATAAGGACATTGTGTGATAGGATCATCTGTTATTAAATGTGCTTATGACACTTGGCAGTGATAATGCTTGTGTAACTGTAAGAATAACAGAAAGGTGATCAAGTTTTTTAATTATTTTTATTAAGAAATAAAAGCTGGGGCTGAGTTTATTTCTTAGACAGTACTTCCCCAGCCTTGGAGAACACTCTTTCACATGGTACAGAGGACGCTGGGGTACAAAGAAACTGTAATGCCAATGTATATAGATGGGGTAGACATGTTTCTGCATTCTCCAGTATTCACCCTAACCCCAAATACCAACACCAAATTAGCTAAAAAAAACAACAAAAGTGCAAAGATTTTACCAAAATAAAAAGACACAACAACAACAAAAAAGAATAAATAGTGACAAATAAATGTTGGTTATCTAAATGTAATGTATTGATTAACTTTCAAAGTACAGCACTCTCCTCACAAACTGAGCCAACAAGGACTAGTTAAGATCAGTGGGTTCAGTGATTGGACAGAAAGTGAGGCTTCATCTGTCATCGATCACGTGACTCTGGGAAATCAGTGTCATACGTAACATCACTAATACACGGACCACCATTAACTGCAATCAGTTCACACATCGTGGAGTACAATCATTGCATCGCACTCCAATAACAGTGTGGATTTGAAGCTCATTTCATCATCATCACTCAAAAGACTGGACATTCAAATGATAAGTTTACTTCATCCATTTGACTCATTATTTAAGAGACAAAGACCTTTGGGGTTGTTTTCCAGTATGCATTGAATGTTTGTTTTTAAGCACGTGAAGATAAAATTAACTTGTTTTCAAAGAGAGTTGGACCGTGTTAAGCAGCTGTTCCATTCTAAAATCGAGGATCTGAATGTTCTCTCTAAACTCGTGGCCGGGATACAAAGCATTTTTTCTATATATATATATATTTTTTTTTTTTAAACAGGCCTATACATTATTTATTTTTTTGTGTGCAAGTTATTTGTAAATGTAACAAAGTAATATCTGTCCATAGGCCTAAGTTAAAAATGAAACAAAGTTCTATAGATATTATTTATTTTTGTAATGTAAGTTATTTGTAAATTAACCAAAGTAATACTATACATTGTTTATTTTCGTTATGTAACTTGAAATGTTTAGGCTAAATAAAAGAGTGATTGTTCTGTACATTGTTTATTTTTGTAATGCAAGTTATAATTTGTACATTAAACAAATTCTTCTATACATACATTTTCTTTTCATGTAAATTAAAATGTGTAAATGAAAATAAATTGGTCTATACATTACTAGTTTTTACAACTATTTATACAATATAACTTAAGTTTAACATCAGAAACAACAGAAATGTAAATTACCAGCTAAAACAGAAGAAAACATTTGGACCGGGATGGGCTGCACAATAGAGACCCTGGTAAGGCTCTGCCAGCGGGACATCCTCTGGGATGAGTGCATATTTCCACTGGTTTGCTGGGATGAATCAGTCGACAGCTGCCATGTCATGAAAAGTAGGCTACAATATGCCTCTGAGATGATGTGGAGTTGGATAAAAACAAGTACTTAAAAAAAGACTTGGACTTAAATACAGAGTAAATGTATAAATGTGAAAATATGTTGTAAGTTACATTTAACATAAGAAATAAACTAGGTTAACTAATAGTTGCTAACGATATAGTGACATTAAATATTTAACCATACATATTTACCTGGTTATGGGCCGGTCTTCCATCGTCGCAGGCTTTGAAGCATGCCAAAATCTAATAAAAACTCATAAAAAGCAAAAAACAAAAAATCTAATAGAAACTGCCTCTTTTTGAAATCCCCTCACAAACGTGCGCTGTCAGTTGTCACACAGCTGCTATAGGCCATTTAACGATGCTCGGATCAGTGTTGCCAAGTCTGCATTTCCACCGTTGCTGTGGTTGTTTGTAGCCTATAGTCCACAGGTGTAAGTTGTCTGTACTTTAGCAATATTTCTACCGCCCGCGCCCCGCGTTTGGGTGCGTTTTGGCTGTGATTCCGCTACTTTTGATTAACAATTGGAGGGGTTTTGTTGTGCAGACCTGGCAACCCTGTCCCTCGGTTCGGCGTTCGTGCACTTCGAGTGCACTTCGAGTACACTACGAATCCGTGCCTTCACATAGGGACACAGCTAACGTGATTTTCCTCTACCAAACGAACTGACTTAGTCTATGGTAGCCAAGCTTATATGTCCTGTTACTTCCAGGCAATAGCGACCTCAAGCTGCTCCTATTGGTACTACATTTGTCCCAAATATATCACACTAAGGAATCAACAAGAATAATTATTACAATAATAAAACAAGTAACGTTTTGTCCGTTACAACGTATTGACAGCACTAAAACATACAGTATTTACGTATGAACAACTTTTTACCGATGTACAGATTTGTATGTATTCCTATTTATGAATATTAAAATCGTGGCATTAATGTTTTGACTCTATTATGATGAATTCAATTCAAAACCCGCGCCCTCACGGGGTGTTACGACATGTTTTATGGCAGTCATATCAGACGCTCATTGGCTCTCGCCTGCTTTGTCACCGATTCCGACATGCTGTGTTTCAGTCAACGCCTTCACGGACTGAAGCCGGATTTATATTTACATGGATTATTAACTCAAATTCTGTTCTGTACCTCATACAAAACTATTATATACCGCCAGAGAGAACTGTGACTGCAACACGTCGTCATCTGAACTACGTTTGCCACCGCTTTTGACATTTTCACAATAAGTAAATGATTGTGATCACACTTGTCTGTCTGTTATGTTTTTCTTCATAACGTCGTTTTAAGAAATGGTTATGGGTACATTTAAATGTTGCCGATACATCCATATTGTATGTTTCAGCATTTATCCAAACGTACAAAAAAATATGTTTTGTGTCTTTGAAAGGTGCGTATTAACAATAGCCAGGTTTCCATCCAAGGATTTTTTTGCGGAAAAAGGTTTAGAGCATCAAAATGTTTACCGATATCGCTAATGGAAATGCCAATTATCAATCATTTTTTGCAAATGCCAACACAATCTTTTTCTGTTTAACTTTAGCGCATAAACTCTATGTCACTACTTCAAATGTCGTGAAAACTAGTTTGGAAACAGTTTTTGTTGAGAAAAAAGGGCTTTAACGCAAATAAATGTGGTGTCACATGACAGAATTAGCCTATTATATACAGCGTCCGCGCGTTGCATTGCTCCCGTTTATTGCTCTTGTAGCCTAGTTCAAAGGCACACTAAATCTATTATATTCATATTATTAAATTGTATATTCAATTATTTTATTACTATTGGTAAGAATAAGATGTTACCTCTCAAATATCATTTATCCTTATTTTTGTAATTTTGTGTTTTTTACTATCTAATAAAACTTCAGAATAATTAGAAAAACTTCAGAAAAATAACAGCTAACCCATTTCTGAATATTACTTGATCAAGGATTGATCTAAACAGTGTTTATAACTGAGTAAAAAAAAACATGACAATTGTTAATAAAAATATTTTATGTATAGGGCCTAAAATTTAATAATATATAATAAAGATTTGTTTCAGAATGGATGAGGAAAATGCCTTGAAGCTGTGGCGACATCAGAGCTTGTGCAGTCGCTCTTGAGAAGCTGCGCAAAATGCACCAGCCAAATGCTCTCGAATCGCTCTCGCGGCACTTCGTTGACATACGCCACAGTCACATGGCGTCGGCACTGCCTCAAGTCGGACAAAATTTCTAACCGACATGCACTGCTTCAAGTCAACCGCCGATCGGTCTGTGCATCACTGCATCAAGTCGAACAAGCCTATTGGTTCATTGTTTGATCATTGTTCACAGGTGTGTCTCGTCTAGTCATTAGTCCTTGTGTATTTAACCCCCTGAACCCGAAGAACACGCCCGCGCGTTTTGCTGGATTTTTCCTTTTCCTTTCCTCATTTTTGGCCTTGTCTACTTTTATTTATGTACACTCAAAATAAAAACTAAATGTTGTGCTTTTCGCTAAATAAAGGAAACGAGTTCGGAAGACACGCTATGAGTTTACCTTGGATTTACCCCAGAATAAGAAGAATGCGATTTTAAGATGAGAATTTTTAAGGTAAAACATTTCTTCTCACTTATATTAGCGTTATTGCTGCATAAACTTCACATTGTAGGCTACTAGTTGAACTATTGTCAGGCTAAAATGTGTGAAATCAATGGAAACATGTTGAAATATGAAATAGGTAGGCAACCTTTCAATGCTAAATAAAGATACACGTACGACATGGGGATATTTTAATGCTCTATAATATTAAACACAGCATGATATAAAAGTAGAGTTGCCAACTGTCCTGTATTAGCCGAGACGTTCCGTTTATTGGGCCTAAATGTCCCGTACATGACTGTCCCGTTTATTGACTGCTATGCTGATGTAACCATTGACTAAGGGGCCGTTCACATATGTTGCGTCTTCTGCGCGCTCAAGTTTGTTATTTTAAATGTAGACACATGACAAGCGCGCTCAAATAGAGAGACTAATTAGTTTTCGTTCATCTTGCACTGTCCCTGTTTGCACTTTTGCCCTGAATGTCTCTTTTGCACTGTATTATTTTTTTTTTACCACTGCTCTATGTGTTGTTTTCATGTGTAAATCCAAGTATACACTACCGTTCAAAAGTACACTACCGTTTAGATCTTCTAAAGTTTTCAAAAAAATTTCTTCTGCTTAACAAGGCGGTTGAGAACTTCGCCAAACAGTTCTCAGCCGCCCAGAAGCAGACTGAGGCTATTAAACACATACTGTCCCTGCGGCCAGCTGCTGCTTCCACCCAGTCGCCGGCACAGTCGCCTCAGCCTGCTCGCCGTCGAGGGGGCCCTCCCGCCCGGCCCCAGCCGCAGGAAGGCACCCCAGTCCGCTCGAGCCATTGCGGTCAGTCGAGCTTAAGTTCCTGTCGATGAAGACAGCGCTCCTGATCGCTTTGGCCTCCATCAAGAGGGTAGGGGACCTGCAGGCATTTTCGGTTGACGAAGCATGCTTGGAATTCGGGCCGGCCAACTCTCACGTGATCCTGAGACCCTGGCCTGGATATGTGCCCAAGGTTCCCACCACTCCGTTCAGGGACCAGGTGGTGAACCTGCAAGTGCTGCCTTTGGAGGAGGCAGACCCAGCCTTAGTAGTTTCCTCAGGTAGTTTCCCTGAAACCCTGAGTTCCTTCAGCACTGTTGATGCCAACACCAGTGCGTCTGCCCTCTCGCTAAGGCCCTTGTGTCAGGCCTTAGTGTATTTCCACTGTAAGCCTCTCCGAGCATGTGTATTTCCCTCAGCAAGCCCTTGCCTCCCCTGGGGGTAAAATTCTTCCACCTTCAGCTGGTTATCCCAGAGTTCTTTCATATGCAGCCCCTCGCGGGTCATATGTGTATCCTTAAGTCCTCCCTACGGGTAGGCACTTGGCGCATACTTCCACCTGGAATATGCTTCCCAGTGTACCTTGGTATTCCTGTGTTAAGTGGGAGTCCTTCGTCGTACTAGCTTACAACGGGAGCTCGGAGCTCACGCTTATGCAGGGCACTGGATGACAGCCGAGTGGCATGATTACATTGGGACCCCCATTCGTCAGTTACTGACGTTACTCGGAGTGACTGAACGAAGGGGAACGTCTCGGTTACGTATGTAACCCTCGTTCCCTGAGGAGGGAATGGAGACGGAGATCGATTGCTCCTGTCTGCCTCGCTGCAGTGTTTGCAGCTCTGTACAGTTTTGCTTTTGAATCTCTATTTGATATATTTTCTTTGTTGTTCATACTGCTAACTAAATATAACTTACTCATTACCATATATTGTTTAATATTGCCTATCACGTTAAATTTGACATTGCTAGCTTTTAATCTAAAACACTATCACAACGTGTTAGCATTTCACAACGCTTTAGCATTTCACTAGCCTGTTAGCCTGCCATATGTGCATCCGGGTCTCCTGTTTTGTCTCTCGTGCCTTTACTAGTCCATCAAACAACTGTGGTAAGTTGGATTAATCAACAAACACGGTAAGTCATGTATTATTCTCCTGTTATTGTCACTTGCACTGCCTGTTCCATGTTTAGCATATCCTTCTCTGTTAGCGAACAGGGCTTCAAATGTGATAAATGCAGGTAGATAGTCAGGCTGACAGAGAAGATTTTAGAATTAGAGACACGCATCCAGACTTTATTTGAGAGTAGTGAGAATGTAACAAATCATCATATCAGAATGATTTGTGAAGGATCATGTGACACTGAAGACTGGAGTAATGATGATAAATTCAGCTTTGATCACAAGAATAAATTACACTTTACCATGTATTCACATAGAAAACATTTATTTTAAATTGTAAAAATATTTTATCATTTTTCATTTGGCCTTTGTGTTTAAGTTGTAATGCATTATGAAATAAATAAATAAAGTCGACTTTAACCACAACAAATGCTTTGGTTATGTTTTTACACCTGTCTTTGGGATAGGGGATAGTGGGGTAAGATGAGCCAGTGGGTAAGTTGACCCACCCCTTTATTTTTGTAATGGTATCTTTTGTGACCATATATTTTAAAGTAATTCAAAGTAAAATTTTAGCATAACAAATGTAACAGCTGTTGCATCAAAGTAAATTTGTCCAGGTCTAAAATATTCATGATCCATATTGTTGATTTAGCAATGTATAAAACCATGCAAATCATTCAGCTAAACATTAGCCTGAATTGGTAAGCTAGCTAGTTTTGTCCAAAATGGCAGCTATGGGGCAAATGCTCTGGGGTAAACTGAGCCAGCGTTTAAACTTACCCCACCATAAGGAACTGTAGTTGAGTTAAATCTCTGAAGTATAAACTGGTATAATTTCAATGTAATGCTACACAACTTTAGTTTATCATTTTCTTAAAATGTTTTTTGATTTGAGTTTATTTGATAGGAACAATGCACAACTACACCAAATCCTTCTCTGATAAGACCCAGAAGATGCTTAATCATATATATCTTTCCACCGGTAGTCCCCAATGGCCTAACATGTTCGACATTGCAGAAAAACCTACATGCCAAGAACCTTTTGACTAAAATGTTTATTAGTTTCAATGACGTTTATTCATTCATTCTAATTCAGTTTTTTATTTTATCTTTATTTAATTTCACTCAACAAACTCTGTTTAGTCTGTTTTTGGGAAGGTTACAACTATGGTGTTCAACATATTGTTTCAGAAATGCAAACAAAAATTTAAGAATTTCAACTTCATTTGGTTGGTTTTATGTTGTTTAATTTAGCTTTAAGTAAATAAATATGACTATTTGTAAAAGGAAATTTGATAATTGAATGTGTTTTTAAGAAGTAAATTATCTTTACAATTTCACATGGGTTTGATTCAGATTCAATCAGATGGTCCGTTCACACCCAGATGGTGCAACTTACCCATTGACTTGGATTAACTTACACCTAACCTGGGGTAAATTGAGCCACAGGAACACTTCTTTATAAGAAGCCATATTTTTAGAACCCTTTGTCAGAGATGCATTCGGATCATTTAAAATGATAGCAAACCTCTTGAAATTACTTTAGATACTTTCATTCTACTTCTGCCTTATTTTCTCTTATCTTGAGGACCACGCAAGTAAATATATCTAAAACGTTACACTGCATGCACTGTCCCCTCATTATCAGGGTCATAATACCCTCACACTAAAGAAATTCAATATTATCAATACAAATGAATGCAAAGGTTTTTAGTCTTCATTGATGCGCATTCCAAAAAAGTATGATAGTATCACCAGGAAAGCTGTTTTTAAAAAAAAGAGCTTCTTCATTGTTAGGTACCTGATGGTAGTAAATTAGGTGTTTTTGTTGCTTTATCTACACACTTCACAAAAAAATTATATATGAAAGGCAAAAAAAGACAAACAAACAAACAAAACTGACTCGCTTCAGCCAATAACAGACAGGTCTGACTCGTGTAGTGGAAATTAATTTTGCTTAATGCAGATGTATTTACTTTATATTATGTATGTGTTTGCATAACAACAGACAACTGAACTTAGTGGAAAATTACTGTGTATTGTGTGCTATCTCATGTGTCAGACAAGACAAACTGAAATTGTGTTTGCTACAAGAGGTGTTAAAAGTCTAATAGACATTGTGCTGTTCCTTAGAAGTGGCTCCTCTATCCAGGGCCTAGAGAATGAGAGATGGTTCTGTATGTGAATGGCCTTCTTGCAAGAATAAAATACATCGAAGACAAGTGGGTTTGGTTCCCTTTCAGTCAGTCACATTCAATGTACGTCGCACGTCACTGACGAATTGGGATCACTTCTGGGAGCCCCTATCAGCTACGAGTGTATACAGAACGGGCCAATGGCCATTGGCGTGCGAGATTTGCGTCTCACGCTCCGCCCCGCAGCGCGTGTATAAATACGGAAGCAGATGCAGCGCACATTTGTCATTCACTTCGGAGCCGAATGTGTGCTGCTGAAGAGTGCGTAGAGAACAAAGTCCATCGAGTGCTGTGTGGGAAGGCGCGACAGCGAGGACCGCAAGCTCACTTGAAGAGAACAATTGCTGTTTTCACAGCAAACACTCTGTTGGTTTGGTGGGACGATCCTTTTTGTGAGTGCAAAACACAGGCTGCACTATTTGCCACGGCCATCTCCCTGTGTGCTTAATCACATTAAAAGAGCTTTTTCCCTTAAAGAGTTCACGGTTGTGTTACTGCGTCTTTTTCAAGGTGGCATTCCACCTGTGTGTTTCTGGATGCAGTTGTTCCCTGTCACCAGCTGACGGTCACAATCGTTGTCTTACGTGCCTGGGCATTCAGCACGCTGAGGCAGCGTTTGTGGATGGTTCATGCACCCATTGTGGGAACATGACCATCTCGGCGTTGAGGTCGAGACTCCGGGAAGGCGGAGTCCCCTTGCCTATTCCCCATCCTAGCTCTATTCCTGCTGGACGGCAGAGTAGGGCTACTTTGACGAGTGGCCAGGGTGACCTGAGGATTACGTTTAGGGCTACCCCGCCGAGGCCAACTCTGTGGGCCTCTAAACCCTCAGTAGCGCTGCAGCCGGTTGAGTTACCGGAAGAGCGCACTGGCCCCTCCCATGGGGGTCCAGCCGTGACTTTCAGGGCTCCAGCAGATGACAGCATGTCGATCGCTGCATCGGAGGGGGAGCTTGTGTCATCTGGGGATGAAGACTTCGGTAGCATGTAACCTGCCTCACCTTGGGACACCTGTGTAGCATGTAACGGTAACCCTGTTACAGGGGTGAAATTTTCCACCCTGTCCTCTAGAGGGCAACAAAGGGAGGAAGTGGTTTTAAGGTTGTGAGTAGCATAGAGGAGAGGCATGGTGATGGAGTATGGGTGAAAGATCACATTGTGTTTGAGGAGTTAAGTGAATTGTACATTCTAATGCTTTACAATCTTATACAAATGCACATTTGTATGTAGGCTACCCATAAAAATGTTAATTCATAGTGTTTGGAAGTTTGCAGAGAAGCTAACAGAGGACTCTGTTATGGGGCTTGAGTGCGCTGATACCTACTTCTTACCTGTGTTGGATTGTGCCAGTGCCTTATCTGGGATTTAGGATTGTATATCCTCATTGCCTGCTGGGACTTTACAAAGACTGGGACTTCTACAACACTCAGAACCTGTTTTCTGGTATACCTGGGTATGTTTAATGCTGCGTTCACACCGAACGCGAATTGAGCGTCAAATTAGTGTATATCGCGTCTAGTTGGACACTTGAACATTTTGAATCCATTCGCACGTCCAAAGCTAAATAGACGCGCGTTCGAGCCTCTCCAGGAGCTGCGTCTGGATGACGGCCGCTTCCACCTGTCTCGCGCCCATATAGCTCCGTATGACTACTCACTGCCAATATCAGTCGTTCCTCCATGTTGAATGAGTGACTTTTTTATTAAATTTTTTTATTAAATGCATGAAAGAACAGTAACAACAGTTTTCAACATTGTCATACCATAATAATGCAATAATACACCAAGGTCCTTGGCCCAATGTCCAAGTGCCAAGCTTAAACACAGCCACTGTTTTAAATGAGTGATTCCGAGGGAGTATTCCAGAAAGCAAGGTTAACTTACCGTCACATATACCTTGAACTCTCGGTTGATTAACCCAAAGCTTGCTTACTCGAGGTATGCTGGTTCCAAAAACGCATCTGGGAGTAAGTTCAGCAACCCAGAGTATGTTCCTGGTTAACTCATAAGACATTCTCAACAGAGCAATGAATCGATGATTCACCATGGAAACAGACGCTAAGAAAAAGCATGTCATACCACTTCCTCCTTCTTCTTTTGTTTAATGGCGGTTTACATAACCTACTTAGTGCACATTGCCACCTATTTGGTGGTTGTGCAATCATTTTTTAACCTTTTCGTTTAATAAGTAATCTTTATTCACTGAGTATAAGGATTATATTGTTTGTTTGATGCTAATTAAACAATTCTGTCCACGTAGATCCGCAGAGCGCGGACGGGACAGAGCAAAGCTAAGGCTGGGTCTGCCTCCTCCAGGGGCAGCACTTGCAGGTTCACCACCTGGTCCCTGAAGGGAGTGGAAGGAAAGCACAGGCGCGATCGAACATCTTCGGGGGTCTTCTCAGCGAGAAGAACACCACTCGACGAACAGGTTCCACCTCGAGGCATAAGCCTGTCTCGTAGACGGTGCTCGTGCCGAAGTCATGGTGTTATACTGGTTTATTTTTCTCCATTAGGCCACCTGATGGAGTTTTGGTTCCTTGCCACTGTCGCCTTTGGCTTGGCTTGCTCAGTTGGGAACACTAAATTTTCAACTAAATATCCAAATAAATTCAATTACTAAACTAAATTAACTATATCAACTAAATTACTGATCTGCCCACATTGACACTATATGATAATTGAAATGAGCTGATGACATCACCGTTTTCTCCAGAGCGGCTGTACAGCCGAATCAAATTCTGTTCATTATTTTCCTGTTTAACACTGTGAAGCTGCTTTGAAACAATCTGCATTGTAAAAAGCGCTATATAAATAAAGTTGACTTGACTTGACTACCTACATTTACATTTATATTTAATCATTTAGCAGACGCTTTTATCCAAATTTCTCTTTGGCTCTGCTACATCACGCACACAAATGATGGCGGCCTTCTCTGTGTCATTCAACCCATATTTGCAACGTTTTGATATTTCTGTATCTTCATCAGGCGCGGGGAATGACAAATGCTCTCTCTCTGAAACCACACAGCTTATATACCCAGTGTGGGCGGGGATCCACGGCCCTAAGGCCCCAGAAATGGTTACGCATAGTCCTACCTTCTGCTGACCACTAAAGGCAACCCAAGGTTGAAGATAGCCAACAACCAAGTGTCCTATTGTCATCTCAGTGATGCTGATATTTCATGTGTATATATAAAATGTATAAGATCCATCCTATAGTACCATTACAATAATAATAATAATAATAACAATAATAGTATTAATCACATTAGTAATATTGATGACAATAATTATTAGTGCGTTATTTGTATATTAAATATCAGTGCTAGCCACACACATCTTGTTTAATGCACCCACCAGAAAAAAAGTTTTTTTCTTTATTACAGAGACCAGGCATGAGGGCTGTGCCGGATCGGGCTGTCTCCAACCGGGGTGCAACAGAGAGGGTTGACCAGGACACCAGGTAAGAGGGGTAGGTTTTAGCTGTGTGTATGATGTGGGGTAGCGTAATGGAGGGCTTTATGGCCACAGATGATGTTGTAAGAGGGTACTAGGTTTAGTGGTGATGTGTGTATGGCCATATCAAATTGGGTTAGGGTTAGGTTGGGTTAGGGGAATGAAAATCCAAGATCGAGGACCCTAAGGTCCCCGAAATGGTTATGCACAGTATAGCCTTCTACTGACCACTAAAGGTGACCTGAGATCAAAGACAGTCAACCACCATGTGTCCTAGTGTCCTCCCAGCGACATTGATACTTATTGTAGGTCTATGCAACATATGACCCATCCTTTAGATGTCTTAATAGTGCTAATGTTGACCACACGTATGTGTTTCATGCACCAAACAAGGTGTTTTTACATTGCAGGGGTCAAAACATGCGGGCTACACCAGGCCGGGCTTTTTCCAGACAGGGTGCAACACCGACGGTTGACCAGGATATCTGGAAAGAGGGGTAGATCTTAGCGGTGTGTTTGATATATAGGGTAGCGTGACAGGGGGCTTTATAGTCCCAGGTCCCGTTGCAAGGGGCTGTCAATGGGTAGGTTTTATTGGTGATGTGTGTAAGGCCATATCAATTTT
>CM077210.1:39141264-39148764 GCA_039654625.1 Rhinogobio ventralis | reverse complement strand
TAACCCTAACCCTAACCCTAACCCTAACCCTAACCCTAACCCTAACCCTAACCCTAACCCTAACCCTAACCCTAACCCTAACCCTAACCCTAACCCTAACCCTAACCCTAACCCTAACCCTAACCCTAACCCTAACCCTAACCCTAACCCTAACCCTAACCCTAACCCTAACCCTAACCCTAACCCTAACCCTAACCCTAACCCTAACCCTAACCCTAACCCTAACCCTAACCCTAACCCTAACCCTAACCCTAACCCTAACCCTAACCCTAACCCTAACCCTAACCCTAACCCTAACCCTAACCCTAACCCTAACCCTAACCCTAACCCTAACCCTAACCCTAACCCTAACCCTAACCCTAACCCTAACCCTAACCCTAACCCTAACCCTAACCCTAACCCTAACCCTAACCCTAACCCTAACCCTAACCCTAACCCTAACCCTAACCCTAACCCTAACCCTAACCCTAACCCTAACCCTAACCCTAACCCTAACCCTAACCCTAACCCTAACCCTAACCCTAACCCTAACCCTAACCCTAACCCTAACCCTAACCCTAACCCTAACCCTAACCCTAACCCTAACCCTAACCCTAACCCTAACCCTAACCCTAACCCTAACCCTAACCCTAACCCTAACCCTAACCCTAACCCTAACCCTAACCCTAACCCTAACCCTAACCCTAACCCTAACCCTAACCCTAACCCTAACCCTAACCCTAACCCTAACCCTAACCCTAACCCTAACCCTAACCCTAACCCTAACCCTAACCCTAACCCTAACCCTAACCCTAACCCTAACCCTAACCCTAACCCTAACCCTAACCCTAACCCTAACCCTAACCCTAACCCTAACCCTAACCCTAACCCTAACCCTAACCCTAACCCTAACCCTAACCCTAACCCTAACCCTAACCCTAACCCTAACCCTAACCCTAACCCTAACCCTAACCCTAACCCTAACCCTAACCCTAACCCTAACCCTAACCCTAACCCTAACCCTAACCCTAACCCTAACCCTAACCCTAACCCTAACCCTAACCCTAACCCTAACCCTAACCCTAACCCTAACCCTAACCCTAACCCTAACCCTAACCCTAACCCTAACCCTAACCCTAACCCTAACCCTAACCCTAACCCTAACCCTAACCCTAACCCTAACCCTAACCCTAACCCTAACCCTAACCCTAACCCTAACCCTAACCCTAACCCTAACCCTAACCCTAACCCTAACCCTAACCCTAACCCTAACCCTAACCCTAACCCTAACCCTAACCCTAACCCTAACCCTAACCCTAACCCTAACCCTAACCCTAACCCTAACCCTAACCCTAACCCTAACCCTAACCCTAACCCTAACCCTAACCCTAACCCTAACCCTAACCCTAACCCTAACCCTAACCCTAACCCTAACCCTAACCCTAACCCTAACCCTAACCCTAACCCTAACCCTAACCCTAACCCTAACCCTAACCCTAACCCTAACCCTAACCCTAACCCTAACCCTAACCCTAACCCTAACCCTAACCCTAACCCTAACCCTAACCCTAACCCTAACCCTAACCCTAACCCTAACCCTAACCCTAACCCTAACCCTAACCCTAACCCTAACCCTAACCCTAACCCTAACCCTAACCCTAACCCTAACCCTAACCCTAACCCTAACCCTAACCCTAACCCTAACCCTAACCCTAACCCTAACCCTAACCCTAACCCTAACCCTAACCCTAACCCTAACCCTAACCCTAACCCTAACCCTAACCCTAACCCTAACCCTAACCCTAACCCTAACCCTAACCCTAACCCTAACCCTAACCCTAACCCTAACCCTAACCCTAACCCTAACCCTAACCCTAACCCTAACCCTAACCCTAACCCTAACCCTAACCCTAACCCTAACCCTAACCCTAACCCTAACCCTAACCCTAACCCTAACCCTAACCCTAACCCTAACCCTAACCCTAACCCTAACCCTAACCCTAACCCTAACCCTAACCCTAACCCTAACCCTAACCCTAACCCTAACCCTAACCCTAACCCTAACCCTAACCCTAACCCTAACCCTAACCCTAACCCTAACCCTAACCCTAACCCTAACCCTAACCCTAACCCTAACCCTAACCCTAACCCTAACCCTAACCCTAACCCTAACCCTAACCCTAACCCTAACCCTAACCCTAACCCTAACCCTAACCCTAACCCTAACCCTAACCCTAACCCTAACCCTAACCCTAACCCTAACCCTAACCCTAACCCTAACCCTAACCCTAACCCTAACCCTAACCCTAACCCTAACCCTAACCCTAACCCTAACCCTAACCCTAACCCTAACCCTAACCCTAACCCTAACCCTAACCCTAACCCTAACCCTAACCCTAACCCTAACCCTAACCCTAACCCTAACCCTAACCCTAACCCTAACCCTAACCCTAACCCTAACCCTAACCCTAACCCTAACCCTAACCCTAACCCTAACCCTAACCCTAACCCTAACCCTAACCCTAACCCTAACCCTAACCCTAACCCTAACCCTAACCCTAACCCTAACCCTAACCCTAACCCTAACCCTAACCCTAACCCTAACCCTAACCCTAACCCTAACCCTAACCCTAACCCTAACCCTAACCCTAACCCTAACCCTAACCCTAACCCTAACCCTAACCCTAACCCTAACCCTAACCCTAACCCTAACCCTAACCCTAACCCTAACCCTAACCCTAACCCTAACCCTAACCCTAACCCTAACCCTAACCCTAACCCTAACCCTAACCCTAACCCTAACCCTAACCCTAACCCTAACCCTAACCCTAACCCTAACCCTAACCCTAACCCTAACCCTAACCCTAACCCTAACCCTAACCCTAACCCTAACCCTAACCCTAACCCTAACCCTAACCCTAACCCTAACCCTAACCCTAACCCTAACCCTAACCCTAACCCTAACCCTAACCCTAACCCTAACCCTAACCCTAACCCTAACCCTAACCCTAACCCTAACCCTAACCCTAACCCTAACCCTAACCCTAACCCTAACCCTAACCCTAACCCTAACCCTAACCCTAACCCTAACCCTAACCCTAACCCTAACCCTAACCCTAACCCTAACCCTAACCCTAACCCTAACCCTAACCCTAACCCTAACCCTAACCCTAACCCTAACCCTAACCCTAACCCTAACCCTAACCCTAACCCTAACCCTAACCCTAACCCTAACCCTAACCCTAACCCTAACCCTAACCCTAACCCTAACCCTAACCCTAACCCTAACCCTAACCCTAACCCTAACCCTAACCCTAACCCTAACCCTAACCCTAACCCTAACCCTAACCCTAACCCTAACCCTAACCCTAACCCTAACCCTAACCCTAACCCTAACCCTAACCCTAACCCTAACCCTAACCCTAACCCTAACCCTAACCCTAACCCTAACCCTAACCCTAACCCTAACCCTAACCCTAACCCTAACCCTAACCCTAACCCTAACCCTAACCCTAACCCTAACCCTAACCCTAACCCTAACCCTAACCCTAACCCTAACCCTAACCCTAACCCTAACCCTAACCCTAACCCTAACCCTAACCCTAACCCTAACCCTAACCCTAACCCTAACCCTAACCCTAACCCTAACCCTAACCCTAACCCTAACCCTAACCCTAACCCTAACCCTAACCCTAACCCTAACCCTAACCCTAACCCTAACCCTAACCCTAACCCTAACCCTAACCCTAACCCTAACCCTAACCCTAACCCTAACCCTAACCCTAACCCTAACCCTAACCCTAACCCTAACCCTAACCCTAACCCTAACCCTAACCCTAACCCTAACCCTAACCCTAACCCTAACCCTAACCCTAACCCTAACCCTAACCCTAACCCTAACCCTAACCCTAACCCTAACCCTAACCCTAACCCTAACCCTAACCCTAACCCTAACCCTAACCCTAACCCTAACCCTAACCCTAACCCTAACCCTAACCCTAACCCTAACCCTAACCCTAACCCTAACCCTAACCCTAACCCTAACCCTAACCCTAACCCTAACCCTAACCCTAACCCTAACCCTAACCCTAACCCTAACCCTAACCCTAACCCTAACCCTAACCCTAACCCTAACCCTAACCCTAACCCTAACCCTAACCCTAACCCTAACCCTAACCCTAACCCTAACCCTAACCCTAACCCTAACCCTAACCCTAACCCTAACCCTAACCCTAACCCTAACCCTAACCCTAACCCTAACCCTAACCCTAACCCTAACCCTAACCCTAACCCTAACCCTAACCCTAACCCTAACCCTAACCCTAACCCTAACCCTAACCCTAACCCTAACCCTAACCCTAACCCTAACCCTAACCCTAACCCTAACCCTAACCCTAACCCTAACCCTAACCCTAACCCTAACCCTAACCCTAACCCTAACCCTAACCCTAACCCTAACCCTAACCCTAACCCTAACCCTAACCCTAACCCTAACCCTAACCCTAACCCTAACCCTAACCCTAACCCTAACCCTAACCCTAACCCTAACCCTAACCCTAACCCTAACCCTAACCCTAACCCTAACCCTAACCCTAACCCTAACCCTAACCCTAACCCTAACCCTAACCCTAACCCTAACCCTAACCCTAACCCTAACCCTAACCCTAACCCTAACCCTAACCCTAACCCTAACCCTAACCCTAACCCTAACCCTAACCCTAACCCTAACCCTAACCCTAACCCTAACCCTAACCCTAACCCTAACCCTAACCCTAACCCTAACCCTAACCCTAACCCTAACCCTAACCCTAACCCTAACCCTAACCCTAACCCTAACCCTAACCCTAACCCTAACCCTAACCCTAACCCTAACCCTAACCCTAACCCTAACCCTAACCCTAACCCTAACCCTAACCCTAACCCTAACCCTAACCCTAACCCTAACCCTAACCCTAACCCTAACCCTAACCCTAACCCTAACCCTAACCCTAACCCTAACCCTAACCCTAACCCTAACCCTAACCCTAACCCTAACCCTAACCCTAACCCTAACCCTAACCCTAACCCTAACCCTAACCCTAACCCTAACCCTAACCCTAACCCTAACCCTAACCCTAACCCTAACCCTAACCCTAACCCTAACCCTAACCCTAACCCTAACCCTAACCCTAACCCTAACCCTAACCCTAACCCTAACCCTAACCCTAACCCTAACCCTAACCCTAACCCTAACCCTAACCCTAACCCTAACCCTAACCCTAACCCTAACCCTAACCCTAACCCTAACCCTAACCCTAACCCTAACCCTAACCCTAACCCTAACCCTAACCCTAACCCTAACCCTAACCCTAACCCTAACCCTAACCCTAACCCTAACCCTAACCCTAACCCTAACCCTAACCCTAACCCTAACCCTAACCCTAACCCTAACCCTAACCCTAACCCTAACCCTAACCCTAACCCTAACCCTAACCCTAACCCTAACCCTAACCCTAACCCTAACCCTAACCCTAACCCTAACCCTAACCCTAACCCTAACCCTAACCCTAACCCTAACCCTAACCCTAACCCTAACCCTAACCCTAACCCTAACCCTAACCCTAACCCTAACCCTAACCCTAACCCTAACCCTAACCCTAACCCTAACCCTAACCCTAACCCTAACCCTAACCCTAACCCTAACCCTAACCCTAACCCTAACCCTAACCCTAACCCTAACCCTAACCCTAACCCTAACCCTAACCCTAACCCTAACCCTAACCCTAACCCTAACCCTAACCCTAACCCTAACCCTAACCCTAACCCTAACCCTAACCCTAACCCTAACCCTAACCCTAACCCTAACCCTAACCCTAACCCTAACCCTAACCCTAACCCTAACCCTAACCCTAACCCTAACCCTAACCCTAACCCTAACCCTAACCCTAACCCTAACCCTAACCCTAACCCTAACCCTAACCCTAACCCTAACCCTAACCCTAACCCTAACCCTAACCCTAACCCTAACCCTAACCCTAACCCTAACCCTAACCCTAACCCTAACCCTAACCCTAACCCTAACCCTAACCCTAACCCTAACCCTAACCCTAACCCTAACCCTAACCCTAACCCTAACCCTAACCCTAACCCTAACCCTAACCCTAACCCTAACCCTAACCCTAACCCTAACCCTAACCCTAACCCTAACCCTAACCCTAACCCTAACCCTAACCCTAACCCTAACCCTAACCCTAACCCTAACCCTAACCCTAACCCTAACCCTAACCCTAACCCTAACCCTAACCCTAACCCTAACCCTAACCCTAACCCTAACCCTAACCCTAACCCTAACCCTAACCCTAACCCTAACCCTAACCCTAACCCTAACCCTAACCCTAACCCTAACCCTAACCCTAACCCTAACCCTAACCCTAACCCTAACCCTAACCCTAACCCTAACCCTAACCCTAACCCTAACCCTAACCCTAACCCTAACCCTAACCCTAACCCTAACCCTAACCCTAACCCTAACCCTAACCCTAACCCTAACCCTAACCCTAACCCTAACCCTAACCCTAACCCTAACCCTAACCCTAACCCTAACCCTAACCCTAACCCTAACCCTAACCCTAACCCTAACCCTAACCCTAACCCTAACCCTAACCCTAACCCTAACCCTAACCCTAACCCTAACCCTAACCCTAACCCTAACCCTAACCCTAACCCTAACCCTAACCCTAACCCTAACCCTAACCCTAACCCTAACCCTAACCCTAACCCTAACCCTAACCCGAACCCTAACCCTAACCCTAACCCTAACCCTAACCCTAACCCTAACCCTAACCCTAACCCTAACCCTAACCCTAACCCTAACCCTAACCCTAACCCTAACCCTAACCCTAACCCTAACCCTAACCCTAACCCTAACCCTAACCCTAACCCTAACCCTAACCCTAACCCTAACCCTAACCCTAACCCTAACCCTAACCCTAACCCTAACCCTAACCCTAACCCTAACCCTAACCCTAACCCTAACCCTAACCCTAACCCTAACCCTAACCCTAACCCTAACCCTAACCCTAACCCTAACCCTAACCCTAACCCTAACCCTAACCCTAACCCTAACCCTAACCCTAACCCTAACCCTAACCCTAACCCTAACCCTAACCCTAACCCTAACCCTAACCCTAACCCTAACCCTAACCCTAACCCTAACCCTAACCCTAACCCTAACCCTAACCCTAACCCTAACCCTAACCCTAACCCTAACCCTAACCCTAACCCTAACCCTAACCCTAACCCTAACCCTAACCCTAACCCTAACCCTAACCCTAACCCTAACCCTAACCCTAACCCTAACCCTAACCCTAACCCTAACCCTAACCCTAACCCTAACCCTAACCCTAACCCTAACCCTAACCCTAACCCTAACCCTAACCCTAACCCTAACCCTAACCCTAACCCTAACCCTAACCCTAACCCTAACCCTAACCCTAACCCTAACCCTAACCCTAACCCTAACCCTAACCCTAACCCTAACCC
>CM077210.1:39058764-39133764 GCA_039654625.1 Rhinogobio ventralis | reverse complement strand
CTAACCCTACCCCTCACAACCCTCTGGACATCAACTCTGGCCATATGAACCTGGGGCCAGCAACTCATGACCTCAACAGAAAATCAACAAAAATGAACCTACCTATACATCTATAAAGGAGGTCTAAACACTTTTCAGCACTAGAGGTCACTGGTGCACCAGAATAGGGGTTCTCTTCATTCATTCATTTTTTACACATGATTGTACAGAGATGGGGAGAAAAAAACAAAAATGTACATATACATATATATATATATATACACACATAGATAAAAGAATAGATAGATAAACAAATAAATAAACAATACCACCTTTAAACAAAAATAGAACAAATGGGAGCTTATGGCGGGATTCCTCCTGGTCCCACACTATTCCAAAGCGGTCAGCGGAAAGGATGGACAGTGCACAACCGTCTTCAGGGCCTCCGGGACCTGTTGATTGGAATTACAAAAATCCTAACCACACCCTACACCCAGCATGGTCCCTGAATGAGAGACTCAGGGCAGAGAGCACCTGGATTAAACGCCTAAACACAGTGCACCCGAGAGGCCGAAATAAGACCTAGATTCTTTATCTTCCTCCCTTACCTTTTTATTTTCTTAATTTTCTCACTGGTGTTTGGGTTTAAGATGTCTCTTGTATGGCCATACCCACATCACCCCTAAACCTACCCATTATATCCCTTGCGGCATTACAGTGGCTATATAGCCCTCCATTGTGCTAACCCCACACCACAAGCTCCCTAAAACCTACCCCACTCACCTGGTGTCCGTGGCAACCCTCTATGCCACACCCCGCTAGGATCCAGCCCTCTCTGGCATAGCTCTCATGGTGGACACCTGCAAAGAGGAGAATAATTTGTGGTTATTTGAAACACAAGTGGCTATATAGCCCTCCACTATACTAACCCCACACCACAAACTCCCTAAAACCTACCCCACTCACCTGGTGTCCGTGGCAACCCTCTATGCCACACCCCGCTCGGATCCAGCCCTCTCTGGCATAGCCCTCATGGTGGACATCGGCAATAAAAGAAAATAATTGGTGGTTATAAGAAACGCAATGTGGGTTGAAAGCATAAATGGCTGAATGTACGAACAACCGTCTATTATATGGGTTTTATAGCTGGATAATATAGATTATAATTTTATACACACAATAATAAAATTGATATGGCCTTACACACATCACCAATAAAACCTACCCATTGACAGCCCCTTGCAACAGGACCTGGGACGTGCGGTAGTTGGCGGTCTTTGACCTCGGGTCACCTTTAGTGGTCAGTAGAAGGCTGGACTGTGCATAACCATTTCAGGGACCTTAGGGTCCTTGATCTTGGATTTTTCATTCCCCTAACCCTAACCCTAACCCTAACCCTACCCATTATACCCCTTGTAGCATTACAGTGGTTATATAGCCCTCCTTTAGCTAACCCCGCACCACAAACTCCCTAAAACCTACCCCACTCACCTGGGGTCCGGGGCAACCCTCGATGCCACACCCGCTCGGATCCAGCCCTCTCTGGCGTAGCCCTCATAGTGGACATCTGCAAAAAAAAGAAAATAATTGGTGGTTATATGAAACACAATGTGGGTTGAAAGCATAAATGGCTGAATGTACAAACAACCGTCTAACAATAATGGTTTTCTGGGTAGCAATCCAATTACTTTATTACCATTATTATATGGGTTTCATAAATGGGTAATATATTATAATTTTATACACACATATATGTATATATGTGTATATATAACCCTAACCCCTGGGGAGACCCTAAACCCTAACCCATGGGCTCAGCAGCTGGAGGCTAAACCAGTGGATCATCTTGCCAAGGCAGAGCTGGAGACCTGGAAGATCATAGGCAGATCCACACCGCAGAGTGGACACTGAAGGGAACAAGCAAAGGTGCGGGATGAAGGACTGGCTGTCTTTAGTAGAGAAAATGGGAGAGGAAAGCTGGGTAGAAACCACTGAAGACTTAAAGCTGGGCATATACCAACGACGACGCAGGAGATTAGGAGCTGGGTAGGACCAGTGGCAACTGGAGACAGATAGGAATTTCTCAACTATTCCTAGAGGTCAGGTATAGCTCAATCTCAAAAGGCAAGAGTTTGGGCAGGGCTTTCCTCCATGCCCTCACACTCCACTAGCATGGACAATATTGTCGGCTTGCACACCTGGTCAGACTCTTTATGAGGATTGCTCTGGCCTTGGATTCTGTGCAGAGGGAAGCAGCTGGCTGGGCTCTGGGTCCAGTGTGGGGCTGGTCATGTCCTCCTCAGCAGGGCAGATGGTAATTCACCAGCAACCACTCCACACCGCAAAATCTTTGCAGACAGGTTTAACAGCATATTACAACGCATATTCCCACACTAACTAGAACATTAGCCCCTTTCACACATACAGCCTTTAACAGGTAAATTATAGGTAACAGATCATGTGTGAACAGGACCTTTTCAAAAAAATACTTAAAGGGAAGCTGTAACATTACAAGTAACTTACCAGTAATGTGCTCTTTGTGAATGTGGAATGAAGATTACCGGTATTGTCACATACCAAGTCATAACGCGATAATGTAAGAAGTTTGCTTAGGGCGAATCATACGTTCTTATGGAGATGACGTGATTACTCGGTCCCGTTTACAGTAAGGGAAAAAACTATTAAAAACCTATTTAAATATGCATTAAATGATCACGTTTGGCCACGTCTCAACTTTTTCCACGTGGCATGCTTGACACACAGCCTTTTCCATTCATCATCACAGTGGCTCTGCAGTTGGATACAATTACGTGCATCTTGTGTTTTTAAAGAGCAAACATGCGTTCTGTCAAATTGAACAGATAGTGAAACTATAAAGCATTTCTCATCACGCGGGCAGATGAAGACAACGGCGCAGTGTTTAAAGAACATTTCCAATGACTGACACAGACTTAACCAGTATTTTGCTGCTAATGTTAGTGAATGGTCCCTTACCGATAAAAAGCCAGAACAGCGTTGCTTGCGTGAACAATAGGCATAAAGACTAAGGGCACAAGAGTATAAATAAGTATAAATCAAATAAAAAAAAAAAGTTGAAGTGGAAAGGATGGCAAAAATCATGAAAGGCTTTTTTATTTTATTTTTTATTTTTTTAAAAGGGTCATACAAGGCGGCACAAGGGCATAAATACAAAAAGGTGCAAAGGAGCACAAACACTAATAAAGTAGATAAAAGTTGCATAAAAATGTATAGAAAAGAGCTTCATTACAAATTAATATTAAGTCCCTTCAAAACTATTTTGAGAAGCACCATGCAACCATCCCAAAAGCTTTAGTACACACATTGATAAAAACATCTCTGCTCCCCAATTCTCCCTGAGTGCAGGGCACCCCTATATATTTGAGCTAAAGTGGCTTTGACATTCTTCCTAGCATTGTTCGGGAAGCAGACACACTCTGTCAGTTTAAATCTAGACTAAAAACACATCTCTTTACTATGGCATACACAAAACATTTTTAATTTATATTTTATTCAAATCAATTAAATGACTGTTAAGCTGCATTAACTAGGTCAGCCGGAACCGGGAACACTTCCCATAACACCTGATGTACTCGTTACATCATAAGAAGAACGGCATCTACGCTAATGTTAGTCTCTCTGTTTATCCCAAGGTTTACTGCAGTCAGCCGGATCCGGGCCGGATCCAGATCAGATGGTGGACCTGCGCCCAGACATTACCAACTCATCCCTGAAGTGTCTGCAGAGACCGTGTCAATTAGTCTACCCTCTGAAATTGCTCATCCTCAATGGATCCATCTCCGGCGTTATGACTCCAATATTTCGAATATTCCTATTTAATAATCGTTTAAGCGACACGCCATCCTCAAACCCGTCTCCGGCGTGATGTCTCCGATCTTTTGAATATTCCAATCTAATATGACTTCTGACCTATAAGGCTGCCAAAATAATAAACATACACTGTTTGTTAATTGGCCAGAGGAGAACTGGCACCCCGACTGAGCCTGGTTTTTCCCAAGGTTTATTTTTCTCCATTAGGACACCTGATGGAGTTTTGGTTCCTTGCCACTGTCGCCTTTGGCTTGCTCAGTTGGGGACACTAAATTTTCAAATAAATTGAATTACTAAACTAAATTAACTATGGTCAACTACATTACTTGAATATATATGATAATTGAAATGAGCTGATGACATCACTGTTTTCTCCAGAGCGGCTGTACAGCCGAATCAGATTCTGTTCATTATTTTCCTGTTTAACACGGTGAAGCTGCTTTGAAACAATCTTCATTGAAAAGTTGACTTGACTTGAACTGCCAAAGAGCAGTGAACCCAATGTTCTCTGCAGCTTACCCACATTCAGATTAATATGACTGCATCTCTTGTATCTGAAGCAATACCTGTGACCAACAGAAATGAGAATACACCATTAGAAGGGTGTTAGGGCTGGAGTTGAAAAACTAACAGGCAAGCACTTTAAAAAGCCAATTACAAAGGATAAATTCATACTGGTTGCAAAATAGGCAAGTTAGCAAATGGACAATTACAAGCAGTCAGTGACACGCTGACCATCAAGATGCTTAGGGTGTACTCGCACTAGGCACGATTGCCTTGTACCATGCCCAAGCTCAATTGTCCCCCCTCCCCACCCCCCGCTGGCCTGCACTCACATTGCACTTAAATGTACCAGGCCAGAGCACGCTTACGTCATTCACGATGCAACTTTTTGTTTTGAAGAATACAGGAAGAAAAAGCGTTTTCGCTAATAGACTACCTAATAAATTTATCATTTTTGCCGTGCATCGATTTTCACTTGAGTGCACTGCACGTATCAGAAGATTATTACGGAGGCAGCTGACTTTGATGGAGGAATTTAGAGTTTCTCGCAAACTACAATTCATGTTCATAAGGTGAGAACCAGGTGTTTTCTGTCGTAATGACGACAATAGCGCACAGCTGTTCCATGCTCCAGCGCGGTTCACAATCACACTACATGCGTACTGTGGCCAAGCCCAACCGAACCACGCCCTGGCCCACCTCTTCCAAGCAGGCCAGGGCCGGCTAAACTATCCGCGGTACGGAGCACTCACACTAGTCAACCGAACCAGACTTTGGGGGTCAAACGCGCCTGGGCACACAGTTCAGAGTACACCCTTAGTGGCAGGACAAATTACACAGTAGAGATCCATTTACCAGTGCGCACCCTAAGTTTGGGACACCCCTATCTAATCAATTTAAATAAGTTAGTTGATTGTCAAAGCTCTTTAAACACACATTGGGCATATTTGGAATGCGGGTGTTTAAACGGATTTTTCAAAATCTGTATGAGTTAAAATGTTTAAAAAAAAGAAAAGAAAAAGCAAAACACACCTAAGCCACTGCTAAAAGAGACCATGAAACATCATACCAGGGCTGAGACAATTTAAAATGGATAAAAACAAAATCAACATTAATGAACTTAATGAACACAGAAATTTATTAAACACTGATGTTCTTACAATTAAATCTCAATCTGTGTAACCTATTAGCATTGAAATGTTACAAGAGCAATACACAGGGTGTATTCATATATACTTCAATTTGCAAAGTTGAGGGAAGTTTTAGGCAGGATGTTGAACATTGAGGGGGAAAATGTGGCTTTAGTTTAAAATTGCACACACAGCAATGCTTTGCAAACACTGCATTCAGTCTGTATCCACAGTTTAAACCAGTCTGAATCAACTCTTCAGAACTTAATCTACATACAGTTTCCATTAATCAGAAATTACTTAACATCAGTGAATGATGAGTCCTGTGCAAACTCAAAGCAATATTCAAAACAAAAGTTCTCTAAATTAAATGTTTGAATGTTAAATAAATTGTTTAATGGATAAAATGGTGAGCTATTGACACACAAATTCAAAATACTACTGTGTTTACTTTAAAAATGAAATGAACGCCTGTTAACCCATTGGTACACAGAATGGTCTCATTAGAAATGCAGTTTAAATTGAACTCTGAATGAATTCTGAAGAGCCATGGAATGAATACAAGTTTGTGGAACAGTTTGTGTTACTCACCCATTTCCAGTGAAAATGAAGCATCTGAAGAGGCGATTCTGTTAATCCTCAGATCATTGGATCTCTCAGAACATGGCAGTAACAGGGGGAGAATTTACACCAATAAAGAAGACTAAAGAAATGCAGAAAAGCAAAAATAAACATATACAAAGTGCCAAAACTGAACAGTTACCATCTTTAGTTTCCCTTCAATCTTTTGACAGCTCTTTACATACGTGTCACAAACTGCACTGTCTTTCTACTCCAGATTCCTGACTCTCTTCCAGCACAGACTGACAATAATGTGCAAGTTCAGTTTGTGGCCATTTATACTCATGGGTCCAACCATTGACAGGAATGGACGTAACCAGGAATTAAATTCACCAAACAACCCAAATCTCAATATAATAAGCTTTCTGTACATGCACTTATTCACAAATTATTATTTAACAGCCATGTATACATATTTGCTCATTGAAAAACTGTTCTTTTTTTCGTTTAAAAAACAAAACATTAAAACACCTTTATCTTTTACACTTGGTTTCTCCCCCCTCCCATGATGCACCACTGCAAAGATATAAAAGTTAGGGTTAGGGTGGTTCCTTTGAATCAATCACTTTTTAAAATTGGTAAACACAGGATTGTGAAGCAAATGTGTATTACCAGAAACAGTCGAACATGTTCTTTTAAAATGTGCTGGTTTTAATGAAGAAAGATCTCAGCTCATAGAAGAGGTTGTAAAAAAAAAGGCTGTAGGAATAAAAAGGTTAACATTAGTTAACTTGCTGAGCAACAATTCAAAAGTGACCGCTGCTTTATTAGAATATCTTAAGAAAACACGTTTGATTAGAAGAATTAAAAAAAAAATATATTATTATTATTTTTCCTTTTCCATCAATGCTTCACACTTCACCCCATTAGGTGGCGGAAATGCACCAAAGCTGGTTTGCCAACCGCCATTAAATACAAAAGAAGAAGATGAAGCATGTTTTGTGCTGTCAAGTCAAGTCAAGTCAACTTTATTTATATAGCGCTTTTTACAATGCAGATTGTTTCAAAGCAGCTTCACAGTGTTAAACAGGAAATAATGAACAGAATTTGATTCGGCTGTACAGCCGCTCTGGAGAAAACACTGATGTCATCAGCTCATTTCAATTATCATATATGTTCAAGTAATGTAGTTGATATAATTTAGTTTAGTAATTAAATTTATTTGGATATTTATTTGAAAATTGTGTCCCCAACTGAGCAAGCCAGAGGCGACAGTGGCAAGGAACCAAAACTCCATCAGGTGTCCTAATGGAGAAAAATAAACCTTGGGAGAAACCAGGCTCAGTCGGGGTGCCAGTTTTCCTCTGGCCGATTAACAAACAGTGTATGATTATTATTTTGGCAGCCTTATAGGTCAGAAGTAATATTAGATCGGATTATTCGAAAGATCGGAGGCATCACGCCGGGTTTATTGAGGATGGCGTGTCGATTAAACAATTATTAAATAGGAATAATCAAAATATCGGAGTCATCACGCCGGAGACGGATCCATTGAGGATGCCATGTCGATGAGCAATTTCAGAGGGTAGACTAATTGACACGGTCTCTGCAGACACTTCAGGGATGCGTTGGTAATGTCTGGGCGCTGGTCCACCATCTGATCTGGATACGGCCCGGATCCGGCTGACTGCAGTAAACCTCGGGATAAACAGAGAGACTAACATTAGCGTAGATGCCATTCTTCTTATGATGTAACGAGTACATCAGGTGTTATGGGAAGTGTTCCCGGTTCCGGCTGACCTAGTTAATGCAGCCTAACAATTTGAATAAAATATAAATAAAAATGTTTTATGTGTATGCCATAGTAAAGAGATGCGTTTTTAGTCTAGATTTAAACTGACAGAGTGTGTCTGCTTCCCGAACAATGCTAGGAAGGCTGTTCCAGAGTTTGGGTGCTAAATAGGAAAAGGATCGACCGCCTGCAGTTGATTTTGATATTCTAGGTATTATCAACTGGGCAGAGTTTTGAGAGCGCAATAGACGTGATGGAGTATAATGCGTTAAGAGCTCGCTCAAGTACTGGGGAGCTAAACCATTTAGTGCTTTGTAAGTAATTAGCAAGATTTTAAAATGTATGCGATGTTTAATAGGGAGCCAGTGCAGTGTTGACAGAACCGGGCTAATATGGTCATACTTCCTGGTTCTAGTAAGAACTCGAGCTGCTGCGTTTTGGACCAGCTGCAGTTTATTTATTAAGCGAGCAGGGCAACCACCCAGTAGAGCATTACAATAATCTAGCCTTGAGGTCATGAACGCATGAACTAACTGTTCAGCATTTTGCATTGAAAGCATGTGCCGTAATTTAGATATATTTTTAAGATGGTAGAATGCAGTTTTACAGATGCTAGAAACGTGGCTTTCAAATGAGAGATTGGTATCAAAGAGCACACCCAGGTTCCTCACTGACGACGAGGACTTGACAGAGCAGCCATCAAGTGTTAGACAGTATTCTAGGTTACTACTACTAGGAGTTTTTTTGTCCAATAATTAAAAATTCATTTTTTTCTGAATTAAGTTGCAGGAAATTACTAGTCATCCAATTTTTTATATCAGCTATGCATTCCGTTAATCTTGTGAATTGGTAAGTTTTGTCAGGGCGTGAAATGTATTGGAAATGTGTTTGAAATCGCCCCCTATATCCTCATTCACTATTCCCTACATTACTCCACTAATATAGTGAATTCAGACACTGAGTGCACAGGAAGGGCTGCCGCTTTTGCATAGTTTCTGCTTGCTGTTTAATAATTATTTGTAACGTAGCAAACTGGCAGCTTCAGTAGTAATGACAATATTTATTTATCAGGTTGCCATGGAAACTAGCATGTATAAACCGTAATAGACTCTATGCACGAACGCTGCTTACGTATTTCCAGTAGAATCTCAGACAGCGACTTCACTTCCATATAGCAAAATATTGAAGAGTAAACACTAGTGACAGACTGCATTTATCCCCGCAGGTTTTATATTCTTGGCTATTCCTCAGTGCATTAACACTCTTCACAACAATACAAAATATTAAAATAATATTTAGTGGAGAAATTGTGGATGGAAGATTTTCATTTATTTGTACACATGTACTTAATGTAAACATGTAAATATAAATGACATTGTTTTCTGCACTGCAGTAATGTAAACATGTAAATACTCTGATAAAGTGTTAAACATTTCCTGTTCAACATTGTTATGTGTATATATAAAAAAAACAGACAGATGGGTCAAGGCTGTAACCAACAAGTGTCAGCGGTGGGGCATCTTGATGGTGAATAACGTTGAGGATTGTTGCTGCTGGTATGACAAAACACTCCCAGCCTGAACTTTTCCAAAAGCAGAATCCACCCATAAATCGTCACTGAACATCTTGATTGTGATGGCGCTGGTAAAGTCATAATACAGCGCTCACTGGTGACACATCTGTAAAGAGTTCTCCTGAAATAATAATAAAATAAAAGTATTAAGCAAAGTAAATTCCTTAGTTTTTAATCTGTAAAATTCGATATTTTACATTATTTTCATCTTCCTTAGTATGAGTTTGAATTATTTGACATAATTGGATGTCATGCAATGTTTTTAAATGGTTAGAAAAAAATAATGCTCATAATACTCTCAAATGCCACTTAATCAATTCCAGGCAAATACTGCTCTGTAATAATAAAATTAAAAAGGTTCATTTTTGACACTGGTAGCAGGACACTCCATTTGTTATATCTAAGCCTGATCTCATACAGTAGGTATTTTATCAATTATGAGTTAAGCAAAATTTTGGAGTTTACATAAAGTAATATATTGATGAATTTACTGATTATAGTAGGTAAATTCAGCAGTCAATTTTTTCTGAATTATGCTATATTACTCACGTTACATACAGAACAGAGGTCGTGTTCTGTTCGGTCAAATCTATAATCTTTCAGACTAAGCCAATAAAAACTTGAACAAAGTATGTATGGTTTGTCAGGTTCTCGCTATAGACTACCAAAGACAAAAAATAACCAATACAAATATTCCTTTGCTCCTTCGATTGTTTGCTCCTTGAGGTTATTTTATTTGTGCTATTTGTGCTGCATCTAAATTGCCCGTAAGGGATCTTAATAAAGCTTGACCTTGACCATGTGTCCTTAAAGCCTTATAATATTCCAGGGAGAAAATGCAGAGGACCTCATCAAGGAAAACCTTGTTTTAACAGTGACTTGGATGTCAGGATATCCCACATCAGATACAGAGCAGTGTAACCCTAACCCATCCTCTGGATCAACAATGTTCCCGTTGAGAAGAGCAGCAATGAGGGATATGATGGATGGCAAGGACAGGCGAAGGTGTTCACGGCGGTCAGCTGCTTCATCAAAGTAAAGCACAGCTGTGTGGAGATGGCAGCAGGATGTGGGGCTCAATATAATAAATAAAGCTTTCTTTCATGGGTTGTTGACTTGTATATGTATTTATTTATTATGATGGTTACTTTTATTCATTCTTTTACTCATTTATTCATGTTTCCTATTGTTGTCAGTAAATAAAATATAATAATTTTATTAATTAATGCTTTAATTCATTGCTTGACTGAAAATTGAGATGTGTTCACTTTGGCTGCATTTGTCTAGTGTGTATTCATGCATCGCTGTCATATGACAAAACAAATTGCATTTTGCTTGTTTTACTAAAGCAATATAATTTTCAATAAAAAAAGTAATATAATTAGAATGTATTGGTCAGCATTTAGCATTATTATTGTGTGTAAGTGTTTGGGTGGGCTAGCAATGCAATTCATTCTGGGGTAATCTTAATTTTTAAGTAGTTATACTTACATTTTTTGAGTATAAAATCAACAATCTTCTCCAAAGGCGAGATCTTCGAGCAGCTGAACGACGTCTCCTTTGTGCAGACATTACTAACATTACAAACGCTGAGGAAAACCGCACGAGGTATGGCTGTTGAGTTACTAATGCTATGAGGTGTTAGTGCACCTGTTCTCACATCTTTTCCGTTATTGCAGAACTTATAATTAGGCAAGGCACGTTTACTTATATAGCACATTTCATACACAATGGTAATTCAAAGTGCTTTACACAGAAAAGATATTAAAATAGTGATAGAATAATCACAACATATGCATAAGAAATAAAAATAAAAATTACATGGTTGGTTGTATCTTTAACAATGAACAATCATAATGATAAAAAAACAAATATAAACAAACAAGGCCACGTAGAGTAACAAACAATAGCTATACATAAAAGCATCATACAGTAAATAAATAACATAATGTGCACAAAGTACATAATAATATATTCTGCTACTGGCAGATACCTAAAAAAAAACAAGTCCAACCATATATAAAAATGAATAATTACGTAAATATATATGTGTATATAAATAAATGTGTGCAATTGGAAATGTATGTAAAAAAGAAAAAAAAGAAATCACTGCATGGACATGATGGTGGTTAGAGACGGTTGTAAATTTAAAAGCTGCACCGATTTTGGAACAAAGGTTGCCCTCCTCCTCCTTTGTGTCCTACAGCCCGGACAACGAAGCCGTCGCCCCGAGGGGAGCCACGCAAAAACAGAAAACAGGACATGTGAAGGATCTTTTAGAATCCTGCCAGACAACCTCAGCATTTGCTGGTCACTTATGATGGAAAGAGCCCTAAGAGGAAGTCCGATCATTTTTGAACAGACTTTAACTGTGCGCTCCAGATGATTTCTATTTTGAAGGCTGATGGACTGAAACCAGCAGATGATAGAAAATGTAATGACACTTTCAATGTAGGAGTAGTAGAACACAGTAAGGGTGTTCTTACTAACCCTAAATGAATTGAGCTTCCTTAAAAGATACTGCCGCTGCTGGCATTTCCTCAATATCTCCTCTGTATTAGAAGTGAATTTCAGCCTATTGTCAAAAATTGTGCCCAGGTACTTCTTCAACAATGTCTATTGGCTTTCTGTGAATAACAGTGTGACTGCCATAGCCATCTGCCTCTGCTTATTACAAAAGGTTACCATCTCCAAAATAACTCCATTACCATCTCCATTACCAAAATAAACCATCTCTTTAGTTTTATTTACGTTAAGTTCCAAACAAGAGTTGTTACACCACTCCGCAAATTCCTGGGATGCTGTTGAGGGCCTGATAGCAGAGACAGTAGGACAGCGTCATCGGCAAACTTAATTAGACTACAGTTAGATTGAGTGGACCTACAATCATCAGTATACAGAATGAAGAGCAGCGGGGAAAGGACACAGCCCTGTGGAGAGCCAGTTGAAGTATAAAGGAGGTCAGAAAAGATGTTGTTGACCAGAACTTTCTGAGACCTATTGGTCAGAAAGTCAATTATCCAAAAAATCAGCTGGTCCTCCAAATGAATACGACTGATAAGTTTCTCAGCAAGAATATGTGGCTGTAGCGCATTGAATGCCGAAAAAAAATCAGCGAACAAAAATCTATCTGTGGTATTAGGAGACTCAAGGTGCTTATGAACAATATCTGTGATACACACGTTTGCATCATCCACCCCTCTGCCTGTGCGATAGGCAAACTGAAGTGGGTCCAACTGCAAATCAGTTACTTTAGTGATGTAGTTTTTAAAAATCCTCTCCATTGCCTTCATCACAAGAGAGGTGAGAGCAATGGGCCTTAGTAGGGTTAAAATATAAGAACTTAAATTAACCCAAAATGTATTGCTTATACTACAATCACAAAATAAATGGACAGCTGTTTCTTCAACAAGACCACAAAATGAGCAAGTTTCATCAATATCAAGATATTTACAGATAGATGAATTAAGCCTGTCACTCATATCCTTGAAGTTGTTGCGCTTGTGGATACTTGGGCTGTCAGGAACAAAGTTTGAATCTTTCTAGCTTTAATCGCGCATATTTAGGATCATTTTATTGATATTGTACTTGATAATTAACAGAAACAAACAACCTAACACAAGAGTTGAGTGGGTTTGATGTTACCGTAAGAACATCTCTGGTTAACTTAAAATCAGAAAGACCTATATTTTAAGAACACGTATACAAGTTTTTTTTCCCATTTCATTTGAAGTTTAACAGCTGTAATCAAGTGGTTCAAAAATTGTTCAGGCCATCTGCTTATTCCTGCATCTGCTCTGATCACTGTGTTTCCCTCCACATCTGCAAAAGGTAGACAGAAAATTGCTTAGCTAAGTAGATTAGATGAAGTCCTTTTTGATAAAAAAGGATTAGTTCACTTTAAAATGAAAATTACCCCATGATTTACTCACCTTCAAGCCATCTTAGGTATATATGACTTTCTTTTTTCTGATGAACACATTCGGAGTTAATAAATCAGACTAATAATTATCCTGGCGCATCCAAGCTTTATAAAAGGCAGTGAACGGGGCCCACGAGTTTGAAGCTAAAAAAAAAAAATGCATCCATCCATCATAAACGTACTCACACGGCTCCGGGGGGTTAATAAAGGCCATCTGAAGTAGTGTGTTTATGTAAGAAAAATATCCATATTTAAAACTTTATAAAGTAAATAGCGCCTTCCGTATTCAACTTACACAGAAAAATGTAACTAGCGCGACGCATGACATCGGACGTAGCATAAGCATTTTGAACTACGAGCGGCATTACACTTTCTTTCGCTTTTTCACTTTTTTTCCGGATTGGGTTCATCAGAAGTTATATACACCTAGGATGGCTTGAGGGTGAGTAAATGAGTAATCATGGGTTAATTTTCATTTTAAAGTGAACTAATCCTTGAAGTTTTATCAGTTATAGGACAACATTCAGACTAGCTTTATAAAAAAATATATAATTACCCCACCATACCCCCCCTCTTTTGTTTCAGTCTCACACATCCCACAAAGCTATCATATGACTTCAGAAGTTTTGAAATATGTGGTACAAGTTGCATGGACTACTTGTGTGAACTGTGATACACTGATGACCCAATTTGAAGCTCAAAAAGACTACCTATCCACAGTGTGGGAAAGAATGACTATGGCCTTTTGTGTTTTGCAGAAGTCAGTCAGTCATACAGGTTTAAAATGAGTTAACTACCAATGTGTGCAAACATACCCATTCACCCAAAATATTGGCAGAAATCAGCTTGGCCTTTTGGCTGGAACTCTTTGGTGTTGTTCACTTTAATTTAGAGGTATTCAAAACTATAAAAGCAGTGATTAAAAGAGAAAGTTCATTGTCAAAATAAATTCTAATACAAGAGGAACACAAACCTTGTTTTCTTGAGGAACAGACCCACAGAAAGGCCCCTGTATTAAGGGACACAGGCAGTGTTGGAGAGCAGTGAGGACACCTCTGACACCACAGCGTATAATCCTCTTCAGGCTCCCTCAACAAATGAGCACAGCTACTGCTTTGCCAGTCCAAAGACCCCCACCGGAAGGCTGATTAAAGCAATTATAAAGATCAAAGATCACAAAAAGAAATCCAGAATGTACAATCAAAAAAACAGGAGAAGCACAAATTTCAAACCTTCAGAATATCATTCAGTCTCTCAGGGAATCTCAGTTATTGTCAGAGAATGGATCATTAATGCTTGAAAGCTGTCCTGATGTGTCATTAGAAATCCTGAAGAGAGAGAAATGTGGTAATACAAAACACCACCCAACACTCAAATCATTTGCTCTTACACTGCAATTCTACTCAGCTAAGGCCTACATGCATGTCAGGGAGACCTTCAACTTGGGTTTGCCTCACCCATCAATAATAAGAAGGTGGTACAGCAGCACTGGAGGAGATCCTGGATTCAGTGAAGAGGTACTAACCTTTCTCCAGGCTAAAGCATCAGCAGCACAGGCCAAGGGTCAGGAGACGCTCTGTGCACTAATGATGGATGAAATGTCCATTATGAAGCACATTGAATGGGATGGCAAAATAATGACTGGTTATGTAGACATTGGCACAAAAATAACAAATTAAGGCATACCAATGGCAACAGAGGTACTGGTATTGATGGCTGTCTGCATCCATGACCATTGGAAAGCTCCAGTGGCATATTTTTAACACAAGGAATGACTGGGTCAGAGAGGGCTACTCTGCATCCAATGCATCCATAAATTGTCAGATGTGGGAGTAAGAGCAGTATCCCTGACGTGTGATGGTCCATCAACACATTTTTCCATGCTTAAGGACCTTAGAGCACACTTGCAATTTACAAACCTGAACCCCAGTTTTCCAGATCCATTGCACAGTCACAGAAGGATACACGTCATCTTGGATGTCTGCCATTTGCTGAAGCTGGTATGCAACACCGTCCTGTGGCATTATTATAGATCCTTGTAGGAAAGAGCATAAAATGGGAATACATCAAGTCTTTGCACAGACTGCAAAAGGATGAAGGGCTACATCTAGGCAACAAACTTAGATCAGCTCATATAGACTGGCAAAGTCAAAAAATGAAGGTAAACCTTGCTGCACAGACCCTAAGCGCCAGTGTGGCAGATGCTCTCCAGTTTTTGCGAGCAACACCTGCAGCTCCCCCAGTTTGCTGGCTGTGAGCCAACATGTAAATTCCTAGAGATATTCAACCGGCTTTTTGATCTGATGACCAGAAATCCCATCGCCAGGGGATTTAAAAGTCCCCTGAGGCCAGTTAATGAAAACATCAACAAAACCTTCTTAATGGAAGCTTACAACTACATCAGTGGATTGAAAGAGCCAGGCATTAATGGACGACCCCTTGTTGAAACGGGCAAGAAAACTGCCTTCCTTGGCTTCCTAAATATTGACCATGTCTCTCTCTCTCTTTTTTAAATCTAGTTATCCATTTAAAAATAAGTTATTCAAATTATCCAAATTATCTTTAGATATTACTATATAAAGCATTGCGGTTTCACAGCCAAACTACTGTAATGTTAGGAAAAGTATCTGCATTGTCATGTTCTTTTCTGACGGAGGTGGTGCATTGCTAATCATGTGCACACATTGTACCGTCCCTTCAACTGGCTGAAGCAAAAACCTTTTACAAGCAACATAATTTAAGTATTCTAATAATCAGATACCTGTAGAAAAATCACAACTACTATGATATAATAATTCGTTTCTTATTAATTTGTTCCCTCGTTTTAGTAAATCGTGGGCACGTTGAACTAATTCCTTCCCTCATTTTGGTTTAACGAATTATTACGTGGCCACAATTTAGTAAAACGTGCTTAAGTATTAGTAAGTCTTGGAACCAATTTTTAATTCATGGCCATGAAAAAATATTAACCTGTGTAGTGGACACAGAATTGCCGTTTTAGCTAGTGGTTTAAGCTAACATTTTGGGGTTACTAGCTATAACACTAATCTAAAGCTACACGGAAAGTCGCATAGTATATAGCGAACACTTTGCACTGGGCAGATATTTTAAAGGGTAACTAAACCCTAAAACAACTTTTTTTAGTTAATGATCTGCAAGACTGGGGCTTTATTAGTGTCAATCAATCCGTCACTGCGGGTCTCAGGTGCACGCCACCCCGCTCAGCCCCGCCCTCGGTTCGCCCCCTCTGTCTCCGCTGGGATCTGCCCACTTTTCCAGCATTTTTCAAATAATGCCAGTGGGCGGAGTTAGGCTGTGAACAGGGGTCGAGTTACCCTTTAAATGTGTATTTCACGTTTGCCACCTGAGGTAGCTTCTTCTTCTTCTACTTAAACGGCAAATCACAAACTAAAATAATTGATTACTGCCATTTGCTGTTACTCAAGACAGCCTATTTTCGCTATCCAAGCTCCTCTCCCCAGTATCAGAGCTACATTTAATAAGGAGGGGGAATTCCGACTTTAAACAGACTTTAAACAGGTGGCTTCACTTTTTATGACGTCATGAGCAATCCAGTTCTCAGTGGTTGCCAGGATGATTTAAGGGAAATGGAGTTACATTTAAAATAAAAAATAACAACATTTGTTTTCATAAAATCATAGTCTATAGGTCTATATAAAAAGAATAAATATACAAAATATATTTGACTTAAATAATTAACAAATTAACAAAAAGAAAGAGAAAACTGCGACCGTGTGCTGCTGAGTTTGGTTCATTTTTGTGATGTGCGGCGTTTTCACACACACACACTCACACATACGCACTCTCACACATACACACTCTTACACGCACACACACTCTCACACACACACACGCACACTCTCTCTCACACGCACACTCTCTCTCACACACACACACACACACATACACACTCTCACACGCACATACACTCTCTCACACACACACACACACACACACACACACTCTTTCACACACACTTTCACACGCACACTCTCTCTCACACACACACACACTCTCACACACACACACTCTCACACGCACAATCTCTCTGTCACACACACACTCTCACATATACACTCTCACACACACTCTCTCTCACACACACACACTCTCACACACACACACACACACATACTCTTACACATATACTCTCACATGCACACTTTCTCACATGCACACTCTCTCACACGCACACTCTCTCACACACTCTCTTTCACACACACACTCACACACACACACTCTCACACACACACACTCTCACACACACACAATCTCTCTGTCACACACACACTCTCACATATACACTCTCACACACACTCTCTCACACACACTCTCTCACACACACTCACACACACACACATACTCTTACACATATACTCTCACATGCACACTCTCTCACATGCACACACACTCACACGCACACTCTCTCACACACTCTCTTTCACACACACACACACACTCACACACACATACTCTTACACATATACCCTCACATGCACACTCTCTCACATGCACACACACTCACACGCACACTCTCTCACACACTCTCTTTCACACACACACACACACTCACACACACACACATACTCTTACACATATACTCTCACATGCACACTCCATCACATGCACACACTCTCACACGCACACTCTCTCTCACACACACACACACATAAAATTGCATAAAAAATGCATAAAATTGATAAATAGATTTATAGTTATTTTTTTCCCTCAATGCTGTTCCTCAAACTCAAAAGAAAGTCTTTAATGTTTTGTCAATGTTGTGGTTTCCACACTTTATCAAGTAAGAAATGTTTCTTGAGCTCCAAAAGTCATCATATTAGAATGATTTCTGATAGATATGTGGCACTGAAGACTGAAGTAATGCAGTTTTGCCATCACAGATTTTAAAATCATGTATGTAAAAAATGAAAATGTATCAAAATATAAAATAATTATTTTAAATTGTAACCCTATTTCACAATATTCATGTTTTTGACTGTATTTTTGATCAACTAAATGCAGCTTTCAGGAGCAGAAGACTTCTTTTAAAAACACACAGGAAATATCCACATTATGTGAATTTGTATAAAGACTTGTTATTTTTAACTGAACCACAAGATGGGATCAGAGGATTGAAAATAAATCAGAGAACCTGTTCAGTAAATCTGTTCTTTACACTTACAGCCTCAGTTCAAAAACAAATAAACTAAAAATCTTTTGTTAAGATTCCTTGAGTTTTTTTCTCTCAGATAACCAGAAACGTATTGCAGAAAAATTCCATAATAAGTCCATAATAGTTCACTAATATTTTGACTTTTGACATTTTGCGTCTCGTGGCATTAAATTTAGCATCAAAACTGTTACTTAGATATTTCTTATTATACTTTTTTGTGCCTACGTTTACTATACAGGTTTATTAAAACGCATTGCATTTACATAGATACCAGTGTAAATATGTCCTCATATTTAAAATAGCTTTAAAAACATACTAAACAATGTTTTATTAAAAATGTAAAAATGCAGAATGTTTCCTGTTATGGGTTGGTTTAGGGGTAGGGGTAGTGCGTGTGTGTGTGTGTGATGGGTAGGTTTAGGGGTAGGGGTAGTGCGTGTGTGTGTGTGTGTGTGTGATGGGTAGGTTTAGGGGTAGGGGTAGTGTGTATGTGTGTGTGTGTGTGTGTGATGGGTAGATTTAGAGGTAGGGGTAGTGTGTGTGTGTGTGTGTGTGTGTGTGTGTGTGATGGGTAGGTTTAGGGGTAGGGGTAGTGTGTGTGTGTGTGTGTGTGTGTGTGTGATGGGTAGGTTTAGGGGTAGGGGTAGTGTGTGTGTGTGTGTGTGTGTGTGTGTGAGGGTTAGGTTTAGGGGTAGGGGTAGTGTGTATGTGTGTGTGTGTGTGTGTGATGGGTAGATTTAGAGGTAGGGGTAGTGTGTGTGTGTGTGTGTGTGTGTGTGTGTGTGATGGGTAGGTTTAGGGGTAGGGGTAGTGTGTGTGTGTGTGTGTGTGTGTGTGTGATGGGTAGGTTTAGGGGTAGGGGTAGTGTGTGTGTGTGTGTGTGATGGGTAGGTTTAGGGGTAGGGGTAGTGTGTGTGTGTGTGTGTGTGTGTGTGTGATGGGTAGGTTTAGGGGTAGGGGTAGTGAGTGTGTGTGTGTGTGTTTGTGTGTGTGTGTGTGTGTGTGTGTGATGGGTAGGTTTAGGGGTAGGGGTAGTGTGTGTGTGTGTGTGTGTGATGGGTAGGTTTAGGGGTAGGGGTAGTGTGTGTGTGTGTGTGTGTGATGGGTAGGTTTAGGGGTAGGGGTAGTGTAGGGGGATAGAATGTACAGTTTGTACAGTATAAAAACCATTACGCCTATGGAATGACCTCATAATGATAGGTGCACCAACAAGTGTGTGTGCGTGTGTGTGTGTGTGTGTGTGACAAACTCCTGTACACTCCACTGCACTGAACACGCACAAAATAACTAAAATAAAACGAATCAAAACATCAGATGCTTTCAAATGTCCTCACACTATCCATTGCCGCAATATATATTATATATATATATAATTCTCGAACGCGTGGAATTCACGAGATACTTTTTCTTTAGCAAAATTCTCCATTTGGTTTCCATTTCGAAACGGCCTATGGAAACAGTATGGCATCACCTGTCATGTTTTCTCTCTGTAGGTTTGCGCGCAAGGCGACGAGTTTCGGAGCGCACGGACTGTTAACAACGGGAGCGTGCATCTGATCTGTGTGCGCGTAACAGTGAATCCACAAACGCACCAACCCTGAGCACGGGGCACGGTGGCGAGCAACGAGCGTTTTGCGAGCGGTGAATGTCTCAGATCTTCCCAGAAGCTGTAGCATCGCTCGCGTGGAGTTCGGCGCGCGGAGACACGGACGTGCCCGATGGCGGGAGCGCAGCCGGGAGTTCACGCGCTCCAGCTCAAACGCGTTTCAGTGCCCGAGAAGCTGAGGACGGGTGACAAGTTCATGAAATGGGACGATGTAAGTAATACAGATGGCAGATTCAGTCAGAGTGTACTTGTGAAGCATTGTTTGCGCGAGCTGCGAGTGTAACTGTCAAAAGGTACAATTACACAAATGCTTGTTTTCTCTAGAATTGCTTCTGTGTGTGTTTTAAATTATAATATTTTTGGAAAACCTATGAAAAAGATAGTTCTCCCCAAAACGAACCTTCTGTCATCATTTACTCTCCCTCATAGTTCCAAACCGTATGATTTTTTCCCCTGGGAACCACGTAGATCCCAGTGTATCAGAGAAAGACATGGTTTGGACCGACATGACTGATTCTCTCTTTAAATGCAGATATGTTGTGTAAGATGACAATGTTGGACAATATGTTATGTACAAAGTTGTTCTTCTCAAGTCAGTGTCAGTATATAGTATATTGCACCATACCGTTGTCGTGTCATAGCTGCATCTATTTCAGCTTTAATGGGTTGTTAGTGCTGTTTGTTTGACATCATGTTTAGGCAAACAACCTTAATTAATAACTTTAATCATAACAGATGGCAGAATATGCACCATGGCCTCTCCTGCCATAAACGGTCAAAGCTGTCTGTGAAAGTCTTCAAGCCCAAGTGATTCGATTAGGAAAACAAGATGCTGACATAGAGAGACAAACACAACTAAACAACAGAGATAACTTCAGAGTTTACCTGAGGATGAAAAACTCACAATGGGTGAATTGGACACTAATTCTAGATTATTTGTATTATTAATTTTCCAAAATGAATGCACATAAGTCATGGGAGAACTATACTGTTTTAATACCAAGCCTCATTTAAACTGTGATGTGTGGCGCAGAGAGATGACTTTAGGATAGAAGTGGGATTTTTATATTTTTCCCATCAGAAACCACTTCTCTCCAGTCAATCGTAATCAGGTTTAAACAGGAACTACACCTGCTGGTTTACTGAACATCTCTAGCGATATGCTGCGCTTTAGGAGTTCTTCAATATCCACTGTGTTTTACCCATCCTATGAGCGGCAAAAGTGAGTGAATGCGTGATTTTGTAAAGCACTCCTGTATGAACCAGCAGCAGATCAGGGAAGGGTTGATGATGATGATGATGATGATGATGATGGTGGTCTAACCTCATCTGTGTTTCTTAGACAAACATGAACTGCCCAGTTAAATCTTTATCAAGTGAAGCGGTGTGGCATGATGGTTAACTAGTTGATTAGTCATCCAACAACTAATCTGATTCCTTCAAGTAATCGAATATTCACGTAATTATTGACTAGTCATTTAAGCAATCAACCAACTGCTGGAGTTTGTACGTCTATGAGTAAGGAGAAGAACATTTCTCATGAAATTCTGTATATTGTAGCGCTCCTTGTGTTATTGCCTCGCTTTGTTGTATTCCTCATTGGTAAGTAATTTTGGATAAAAGCATCTGCTAAATAATTAAATGTAAATGTCATATTTTGAGTGAATCCCCTAAATTACCGTTCCTTGCTTACAGAATACAAACTAATATTAGCGTCCAGATATTATACATGTTGATTTTATGGTGTCTTTATAAAATAGAAAAATAAATGAAATATCAGCAATGCTTCGAAACAGCTCTCGGAGCTCATAAATGATGCAGTGTTGAAGTGACGGATGGCTTTCGCACACGCGTGTGTTTCCTGACATGTGCGTGAGGAGCAGGGATGCATGTGATGCTCCGGCTCCAGAATTTTCCCAGCTTGCGGTCGATTCGAGCCTGAGTTTCCCCTATTCATGTTTTTGTCTTGCACTTCTTTCTCTTTTGGTCCCTTTCATTCTTTCAACTTTTCACTTTTATCTTCTGTGAGTCTGGATTGTTTTCCTTCTCGCTGGCAAAGAGGTTTGCCAGAAAAAGCTTTTGAAGCCCAGAGTTTTTCAGAGGACCCTTTAATGCAAATGCTGCTAGAACGCTTTCAGTTCGGCCTGAAGGGATCTGTTGTTTACAGTTGCCGAACAAATTCGCAACTTAACTCCTTTTTTATTGTAGAGTTGATCTGATGTGTGTTACAGGTGTGTGTTTATCAGCGGTCTCGTCCAATCAGAGTCTGAACTCTCTGTTTTCTAATATTAGTGGCTGTTTTAGTCTATATATTTGAACTCAAGTGTTTCAGGATGTGAATCTGTTTTAACACTGTCATTCTGACTTATTCATTTGATCTGAATCTCTGATCTTTTGTCCATCAAATCCATCAAGATTAAAAAAAGAAAAAAAGAAGAAAATAATCAAATGAGATGACAATTTTTTTTTCAGTTTTTATTCACTGAATTATCAAAAATTAGACTTGGCACAATTGATATAGAAAACATTTTGTATTTAATTGCCAACAAAATTATTGTTATATAATAATATACAATATAATCTGCCCAAAATTGTCTTTTTTGGGGGGTGTTAGGGATAGTAAGAAACACATCACCAGCTTACTTGGAGTGTAAAACACTTTTATGGTGTGTCTGACTGCATGCATGTTGCCATTGTGAAGAAAATGACAGAATGTCTCTGGAGCTTTTCTTATTCGGTGTCTTTGCAGTAACAAAAATCCCCAAAAAAGCTCCTTTCTCCAGGCACAAGATTGATTTTCCTCTTTGTAGACGCTCCACCTCAAGCATGCGGCTGTATTTGCTGTCTGGCTTTAAATTCCCTCACTGGGAGTAACAGAACTATCTGTAACTGCAGGATCCCACAGGAAAGAACATCTTCTCAGTATTTCATCTTCAGACAGAAGTGAGATTGCATGGAGACTTTCTCTAGGAATACGTGTGTCACCATCTTCCGCTGTCTAAACACATTCTGAGAGTCTGGAAAGATGCTCTGTCCTCCTCTGGCTTGGGCTGAAACCAGACTGCTTGTTTTTAATGTTTCATCAAGGAGATGGAGGCTGTGTTTCAGTGAAGGATGTTAAGTGATTATCTACCACACCAGCGTTCTCAGCTGTGGTTTCTCTGCCAGTGTGTTTGTCTTACGGTGGCACAACCAACATCTGAAAGCCTCCTAGCAATAAATCAGATAGAAACAGGAACCGGTCAGACAAGTTGTTGACTGTATACTTGAGCGGACACACTCATAAAAGCTATGGTGTGTGATCTGTGGGGGTGTTAATCTTCTCAGTGTACATTGGTCACAGATGTTGTGTTTTGGACTAATACTAAAGCACTGATGTGTGTCGAATGTCTGCATGCGTAATCAGCCCCTGCTGAAGTTTAGGTGCAACAAAGCGCCACTGTGTTCCTCAACAAAAGCGTGTAGTCTTTTTATAGAGCTCCAGTAATATTTGCAGTTGCTATGTAAAGTCCTGAGGGTTATATGACACACGAGCTGCTCTTGTCTTTCTGCGTCTGACGGCTCACACTCAACTCTCAGTTTCATTCATGATAAGGTTTGTGTTGCAGGAACTACAGTGGCCTATTTACTCTACTGGTTTACATCTGTGTTTCTCTTTAATTTCTCTCTATTTCTCACATGACCGCAAACACACCATACTTCAAATACTTCTCATCCACCCATGTTTCTCTTGTACAGTCATATAATACAATAAATTAGTATTCATTATGTTAACTCATAAAAATAACCATTGTGCTGTGATGACCCTGATGTGATTGTCTGGTGTTTTTGTAGGACTGCACCACAGTTACGCCGGTGACGCTGCGCGTTGACCCTCGGGGCTACTTCCTGTACTGGACCGATCAGAATAAGGTAATTAGTGTCATTTTTCTAATATGATTTGAAGCAAACTGTGTCCTGGGTTATAGATGAAGGCAACATTACTGCCAATCAATAATAGTAAGTGTCTCTTACAGAGTGGTTTGCTTTTAATTATTGCATGTCAGTTTCTTCTCAAAACATAAAGGCCTTTTTAGTGTTGTGAAAATATGATTGCAGACGATTCCTTCAGTTTAGATGGATGCTATCATAGACATGCTTTGTAAATGAGGAGAACTGGAGGGTTTCTGCCTTCTGATAAATGGAATGTGAGTATTTGTCTTTGAGAACAGATGGTTGTTGATCCACTGCATTCTTGTAATTGAAATATCTTTTCGGGAAAGCATTTAGGTTTTGGGAAGAGCACATTTTCTTACAATTACAACTGCAGCATAAAAGATCATTTACTACTCAATATTATTAATATGCATTACTGAAATGGTTAAGTAAATGTGCAGTATTTCATACACTGCTCTAAAAAATTAAGGGAACACTTAAAATCACACATTGGATCTGGATTAATAAAATATTTAAGTGAGAACAAAATTATGTTACAATGGTCAATGGAAGCCAAAATCATCAACAAATTGAGAGCTGGATTCAAAATCACACCAAAAATCTAAGTAAAAATTGAAATTACAAATTGATCCAACTTGCATCAATTTCATCACAGCATAATGTAAGTCAGTAGTGTGAATGGCCCCCACATGCCTGTATGCAGCGTCTGGGCATGTCTGGGGAAGGTGTCCTAAAGATCTGCTCCCAGACCTGGATTAGGACAGTCTGTAGTGCTACTTGGCAGTTTTCGAAAGCTCAGGTACATAATATCCCTGGGGTTCTCAATTGGATTTAGGTCTGGGGAACGTGAGGGCCAGTCAATGGCATCAATGCCTTCATCATTCAGAAATGAAATGTTCTCTACATACTCTGGCCACATGAGGCTGGGCATTGTCATGGACCAGAAGGAACCCAGGACCCACTGCACCAGAGTAAGGTCTTATTTCATCCCAGTACCTAACAGCAGTCAGGGAAACATTGGCAAGCACGGGGAAGTCTGTGAAACCCTCCAATATTCATCCGCAGACCATAACTGTCCCACCACCAAACCTTGCTGTAAGATGTTGCACGCAGCATAATCTCCAGACACTTTCACGTCTGTTACATGTGCTCAGTGTGAACCTAACCCTTCTGTGAAGAGAACGGGGCTCCAATGCCAGACCTGCCAATTCTGGTGTTCTCTGGCAAATGCCAATCGAGCTGCACAGTGCTGAGCTGTGAGCACAGGTCCACTAGAAGACGTCAGGCCCTCATGCCACCCTCATGGAGTCTGTTTCTGACAGTTTGGTCAGAAACATGCACACCAGTCGCCTGCTCAAGGTCATATTGTAGGGCTCTGGCAGTGCTCCTCCTGTTCCTCCTCACACAAAGGAGCAGATACCGGTCATGCTGCTGGGTGGTTGCTCTTCTAGAGCCCTGTCCAGATCCTTGTTTAACTGCCCATCTCCTATTATCTCCTCCATGCTCTTGAAACTGTGCTGGGAGACACACCAAACCTCCTTGTGACAGCACATATGGATGAGCCTTCCTGGAGGAGCTGGACTACCTGTGCAAACTGATTGGGTTGCAGGTACTAGAAGTAGTGATAAGGACCCTAAGACAACTCAAAACTAAAGACAAATCAGTCAAGATACAGGATAAATTGTCTGTGGCTACCACCTGCAAAACCATTCCCTTTTTGTGGGTTGTCTTGTTGTTGTCTACAGTCAGCTCCTGTAAGTTGTATGATGCTCTCGGCAAGTGTATGATGTTCAGATGTTAAGAGTTATATAGTGTATTCAGCCTTTACTTTAAACAACACTTAGTTGCAAGAGTGCTGATATGACAGTCCAGCAGCACTGGGACTTTTCACTGTTTGCATCACTCTGCTTGTCTGTGTTTGTTTCAGACAGATTTTTCTTTCGAATAATGTGCTCTGATGAGCCCAGTAAGACCAGATACATGTATTAAAGGGGTGGTTGATCAGCATTTTCGGAAGACTTGATTGTGTTTATGGGGTGCACTGTAACATGGGTTTGTGCTTCGTTTATAAAAAAAAAAAACACATTATTTTTCACATATTTTACCTTTATTCTACACCGCTGTGTGCCTTCTCGTAAAAACGGTCTGTTGATTTCCTGGTTCTATGAAGCCCCTCCCTCAGGAATACGCAATGGGCTCTGATTGGTTAGCTGGCCCAGTGAGTTGATTCGTTAACCGCCTAGTGCACGTTGTCCGGAAACGTCACGCCCCTCACCATTACGGGCAGCTGCATATGCTCAGGTGTACTGTAATAAACAATGGCGTCAATATGGCCGTATCAGACCCAGAGAATATCAGTGAAGCGGATCGAGCAGAACCTGCGCAAGAACGGCTGTTGCAGGATGTTTCAGAACGGTGTGTTTTTTATTTGTAGTTGTCTCATACTTTTAGATACGCTGTTATTTGTAAATGCTACTACTGTTTATGTTGATACACTGTTAGCCTTATTTAAGCTTTAGTACAGCAGAATACATGATTGCCTTGTAGCCTTTTTTTTATAAAATCGTTCTAACAAATGATACTACAGTTCTCGAAGTGAATTATTTGATTACAGACTGGATCTATAGTGAACGTTACTGACTGTAGAGCACCGTTAGTTTTGTCTTTATAGAACGAGTAAAGCCCAAATATCTGTCGCCAGAACGATGAGAGCATTACAGACGAACCATGGATTTATTACAGTGGCCATATCAAACACAGAACCATGTTTAACGTGTCTGCATTTACACTAATCACTTAAACGCCAACAAACACCAACATTCGAAGTTCGCTGGTGGCATTAATAATATTAATGTTATTAATATCAAATAATACATTTGAATTAGCAATTAGGTAACTGGTTAGTGGAGCCAAACAGCGTTTGCCTTTGTTTACGTCCTTGCTACAGCATAAAAATAACGATAGAAACTATTCATGGAAAACATATCAACAAAGAATAAAACATACTTACAGGTTGTGGCTCATAAACAACGGCTTCTGCTTTTAAAGTGGGAACTCCTGTCCTCCGTTAAATGTGCAGCACAGAGAGCTATATTTGGACTATAATGTTCAGGAAGGTTCAGCGTTTCGACGGCATGGCAACAACACTACTAACTCTTCCTCTTCTCAACATGTTCCCGGGGGCGGGGTTTATGTAAAGTTTAGGGTTAGTGATGTCACTAACCCACGAGAAGCTTGTTGTAGTCCCTACTGGCCATTTGTTGTAGTCCTTAAAAAGTAATTTCTTTAAAAGAAAATATCTCCCTTTGCACTGACCTTTGAGCGTCGTAACTTTGCAGATGTTGTTTATGCTCAAACAGCCACACTACACACTCACTAAAGTTAAACAAGTCAAATCATAATCAACCACCCCTTTAAGAAAGGAAGAAGGGTCCATTTGAATTTCATGTTGTTGTTTGTCATGTCGGTCTGATTCTTAACAGTGCTCTGCTCTTCTTCCATGGAACACACAATTAAGAAAGCCCCAGCAGATCAGGTTACAGAGACTGAGACAGAGTTGAAAACTTAAACCACGGAGGCGATTTGCTAATGGAGAGATGCTTTGTTGTTACAGCTCTGACACATGAATCCGCTCTCACTGTCATGTAATCTGTCGTGATACTCTGCCTCTTGTGGCTTTACACCTAGTTTGTCCATCATATAATCGTCTGACATTGTCATTATTTGTCTGCAATCGCTCCCAGTAGTTTCAGTCATTAATTTAAATTCTTTGAGATTGCAGTTTATCTTCATGGGAGGAGAGAGGACATCAAATGATGGAGAGAATGGCATCAGGAAATGTTGTGATTCAGATTTGAACTTAAATTGCCTGCGAGAGCACCACAGCTCAGTATGTCAGACCATGTGTGCTCTTGAAAAAGATTATTTCTTATGACTAGACCTGAATGCAACTATTGAAGTCCACTAGTGAGTGTTTGTTTGTTTATTCATGTATTTAAGCTGAATTGGGAGATACGACTAATTGGAGAGCTTTCAGTGTGTTGATGAACTGTCTAAGAATTTGCATCTCTCAATTCATCCTTTTCAAAGCAAATTCATCACCTGTAACGAAACATTTCTGCATGCCGTCACCGTTTTGACTGAATCACGTTTTTGTTTCAGATTCAAGTTTACACGGAGAGGGTTAGCGGTACCTAACTCGTTTTCAAAAACTTTTAGGTTCAAAAACCTATTTCAAAGTTTGCGTTCTCAGGCCACCAAAGCACTGTTGTCATGTCATGTAAAACTGTGGGAACGTTTCCTGCTATCTAGCAAGGGTTAGGGATGGGTGAAATTACCAAAAACTTATATCACAATATGAGTAAGTTTCACAGTAACAATAAATATCATAATATACTTTTTTTTCTGGAAATAAAGAAAAAGGAAATTTAAAAAAATGATTGGGCTATCTAATGAAAATTACAGCACAGGTTCTTGAATACAAGTAAAAACTTTACATCAAAACTCAGATTTGGACTCTTTTTGTGTCTATTTGACCATTTAGCCACACAGAAATCTGCCTGTCATTGTGCAAATACTGAATTTGACTTTTCTTTTGCAGCATATTGCACTTTTAATATCTCTTTTTACATCAAGCACGTCCTGCTCATTATTACTCATTCGCCATTTCTTTATCACTTTAACTTGTAAATAACTCCTGCCTACTAAAAGTTGCATATATATTTGCATACCGCTATACTGTATATAAACAATATAGAAAAAGTTACATTGATTCACACTTTATATCATCGCCACAATATATATTGTCATATCACCCAGCAAACAGTATGCTAAAACACATTTGACTAGCTAGTTGATAAAACCAACAACTCTTTCCCTGCCAAACACGGAATTTTCCGTGTTTCCGTGTTTTCACTGTTATACGCTAGGGGCCGCTATTACGCATCTTCTGAATGAGTACTGAATCTCCTGATCAAAACACAGGCGATCCTATGTAAGCAGATGCATATGTAAAATAACGTGACCATCAATATTACACAGCATATAAATCCAAACTGTCTAATGTAACTGAATAAGATGTGGACCCAGGGCGAGCTCTAGGACTGTGAAGCTTTAGGGGTGTTGATGGACTCGATCGACTCCATCTGTGTTTGACCATCGCTCTGAATCTGATCTGGATGTAGTCTTTGACAAAAACGGGATTTTCTCAGCTTTTTGTTCAAAATGTTGCTTTTTTTAAGAAACTTACCATATTTAAGTGTTGATAAAGAAGGAATGCATGAAGCTCGAATTTTGTTTAAAAGAAGAGGCTCTTTCTTTTGATATATTGCATGCTCAGATATTCATACAACAAAATATTCTATGGGCCATTAAGTTTTTGTGAAAATGATCAAAAACCCTGGCAGTGGCTGGCAACTTTTTTTAAAACCGCTGACGGGGAAAGAGTTAACTATCAAGACTGACTGGATAACACTATTTTTCTCCATGCCAGTGCTCTTTTATTCCTTCATGTTAACTCAAGGCAAATCTGAACGATGTTTCGTTTTAACCCTAACCCAAGTAGAATCGGCCATGACATCCTCACCCTATCTTATTCCTTATTAATGCAGAAAGTTACCTCAGCCAATGCTACCCTAGTGAAAAAAAATAGTATACTTAAGCACAATGTATTCGTATGTACTTTAGTATAACTAAATGTATTTTTGACATTATAAATTGGTATACTTAATGTCTGTTAAATTGGAACTAAATGCATTTCAGTTGTACAAAAGCAGTGCTAAAGTCCAACTAAAGGTGTATTAAATATACTTGTTTGTGCTAAACTGGAACTATTCCAACTTAAGTACAATTTAAATATACTCTTGTGTTTAAGTTTTGAAATGCAGAATTCACTCAGCATAAACTTCAAATGTACATTACAATTACAATTAAATTACACTGTAAGAGTGTTGAACATACATTAATATTATACTAATAACAAACTTTATTGATTTTAAAACACATTGCAATGGCATTCCAAGTAAACTTGAAGTGTGCTAATGGCATCATTATAGTGTGCTTCAAATAGGCTACTGTTTTTATACTCAACAAGTAGAACTCAAATACAGTTCATTCAATTGTAGTGTTGTAGTCAAGACCACCTAATCCGAGACCGAGTCGAGACCAGCACTCCTTAAATTCATAAAGATCCACATTACAGACGGAGAAATTACTTCTTTTTAATCAACATAATTAGAGACACTATATAGAGAGCTGCTATACCAATCAAATTAAATCGTTAACAACACAATTCATCTTTGCACTGGTGGTGGTGCAGAAGATGCATCTGAATTGGTAAATTACAAATGCATAAATAATGTTGAGAATAATGTTTTATTTATTTAATGTTTGTATAAAAGCAGTATGTTTGCAGTCATGCTCAAATTTGTGAAAACCGCTCTCTTGCTCTTGTGATATTGCTTATAATAAGTTATAATATAAAAATCCAGATCTCATACAAATACTTTTGCAACAATATCTTTCATTTTTTGAGCATTTGTATTAATTTTGGTGTTGACACAATCCCTCATTTCTGAACCGGCACAATAAATAAATCAAAGTAGAAATAAGTTATTGATTGCATCTGAAGCTGTAAATTTTACGTCCAATCACATTAATGATGTTAATAATTAAATCAGACAATGCACCGGCAATTTAGAGATATCCCAGCAGTCGTGGTCTTGACCGGTCTTAAAACAAAATCCTGAGTCCTCTAAGTCTGAGACCGAGACAACACCGAGTACAAATGTGGTCGAGACCGAGACAAGACCAAGACCTTCAAAAAATGGTCTTAAGACCGGTCTCGAGTACTACAACACTAGTGAATTTATTACATTTAATCATAACAGAGTGCAATTTCATCATTCTCAGATTTGATGGTGAGACTTGTGTTTGCAATGAGTTTCTAAGGTTTCCTTCTGACAAATGTGCCCGATCTGCAACATTCCCAATAGTGTGCACTCTAGTGAGTTCGGTTGTTTAGCAAATACAGCAAAACTGATGTGTGGTGGGGTCAAGGTTTAGCTTCGGCAGTTATGGAGTTTTCAAGTCATGTCAGAAAGAATGTATTTATGAGTTAAAATGCACATGAACATCAGCACAACTCGTGATTATGAGTTTTGGAAACTTTGGACTTTCTTTAGCCTTTCCGAGTTCGGTGCGTGGCGGTGAGGAAACATGTCAGAGGCAATGAATGCAGAGTCTGCCCTAGTGAAAAAACCTATGCCAAAATATATTTAAAATAGGCCTACATTTATTCATACTAACTATACTACAAACCCATTCATATATTTACTGACACTTCGCTTGAGACTTACTGATATAAATATTATAATGAAACTTTATTTGGAGTTCTTCATTATTGCACAATGCATATTTCTTAATATTACGCCTAAAAAGTGTTTAATATCACTATTACTAAGGATAGTATGATCACTGTATAATTTAAATGCAAGATATTTAAAGTACACCTAAAGTATACTTGCAATAGTTACACTTTAGCACAATCAAATATACTTCAGTATATCTTTAGTTGAACCTCAGCACTATTTCTGGATAACTAAAGCGCATTAAATACAAAATTACTTGTTCCAATTTAGCAGACTTTAAGTATACTAAAAGTACAATTGCAGGGTATTTGTATTAAGTACACAAATATAAATGTATTTGTAGTATATTTAGCATAAAATAAATGTATTTTTACAAATACATTTTAGTATATTTATTTTTCACGTACAGCTCCAGCTGGGTTTGGTGCCTGAACTAGTTGATACAGGAAATCAGCAGCCTAATAAAAAATAGTATATTGTATTTCAAATGCGTATTTTAATACATCCCCGGTTGGTGTGTATGCGCAGAACATACATGGTGTGTGTACTTGTGTGGCCTGTGGAGTGGCGTGATCTTTAGATTCCTCAGTAACAGGTTTCAGCTCCACTCTTGTCTCTCTCAGCTGCTCTGGGATCAGGCTTGACTCCGGCACTGACGGCAGCTTCTGCTCCCAGAGGAGTTTTGTCACGAGTCTGTTCTGCTCTGACATCCAACCAATGCCAATGCCACTGCTGACCCGCACTGCGTCCTGTCCCACGATGCAGCGCTCTCACACTGATCCTTTTAACAAACAAACCTTGGTCTATTGAACCTCCACAGAAGTGTTGTGTTTTGATGTGAGGCATCTGTTTTTGACCAGCTGATTCAGGTCTGCTGAGCTGGTCTGGATTTCTGTCTTTCAGTCTCTGTTTCAGGTTTAAGGTGCTTTATTGGCATGACAAATACTTTTACATTCCCATTGCCAAAGCATTGCTGCATGCAATTAAAACAATGCAAAATATGAGGCTAATTAAACTCTTTCTCTCTTTCCCTTACACACACACATTCTCTCTCACACACACTCACACACACAGTCACACATACACTCACACACATACACACTCACACACGCACACTCACACACACACACACGCACTCACACACACACACACACACACACACACACTCACACACGCACACACACACACTCACAACACACTCACACACACACTCACACACACACACACACAGGTTTGTTTTTGTGAATTGTGGGGACATTCCATAGGCGTAATGGTTTTTATACTGTACAAACCGTATTTTCTATCCCACTACACTACCCCTACCTCTAAACCTACCCATCACACACACACACACACACACTCACACACACACACACACACTAACCCTATCCCTAACCCTACCCATCACACACACACACACTCACACACACAATACCCCTAAACCTACCCATCACACACACACACACACACACACACACACTCTCACACACACACACACTCTCACATAGACACACTCTCACACACACACACTCTCACATACACACACACACACTCACACACACACACACACACACACTCTCTCACAAACACACACACATACACACACACTCACACTCACACACACACACACTCACACACACACACACACACACACACACACACTCACACACACACACTCACACACATGCACACACACACTCACACATGCACACACACACACTCACACATGCACACACACACACACTAGCACACGCACACACACACACACACACTCACTCACACACGCACACACACTCTCACACACTCACACACGCACACACACACTCACACACTCATACACAGACCCACACTCACGCACACACACACTCACACACTCATACACAGACACACACTCACACACGCACACACTCACACATTTACACACTCACACACGCACACACACTCACACACGCACACACACACACACACTAGCACACGCACACACACACACACACACTCACTCACACACGCACACACACACACTCACACATGCACACACACACACACTAGCACACGCACACACACACACACACACACACTCACTCACACACGCACACACACTCTCACACACTCACACACGCACACACACACTCACACATTTACACACGCACACACACTCACACACTCATACACAGACCCACACTCACGCACACACACACTCACACACTCATACACAGACACACACTCACACACGCACACACTCACACATTTACACACTCACACACGCACACACTCACACACGCACACACACTCACACACGCACACACACACACTTGTGTGCTGGTATGTAAACAGCAGAGGCTGTTTTCACCTCTTTGCTAAAGTTCTCTGAATCCTAGTTTGTATTTGGATCAAGGTGTCTGCTAAAGCTTGATGTAGTAATGGTGGCTGTTGTGATAGTAATTTTGGTCTGAAAAGTTTGTTGTAGGTTTTTCCACATAACAGTACAAATGTAGGATAAAGGTTTAGTAACAGTTCCTCTAAAAAGCTTGACGGGCCTTTGAACGTGTAGCGCAGAGGAAGCACAGCATGCTGTTCTTTACTTATCGGGGAAAATACTGTTCAAAACACGAGGAATGCAGAAGGAAGGAAGGAAACGACTGTAGCTCGGATCCAAAAGTTTTTCAGTCACACCGTCCATTTCTGGTTATCACATTGAGGAGAGCCAGCACATCTCTGCACTACAGGAACTGTTGTTTAAATACAGGGATATTATGTTTGCAGAGGCGGACAGGAATGTAAAGTGGGTGATGCGTTTTGAATGTCAATGTATCCCAACCCCCCCGGCTGTTATCATTTGACTAAAGCATTTGCATGAGGTTATAGGGCTGTGACGCGTTCCTTTGCTCTGTGCAGGATGGACTCTCACTAGGGGAATTTGGCAAAAACTATTAAAAAACTAGTTTGCAAAGTATGAAGGCCTGCTCTTGTGATGCCGCTCGAGTCATACTGTCCTGTGAGTCTCTTATGATGATACAGGTGCAGAAATAGTGCTTTTGGAAAACATGTCACTGTACGTTCAATGGTACACCTGTGCCTTATCTAAAGGGTGCATGCTTGTACAATAAGGGTGCATTGAGTACATTCAAATTCTGGCCCTACTTTAGGGGTAGAAAAGGCACAAAGATGTACTTGCGAGTTAAATATCAACTTTGTTTCAGATGTTTTTCCTAAAATTCCTTTGGTGAAATGGCACAATCAATTTGAATAGCAGTCATTTGGTGTTGAACATACAGTTTGAGCTCATTTGATTGCAGATTTTGGTATCTTGAAAAATCTGAGAACAGTTTACATTTACATTTATTGATTTAATACATTTATGTTTTTAATGTTTTAACATGGGTAATGTGTTTGGATGTGTTTCTGATGTGTCTGTTGTGTGCTGTTTTAGGCCCAGTTGTAATTTTCCCTTGTGGGATTAATAAAGTTGTAACCTAAACTAAACTAAATTAAACTAAACTATTTATCAGACGCTTTTACCCTAAGTGACTTACAAATGAATTCTGACCTGTAATTCTGCCTGAATCATAACCACACCATGTTCAATCGTAGGAGAACTGAGCGACTGAGTCTGGTTTCTCCCAAGGGTTTTCCTCCATTCTCTCACGGATGGAGTTTGGGTTCTTGCCACCGTCGTCTCTGGACACTTAATATTCAACAGTATTATTGATCTGACTGCACTGACGCGGCTGTATGAGAACTGAACTGAGCTGATGATGAGATTAGATAAATAAATGAACTAAGATAGATGTAGATATAGATAAATTAATTTAATAATTGATGATCTTTACAACAGAACTGAATCAACACTGAACTGACCTCAGTTGAACAATGACACGGAGCTGCTTTACCGCAGAATTGATCTCTGTTTGCATCATTGAATCATTATTTCCCTGTTTATCCCTGTAAAGCTGCTTTGAAACAATCTCTGTTGTATAAAGGTGACTTGACTTGACTAGCAACGTGGTCTTTGAAGGTCAGCTGGTCATCCCAGATTACCCCAAGATTTCTTGCTGATGTGGTTGGGATTATTGTTGATGAGTTCCAGATGATGTTCTTTCATCCATGCTGAGATGTCCGCCAGGTCGTCCGATATCCGTACAACTACCGTGGGATCCTCTGGGTGAAATGAAATGAAAAGCTGTGTGTGTTATCATCATCAGTTTGAGACATTGTCATCTCTTCAGACGCATTGTAGTTATTGGAATAATTCACTTAAAATGATAATTCTCTCATTTCCAAACCTATGTGAAAGAAGATATTTTCAGAAATAGATGCAATGAAAAACAATGCCAATGTTGTTTTACCGCTAACATTCTTCAAAATATAATATGTTTTTGGGGTAGAGGTATAATATGTGAGGTAAGAGGAATTGATGAACCTTCATTTTTGAGTGAAATATCCCTTTAAGAAAAGTCTAACAGATTCTCACAGAATCACATGAGATATGGTGAGCATGCATTGTAAAGCATGACCTGATTCTCCTACCTCTGCTTAGTCACCAATAGTTCAAACCCTGTTTCTGCCCAGCATTGCACTTTTATCTGATTGTCCTGGCAGGCACCTCGGTCCCTTTGTCAGCATTATCACAGCTGGCAAAGTGTAAATCTTCAGCCAATCTACTGAAATTGAAAATGTGCTCTATGCCAAGTTGAAATGGCACCTGTTCATCCAGTGAGTGAGAGCGAGGAGAGTTGTTATTATGAGAGACACTGGAGGAAGAGGATACAACATTGACTGCCACCCAACACTGCCAGTTCTTAAAAAATTGTGCCATGCAAATGGAGATGTTTAGAAACAAGAAATATCCTGCTTTAGATTCTTTGTGGTCTTCTAGATGTACCAGAGAACATTGGTGTTCCAGCCAACCAATAGGGAAGATTTCATTTGATTTGTTTGAGTCAGTATGAAGTCTGTGCATAGCTAGACAGACTGATGAGCATAAGATGGAGAGACAGATGATTTTGAAAGCCAACAGCTGTTGAACAGAAGACTGCAGCACCCTATAAATATGTGAAAGCATCTCTGTGCAGGAACAGCAGAAACTGTGATAAACAGTATTTTATGATATACAGTAGTTTGATACAGTAGTTTGTGATATACAGTAGTTTGATACAGTAGTTTGATACAGTAGTTTGTGATATACAGTAGTTTGTGATAAACAGTATTTTATGATATACAGTAGTTTGATACAGTAGTTTGTGATATACAGTAGTTTGATACAGTAGTTTGTGATATACAGTAGTTTGTGATATACAGTAGTTTGATACAGTAGTTTGTGATATACAGTAGTTTGTGATATACAGTAGTTTGATACAGTAGTTTGTGATATACAGTGGTTTGTGATATACAGTAGTTTGTGATATACAGTGGTTTGTGATATACAGTAGTTTGTGATATACAGTAGTTTGTGATAAACAGTATTTTATGATATACAGTAGTTTGATACAGTAGTTTGTGATATACAGTGGTTTGATAGAGTAGTTTGTGATATACAGTATTTTATGATATACAGTAGTTTGTGATATACAGTATTTTATGATATACAGTACTTTGATACAGTGGTTTGTGATATACAGTAGTTTGTGATATACAGTAGTTTGATACAGTAGTTTGTGATATACAGTAGTTTGATACAGTAGTTTGTGATATACAGTAGTTTGATACAGTAGTTTGTGATATACAGTATTTTATGATATACAGTATTTTATGATATACAGTAGTTTGATACAGTAGTTTATGATATACAGTAGTTTGTGATATACAGTAGTTTGATACAGTAGTTTGTGATATACAGTATTTTATGATATACAGTAGTTTGATACAGTAGTTTGTGATATACAGTATTTTATGATATACAGTAGTTTGATACAGTAGTTTGTGATATACAGTATTTTATGATATACAGTACTTTGATACAGTGGTTTGTGATATACAGTATTTTATGATATACAGTACTTTGATACAGTGGTTTGTGATATACAGTAGTTTGTGATATACAGTAGTTTGATACAGTAGTTTGTGATATACAGTAGTTTGATACAGTAGTTTGTGATATACAGTAGTTTGATACAGTAGTTTGTGATATACAGTATTTTATGATATACAGTATTTTATGATATACAGTAGTTTAATACAGTAGTTTATGATATACAGTGGTTTGTGATATACAGTAGTTTGTGATAAAGAGTAGTTTGATACAGTAGTTTGTGATATACAGTATTTTATGATATACAGTAGTTTGATACAGTAGTTTGTGATATACAGTATTTTATGATATACAGTAGTTTGATACAGTAGTTTGTGATATACAGTATTTTATGATATACAGTAGTTTGATACAGTAGTTTGTGATATACAGTGGTTTGTGATATACAGTAGTTTGTGATAAAGAGTAGTTTGATACAGTAGTTTGTGATATACAGTAGTTTGTGATAAACAGTAGTTTGATACAGTAGTTTGTGATATACAGTAGTTTGTGATAAACAGTATTTTATGATATACAGTAGTTTGTGATATACAGTATTTTATGATATACAGTAGTTTGTGATATACAGTAGTTTGTGATATACAGTAGTTTGTGATATACAGTAGTTTGATACAGTAGTTTGTGATATACAGTATTTTATGATATACAGTGGTTTGATACAGTAATTTGTGATATACAGTAGTTTGATACAGTAGTTTGTAATATACAGTGGTTTGTGATATACAGTAGTTTGATACAGTGGTTTGTGATAAAGAGTAGTTTAATACAGTAGTTTGTGATATACAGTATTTTATGATATACAATAGTTTGATACAGTAGTTTGTGATATACGGTAGTTTGTGATATACAGTAGTTTGATACAGTAGTTTGTGATATACAGTAGTTTGTGATATACAGTAGTTTGTGATATACAGTGGTTTATGATTAACAGTAGTTTGTGATATACAGTAGTTTGTGATATACAGTAGTTTGATAGAGTAGTTTGTGATATACAGTAGTTTGATACAGTAGTTTATTATATATAGTAGTTTGTGATATACAGTAGTTTGTGATATACAGTGGTTTGTGATATACAGTAGCAATTTTTCAGCTATGCATTCAGTTAATCTTGTGAATTGGTAAGTTTCGTCAGGGCGTGAAGAAATATAGAGCTGAGTATCGTTAGCATAACAATGAAAACTAACGCCATGCTTCCTAATGATATCTCCCAGTGGTAGCATGTACAGGGTCCTAGCACTGAGCCCTGCGGTACTCCATACTGAACTTGTGATCGGTGTGACATCTCTTCATTTACTGCTACAAACTGAAAACGGTCAGATAAGTGTGATTTAAACCATGCCAATGCAATTCCACTAATGCCAACATAATTTTCGAGTCTATTCAAAAGAATGTTGTGGTCGATGGTATCGAATGCAGTGCTAAGATCAAGTAACACTAACAGAGAGATACAACCACGATCGGATCATAAGAGTAAATCATTTGTAACTCTAATGAGAGCAGTCTCAGTACTATGATGTGGTCTAAATCCTGACTGGAAATCCTCACAGATACCATTTCTTTCTAAAAAGGAGCATAATTGTGAGGACACTGCCTTTTCTAGTATTTTTGACAGAAAGGGTAGATTTGAGATTGGCCTGTAATTGACTAATTCTGTAGGATCAAGTTGCGGTTTTTTAATAAGTGGTTTAATAATAGCTTAAAAGTTTTCGGTACATATCCTAAAGTCAAGGATGAATTAATGATATTAAGAAGAGGATCTATGACCTCTGGAAGCATCTCTTTTAGTAGTTTAGTCGGTATAGGGTCGAGCATACATGTTGTTGATTTAGATGATTTGTGATATACAGTAGTTTGTGATATACAGTGGTTTGTCATATACAGTAGTTTGTGATATACAGTAGTTTGATACAGTAGTTTGTGATATACAGTAGTTTGTGATAAACAGTATTTTATGATATACAGTAGTTTGTGATATACAGTAGTTAGATACAGTAGTTTGTGATATACAGTAGTTTGTGATATACAGTAGTTTGTGATATACAGTAGTTTGATACAGTGGTTTGTGATATACAGTAGTTTGATAGAGCAGTTTGTGATATACAGTAGTTTGATACAGTAGTTTGTGATATACAGTAGTTTGATACAGTGGTTTGTGATATACAGTGGTTTGATAGAGCAGTTTGTGATATACAGTAGTTTGATAGAGTAGTTTGTGATATACAGTAGTTTGTGATATACAGTAGTTTGGGATATACAGTGGTTTGGGATATACAGTAGTTTGTGATATACAGTGGTTTGTGATATACAGTAGTTTGTGATATACAGTGGTTTGTGATATACAGTAGTTTGTGATATACAGTAGTTTGTGATATACAGTGGTTTGTGATATACAGTAGTTTGATACAGTAGTTTGTGATATACAGTAGTTTGTAATATACAGTGGTTTGTGATATACAGTGGTTTGTGATATACAGTGGTTTGTGATATACAGTAGTTTGTGATATACAGTAGTTTGTGATATACAGTGGTTTGTGATATACAGTAGTTTGTGATATACAGTGGTTTGTGATATACAGTGGTTTGTGATATACAGTAGTTTGTGATATACAGTACTTTGTGATATACAGTAGTTTGATACAGTGGTTTGTGATATACAGTGGTTTGTGATATACAGTAGTTTGTGATATACAGTGGTTTATGATATACAGTAGATTATGATATACAGTAGTTTGTGATATACAGTGGTTTGTGATATACAGTAGTTTGTGATATACAGTAGTTTGATACAGTGGTTTGTGATATACAGTGGTTTGATAGAGCAGTTTGTGATATACAGTAGTTTGATAGAGTAGTTTGTGATATACAGTGGTTTGATAGAGTAGTTTGTGATATACAGTAGTTTGATAGAGTAGTTTGTGATATACAGTGGTTTGTGATATACAGTAGTTTGTGATATACAGTAGTTTGTGATATACAGTGGTTTGTGATATACAGTAGTTTGTGATATACAGTGGTTTGTGATATACAGTAGTTTGTGATATACAGTAGTTTGTGATATACAGTGGTTTGTGATATACAGTAGTTTGATACAGTAGTTTGTGATATACAGTAGTTTGTAATATACAGTGGTTTGTGATATACAGTAGTTTGTGATATACAGTAGTTTGTGATATACAGTAGTTTGATACAGTAGTTTGTGATATACAGTAGTTTGATACAGTGGTTTGTGATATACAGTGGTTTGATAGAGCAGTTTGTGATATACAGTAGTTTGATAGAGTAGTTTGTGATATACAGTAGTTTGTGATATACAGTAGTTTGGGATATACAGTGGTTTGGGATATACAGTAGTTTGTGATATACAGTGGTTTGTGATATACAGTAGTTTGTGATATACAGTGGTTTGTGATATACAGTAGTTTGTGATATACAGTAGTTTGTGATATACAGTGGTTTGTGATATACAGTAGTTTGATACAGTAGTTTGTGATATACAGTAGTTTGTAATATACAGTGGTTTGTGATATACAGTGGTTTGTGATATACAGTGGTTTGTGATATACAGTAGTTTGTGATATACAGTAGTTTGTGATATACAGTGGTTTGTGATATACAGTAGTTTGTGATATACAGTGGTTTGTGATATACAGTGGTTTGTGATATACAGTAGTTTGTGATATACAGTACTTTGTGATATACAGTAGTTTGATACAGTGGTTTGTGATATACAGTGGTTTGTGATATACAGTAGTTTGTGATATACAGTGGTTTATGATATACAGTAGATTATGATATACAGTAGTTTGTGATATACAGTGGTTTGTGATATACAGTAGTTTGTGATATACAGTAGTTTGATACAGTGGTTTGTGATATACAGTGGTTTGATAGAGCAGTTTGTGATATACAGTAGTTTGATAGAGTAGTTTGTGATATACAGTGGTTTGATAGAGTAGTTTGTGATATACAGTAGTTTGATAGAGTAGTTTGTGATATACAGTGGTTTGTGATATACAGTAGTTTGTGATATACAGTAGTTTGTGATATACAGTGGTTTGTGATATACAGTAGTTTGTGATATACAGTGGTTTGTGATATACAGTAGTTTGTGATATACAGTAGTTTGTGATATACAGTGGTTTGTGATATACAGTAGTTTGATACAGTAGTTTGTGATATACAGTAGTTTGTAATATACAGTGGTTTGTGATATACAGTAGTTTGTGATATACAGTAGTTTGTGATATACAGTAGTTTGTGATATACAGTAGTTTGATACAGTGGTTTGTGATATACAGTGGTTTGATAGAGCAGTTTGTGATATACAGTAGTTTGATAGAGTAGTTTGTGATATACAGTAGTTTGTGATATACAGTAGTTTGTGATAAAGAGTAGTTTGATACAGTAGTTTGTGATATACAGTAGTTTGTGATAAACAGTAGTTTGATACAGTAGTTTGTGATATACAGTAGTTTGTGATAAACAGTATTTTATGATATACAGTAGTTTGTGATATACAGTATTTTATGATATACAGTAGTTTGTGATATACAGTAGTTTGTGATATACAGTAGTTTGATACAGTAGTTTGTGATATACAGTATTTTATGATATACAGTGGTTTGATACAGTAATTTGTGATATACAGTAGTTTGATACAGTAGTTTGTAATATACAGTGGTTTGTGATATACAGTAGTTTGATACAGTGGTTTGTGATAAAGAGTAGTTTAATACAGTAGTTTGTGATATACAGTATTTTATGATATACAATAGTTTGATACAGTAGTTTGTGATATACGGTAGTTTGTGATATACAGTAGTTTGATACAGTAGTTTGTGATATACAGTAGTTTGTGATATACAGTAGTTTGTGATATACAGTGGTTTATGATTAACAGTAGTTTGTGATATACAGTAGTTTGTGATATACAGTAGTTTGATAGAGTAGTTTGTGATATACAGTAGTTTGATACAGTAGTTTATTATATATAGTAGTTTGTGATATACAGTAGTTTGTGATATACAGTGGTTTGTGATATACAGTAGCAATTTTTCAGCTATGCATTCAGTTAATCTTGTGAATTGGTAAGTTTCGTCAGGGCGTGAAGAAATATAGAGCTGAGTATCGTCAGCATAACAATGAAAACTAACGCCATGCTTCCTAATGATATCTCCCAGTGGTAGCATGTACAGGGTCCTAGCACTGAGCCCTGCGGTACTCCATACTGAACTTGTGATCGGTGTGACATCTCTTCATTTACTGCTACAAACTGAAAACGGTCAGATAAGTGTGATTTAAACCATGCCAATGCAATTCCACTAATGCCAACATAATTTTCGAGTCTATTCAAAAGAATGTTGTGGTCGATGGTATCGAATGCAGTGCTAAGATCAAGTAACACTAACAGAGAGATACAACCACGATCGGATCATAAGAGTAAATCATTTGTAACTCTAATGAGAGCAGTCTCAGTACTATGATGTGGTCTAAATCCTGACTGGAAATCCTCACAGATACCATTTCTTTCTAAAAAGGAGCATAATTGTGAGGACACTGCCTTTTCTAGTATTTTTGACAGAAAGGGTAGATTTGAGATTGGCCTGTAATTGACTAATTCTGTAGGATCAAGTTGCGGTTTTTTAATAAGTGGTTTAATAATAGCTTAAAAGTTTTCGGTACATATCCTAAAGTCAAGGATGAATTAATGATATTAAGAAGAGGATCTATGACCTCTGGAAGCATCTCTTTTAGTAGTTTAGTCGGTATAGGGTCGAGCATACATGTTGTTGATTTAGATGATTTGTGATATACAGTAGTTTGTGATATACAGTGGTTTGTCATATACAGTAGTTTGTGATATACAGTAGTTTGATACAGTAGTTTGTGATATACAGTAGTTTGTGATAAACAGTATTTTATGATATACAGTAGTTTGTGATATACAGTAGTTAGATACAGTAGTTAGTGATATACAGTAGTTTGTGATATACAGTAGTTTGTGATATACAGTAGTTTGATACAGTGGTTTGTGATATACAGTAGTTTGATAGAGCAGTTTGTGATATACAGTAGTTTGATAGAGTAGTTTGTGATATACAGTCATTTGATAGAGTAGTTTGTGATATACAGTAGTTTGATAGAGCAGTTTGTGATATACAGTTATTTGATAGAGTAGTTTGTGATATACAGTAGTTTGTGATATACAGTGGTTTATGATATACAGTAGATTATGATATACAGTAGTTTGTGATATACAGTGGTTTGTGATATACAGTAGTTTGTGATATACAGTAGTTTGATACAGTGGTTTGTGATATACAGTGGTTTGATAGAGCAGTTTGTGATATACAGTAGTTTGATAGAGTAGTTTGTGATATACAGTGGTTTGATAGAGTAGTTTGTGATATACAGTAGTTTGATAGAGTAGTTTGTGATATACAGTGGTTTGTGATATACAGTAGTTTGTGATATACAGTAGTTTGTGATATACAGTGGTTTGTGATATACAGTAGTTTGTGATATACAGTGGTTTGTGATATACAGTAGTTTGTGATATACAGTAGTTTGTGATATACAGTGGTTTGTGATATACAGTAGTTTGATACAGTAGTTTGTGATATACAGTAGTTTGTAATATACAGTGGTTTGTGATATACAGTAGTTTGTGATATACAGTAGTTTGTGATATACAGTAGTTTGTGATATACAGTAGTTTGATACAGCGGTTTGTGATATACAGTGGTTTGATAGAGCAGTTTGTGATATACAGTAGTTTGATAGAGTAGTTTGTGATATACAGTAGTTTGTGATATACAGTAGTTTGGGATATACAGTGGTTTGGGATATACAGTAGTTTGTGATATACAGTAGTTTGTGATATACAGTGGTTTGTGATATACAGTAGTTTGTGATATACAGTAGTTTGTGATATACAGTGGTTTGTGATATACAGTAGTTTGATACAGTAGTTTGTGATATACAGTAGTTTGTAATATACAGTGGTTTGTGATATACAGTGGTTTGTGATATACAGTGGTTTGTGATATACAGTAGTTTGTGATATACAGTAGTTTGTGATATACAGTGGTTTGTGATATACAGTAGTTTGTGATATACAGTGGTTTGTGATATACAGTGGTTTGTGATATACAGTAGTTTGTGATATACAGTAGTTTGTGATATACAGTGGTTTGTGATATACAGTAGTTTGTGATATACAGTGGTTTGTGATATACAGTGGTTTGTGATATATAGTAGTTTGTGATATACAGTACTTTGTGATATACAGTAGTTTGATACAGTGGTTTGTGATATACAGTGGTTTGTGATATACAGTGGTTTGTGATATACAGTAGTTTGTGATATACAGTAGTTTGTGATATACAGTGGTTTATGATATACAGTAGATTATGATATACAGTAGTTTGTGATATACAGTGGTTTGTGATATACAGTAGTTTGTGATATACAGTAGTTTGATACAGTGGTTTGTGATATACAGTGGTTTGATAGAGCAGTTTGTGATATACAGTAGTTTGATAGAGTAGTTTGTGATATACAGTGGTTTGATAGAGTAGTTTGTGATATACAGTAGTTTGATAGAGTAGTTTGTGATATACAGTGGTTTGTGATATACAGTAGTTTGTGATATACAGTAGTTTGTGATATACAGTGGTTTGTGATATACAGTAGTTTGTGATAAACAGTGGTTTGTGATATACAGTAGTTTGTGATATACAGTAGTTTGTGATATACAGTGGTTTGTGATATACAGTAGTTTGATACAGTAGTTTGTGATATACAGTAGTTTGTAATATACAATGGTTTGTGATATACAGTAGTTTGTGATATACAGTAGTTTGTGATATACAGTAGTTTGATACAGTGGTTTGTGATATACAGTGGTTTGATAGAGCAGTTTGTGATATACAGTAGTTTGATAGAGTAGTTTGTGATATACAGTAGTTTGTGATATACAGTAGTTTGGGATATACAGTGGTTTGGGATATACAGTAGTTTGTGATATACAGTGGTTTGTGATATACAGTAGTTTGTGATATACAGTGGTTTGTGATATACAGTAGTTTGTGATATACAGTAGTTTGTGATATACAGTGGTTTGTGATATACAGTAGTTTGATACAGTAGTTTGTGATATACAGTAGTTTGTAATATACAGTGGTTTGTGATATACAGTGGTTTGTGATATACAGTGGTTTGTGATATACAGTAGTTTGTGATATACAGTAGTTTGTGATATACAGTGGTTTGTGATATACAGTAGTTTGTGATATACAGTGGTTTGTGATATACAGTGGTTTGTGATATACAGTAGTTTGTGATATACAGTGGTTTGTGATATACAGTAGTTTGTGATATACAGTGGTTTGTGATATACAGTAGTTTGTGATATACAGTGGTTTGTGATATACAGTAGTTTGTGATATACAGTAGTTTGTGATATACAGTGGTTTGTGATATACAGTAGTTTGTGATATACAGTGGTTTGTGATATACAGTGGTTTGTGACATACAGTAGTTTGTGATATACAGTAGTTTGATACAGTAGTTTGTGATATACAGTAGTTTGATACAGTAGTTTGTGATATACAGTAGTTTGTGATATACAGTAGTTTGATACAGTAGTTTGTGATATACAGTGGTTTGATAGAGTAGTTTGTGATATACAGTAGTTTGTGATATACAGTGGTTTGATAGAGTAGTTTGTGATATACAGTAGTTTGTGATATACAGTAGTTTGTGATATACAGTAGTTTGATACAGTAGTTTGATACAGTAGTTTGTGATATACAGTAGTTTGATAGAGTAGTTTGTGATATACAGTAGTTTGATAGAGTAGTTTGTGATATACAGTAGTTTGTGATATACAGTGGTTTGTGATATACAGTAGTTTGTGATATACAGTAGTTTGTGATATACAGTGGTTTGTGATATACAGTAGTTTGATACAGTAGTTTGTGATATACAGTAGTTTGTAATATACAGTGGTTTGTGATATACAGTGGTTTGTGATATACAGTGGTTTGTGATATACAGTAGTTTGTGATATACAGTAGTTTGTGATATACAGTGGTTTGTGATATACAGTAGTTTGTGATATACAGTGGTTTGTGATATACAGTAGTTTGTGATATACAGTAGTTTGTGATATACAGTGGTTTGTGATATACAGTAGTTTGTGATATACAGTGGTTTGTAATATACAGTGGTTTGTGACATACAGTAGTTTGTGATATACAGTAGTTTGATACAGTAGTTTGTGATATACAGTAGTTTGATACAGTAGTTTGTGATATACAGTAGTTTGTGATATACAGTAGTTTGATACAGTAGTTTGTGATATACAGTGGTTTGATAGAGTAGTTTGTGATATACAGTAGTTTGTGATATACAGTGGTTTGATAGAGTAGTTTGTGATATACAGTAGTTTGTGATATACAGTAGTTTGTGATATACAGTAGTTTGATACAGTAGTTTGATACAGTAGTTTGTGATATACAGTAGTTTGATAGAGTAGTTTGTGATATACAGTAGTTTGATAGAGTAGTTTGTGATATACAGTAGTTTGTGATATACAGTGGTTTGTGATATACAGTAGTTTGTGATATACAGTAGTTTGTGATATACAGTGGTTTGTGATATACAGTAGTTTGATACAGTAGTTTGTGATATACAGTAGTTTGTAATATACAGTGGTTTGTGATATACAGTGGTTTGTGATATACAGTGGTTTGTGATATACAGTAGTTTGTGATATACAGTGGTTTGTGATATACAGTAGTTTGTGATATACAGTGGTTTGTGATATACAGTAGTTTGTGATATACAGTGGTTTGTGATATACAGTGGTTTGTGATATACAGTAGTTTGATACAGTGGTTTGTGATATACAGTGGTTTGATAGAGCAGTTTGTGATATACAGTAGTTTGATAGAGTAGTTTGTGATATACAGTAGTTTGTGATATACAGTAGTTTGTGATATACAGTGGTTTGGGATATACAGTAGTTTGTGATATACAGTGGTTTGTGATATACAGTAGTTTGTGATATACAGTGGTTTGTGATATACAGTAGTTTGTGATATACAGTAGTTTGTGATATACAGTGGTTTGTGATATACAGTAGTTTGTGATATACAGTGGTTTGTGATATACAGTGGTTTGTGACATACAGTAGTTTGTGATATACAGTAGTTTGATACAGTAGTTTGTGATATACAGTAGTTTGATACAGTAGTTTGTGATATACAGTAGTTTGTGATATACAGTAGTTTGATACAGTGGTTTGTGATATACAGTAGTTTGTGATATACAGTAGTTTGATACAGTGGTTTGTGATATACAGTGGTTTGATAGAGCAGTTTGTGATATACAGTAGTTTGATAGAGTAGTTTGTGATATACAGTGGTTTGATAGAGTAGTTTGTGATATACAGTAGTTTGATAGAGTAGTTTGTGATATACAGTGGTTTGTGATATACAGTAGTTTGTGATATACAGTAGTTTGTGATATACAGGAGTTTGTGATATACAGTGGTTTGTGATATACAGTAGTTTGTGATATACAGTAGTTTGTGATATACAGTGGTTTGTGATATACAGTAGTTTGATACAGTAGTTTGTGATATACAGTAGTTTGTAATATACAGGGGTTTGTGATATACAGTAGTTTGTGATATACAGTAGTTTGTGATATACAGTAGTTTGTGATATACAGTAGTTTGATACAGTGGTTTGTGATATACAGTGGTTTGATAGAGCAGTTTGTGATATACAGTAGTTTGTGATATACAGTAGTTTGTGATATACAGTAGTTTGGGATATACAGTGGTTTGGGATATACAGTAGTTTGTGATATACAGTGGTTTGTGATATACAGTAGTTTGTGATATACAGTGGTTTGTGATATACAGTAGTTTGTGATATACAGTAGTTTGTGATATACAGTGGTTTGTGATATACAGTAGTTTGATACAGTAGTTTGTGATATACAGTAGTTTGTAATATACAGTGGTTTGTGATATACAGTGGTTTGTGATATACAGTGGTTTGTGATATACAGTAGTTTGTGATATACAGTAGTTTGTGATATACAGTGGTTTGTGATATACAGTAGTTTGTGATATACAGTGGTTTGTGATATACAGTGGTTTGTGATATATAGTAGTTTGTGATATACAGTACTTTGTGATATACAGTAGTTTGATACAGTGGTTTGTGATATACAGTGGTTTGTGATATACAGTGGTTTGTGATATACAGTAGTTTGTGATATACAGTAGTTTGTGATATACAGTAGTTTGTGATATACAGTGGTTTATGATATACAGTAGATTATGATATACAGTAGTTTGTGATATACAGTGGTTTGTGATATACAGTAGTTTGTGATATACAGTAGTTTGATACAGTGGTTTGTGATATACAGTGGTTTGATAGAGCAGTTTGTGATATACAGTAGTTTGATAGAGTAGTTTGTGATATACAGTGGTTTGATAGAGTAGTTTGTGATATACAGTAGTTTGATAGAGTAGTTTGTGATATACAGTGGTTTGTGATATACAGTAGTTTGTGATATACAGTAGTTTGTGATATACAGTGGTTTGTGATATACAGTAGTTTGTGATATACAGTGGTATATACTACTGTGATATACAGTAGTTTGATACAGTGGTTTGTGATATACAGTGGTTTGATAGAGCAGTTTGTGATATACAGTAGTTTGATAGAGTAGTTTGTGATATACAGTAGTTTGTGATATACAGTAATTTGTGATATACAGTGGTTTGTGATATACAGTAGTTTGTGATATACAGTGGTTTGTGATATATAGTAGTTTGTGATATACAGTGGTTTGTGATATACAGTGGTTTGTGATATACAGTAGTTTGTGATATACAGTGGTTTGTGATATACAGTGGTTTGTGATATACAGTAGTTTGTGATATACAGTGGTTTGTGATATACAGTAGTTTGTGATATACAGTGGTTTGTGATATACAGTAGTTTGATACAGTAGTTTGTGATATACAGTAGTTTGTGATATACAGTGGTTTGTGATATACAGTAGTTTGTGATATACAGTGGTTTGTGATATACAGTAGTTTGTGATATACAGTAGTTTGTGATATACAGTGGTTTGTGATATACAGTAGTTTGTGATATACAGTGGTTTGTGATATACAGTACTTTGTGATATACAGTAGTTTGATACAGTAGTTTGTGATATACAGTAGTTTGATACAGTAGTTTGTGATATACAGTAGTTTGTGATATACAGTAGTTTGATACAGTAGTTTGTGATATACAGTGGTTTGATAGAGTAGTTTGTGATATACAGTAGTTTGATACAGTATTTTGTGATATACAGTGGTTTGATAGAGTAGTTTGTGATATACAGTAGTTTGTGATATACAGTAGTTTGTGATATACAGTAGTTTGATACAGTAGTTTGTGATATACAGTAGTTTGATAGAGTAGTTTGTGATATACAGTAGTTTGATAGAGTAGTTTGTGATATACAGTAGTTTGTGATATACAGTGGTTTGTGATATACAGTGGTTTGTGATATACAGTAGTTTGTGATATACAGTGGTTTGTGATATACAGTGGTTTGTGATATACAGTAGTTTGTGATATACAGTGGTTTGTGATATACAGTGGTTTGTGATATACAGTAGTTTGATAGAGTAGTTTGTGATATACAATAGTTTGTGATATACAGTAATTTGTGATATACAGTGGTTTGTGATATACAGTAGTTTGTGATATACAGTGGTTTGTGATATATAGTAGTTTGTGATATACAGTGGTTTGTGATATACAGTGGTTTGTGATATACAGTAGTTTGTGATATACAGTGGTTTGTGATATACAGTGGTTTGTGATATACAGTGGTTTGTGATATACAGTGGTTTGTGATATACAGTAGTTTGTGATATACAGTGGTTTGTGATATACAGTGGTTTGTGATATACAGTAGTTTGTGATATACAGTGGTTTGTGATATACAGTAGTTTGTGATATACAGTGGTTTGTGATATACAGTAGTTTGTGATATACAGTAGTTTGTGATATACAGTGGTTTGTGATATACAGTGGTTTGTGATATACAGTAGTTTGTGATATACAGTGGTTTGTGATATACAGTGGTTTGTGATATACAGTAGTTTGATAGAGTAGTTTGTGATATACAGTAGTTTGTGATATACAGTAATTTGTGATATACAGTGGTTTGTGATATACAGTAGTTTGTGATATACAGTGGTTTGTGATATATAGTAGTTTGTGATATACAGTGGTTTGTGATATACAGTGGTTTGTGATATACAGTAGTTTGTGATATACAGTGGTTTGTGATATACAGTGGTTTGTGATATACAGTAGTTTGTGATATACAGTGGTTTGTGATATACAGTAGTTTGTGATATACAGTGGTTTGTGATATACAGTGGTTTGTGATATACAGTAGTTTGTGATATACAGTGGTTTGTGATATACAGTAGTTTGTGATATACAGTGGTTTGTGATATACAGTAGTTTGTGATATACAGTAGTTTGTGATATACAGTGGTTTGTGATATACAGTGGTTTGTGATATACAGTGGTTTGTGATATACAGTAGTTTGTGATATACAGTGGTTTGTGATATACAGTGGTTTGTGATATACAGTAGTTTGATACAGTAGTTTGTGATATACAGTAGTTTGTGATATACAGTAGTTTGTGATATACAGTGGTTTGTGATATACAGTAGTTTGTGATATACAGTAGTTTGTGATATACAGTGGTTTGTGATATACAGTAGTTTGTGATATACAGTAGGGTTAGACGGCTGCAGGGCTTGTGTTCTTGTTTGTGCACCGTTTGATATGCTGAAAGAGCACACTTCATGTTCACTGCACTTTTGCTCAATGAATCCAAGGCATACTGTGAGAAGGTCACGTTCAGATCAGCTCACCAGCATTTGGCAGGTCTCTCGTACTCTCTCTCCAAGAAGAAAAGGTCTGTTCACAAAACAGGGTACAGGTCTTTGGAAGAGTCCGGAAGAGATCAGTTCACCTACAGCTGCCAAACACGATATACAATTACACATAGCTAAAAGCTAATTTTAGTACAATACTGCCCAGCACTGAATGCCGGAGTCAGAGAACTGCTAAATGGAAAAAAACAACCACAATAAAAAAAAAATATTTGCATTTAGACGTTTGTTATTTCAAACTTTCATGAACACACATTACTGCCTTCTTGTTTGTGCCATAAGATCAACCCGTGGGCATCTGCATTATTAAAAGTTTTCTGCAAAATTATTCTTATTTGAATAGATTCAAATCAGAGAACTGTACAGTAGCAGGGCGATTGTCACTCTTCGGTGTGGATTTGCATGTCACACTAACAGGCTCAAAACTTAAAGTATGAGATCTAATGATATCTGAATGGGAATGACATCTTTCTGACAATTTAAAAATTGGCCTGCTTTTGAGATCAAGTTGGTTCTTAAATGAAACATTGAGCGAGAATAATGTCCTCCTGTGTTTTACACTTCGTGAAGCTGCACTGACCCTCAGATGCTTCGGACCGCATGTGTGTCTGCTTCTGCCCCAGCACATGTTGTGTTGGCCTCAGCCCGTTTGGCTCAGAGATGTCAGATGTCAGGAGAGACTGAACATGTTGACAGTCCTGATGCGTCACTGCAGGAAGTTTGTGTCCGACTCTTGCAGATGAAGCAGTGCGTCAGAGCTCTCAACTCACTCATCAGACACACAAGTGCACATGCACACACACACACATGCACACACACACACACATGCACACACACTCACTCACAAAACACACACACACTCACTCACACACACATGCACACACACACTCACACACACACACACACACACACTCGCTCACACACACACACACACACACACACGCACATGCACACACACACACATGCACACACACACACACATGCACACACACTCACTCACAAAACACACACACTCACTCACACACACATGCACACACACACACACACACTCACTCACACACACACACACACACTCACAACCATGCACACACACACACACACTCACTCACTCACACACACACACACACACACACTCACTCACACACACACACACACACACACCCACTCACTCACACACACACTCACACACATGCACACGCACACACACACACACACACACGCACACACACACACACTCACTCACACACACACACACACACTCACACACACACACACTCACTCACACACACACACACACACACACACACTCTCACTCACACACACACACTCGCACACACACAAACTCACACACACACAAACTCACACACACACAGAGTTCATTTTGACTGGACGGCAGCTCTAAAAGAAAACAGTGTCATTGTTCAGTGTTGATTCAGTTCTGTTGTGATTTATAATTTTATTCCGGGGCAATATGGATCATCAGGTTTTAAATAGGAAAGGTAATTTTTTTTATTAAACTTATAAGAACATTCAAAATTGTTTTGTATAACTAAACCATTGTTTCATGATGTTTCATGTTCTGTATTTTCTGAACTCCACACAGGTAGAATTGAGCTCTACACACTGTAATGTTTCCACACCACATCTGCCACGCCGGGAAGAACGCATCTTACATGTAAATGATTATAAACTTACAAAATACTTTAACCGTTAAAGAGTAAAGCTCTGTTAAAAACACTGTCCTTTGATCCCTGGATGTGCTTTAATCTATTTAAAAGGTTACTCTGAATCTAGCTGTCCTTTCTTCAAAGGTCTTTTAATGGCCAGGTACCAGAATCCAATCTGACCTCACAGTCTAAAGATCTGAACACCAGCGGCTTCTGAGGGACAGACACTTAATTAATCCTCACTTCAAAATCTGATAAAAAAAAAATTTGATTAAAAGATTTTGTAGAAAATGCATTTGATTTTGTATTTGTCAGAAAGTGTAAAGTCACCTAAAAACAGCTTGTGGTAAAGAGGGATTTCTCACAAAGGTAAAGGCAGGAGCTTCGGTTCGTTTTCCACACTAATCCTTTATTGTCACATGAGTTTGTGATATCACAGATTCCATGACTAGTTTGAGATTACTTTGTGTCCATGTTTGAGGTACAATTCAGTTTTAACCCTGATGGCTGGGGTGGCTGAGGATAGTTTTTTGGTCGTTCCTTCCTTTTCCCTGGATCCTCTTCTTTTGCTCCATTTCTGCTTTCTCTTTTAAGTGTGTCAGAGATGTAGGTCACACGTCTTTTTTCTCGTGAGCAGTCAATTCAATTTGGAGAACGATAAGAGGCTATCAAATTTAAACGGCAAGCAGGTGCTTTGGGGCCAGCCGCTGACACACGGGCCCGTCATCCTTAAAATACTGGCCCCCTGCGTCAGTGTTCCTCGAGAGAGAACAAAAGAGAAAGAACCATAGCAGCAGCCATTCAATCTGTTACTAAATTAGTAAACAAACAGAATGAGCTGTGAAAGGAAGAGTGAAAGCATATGAAACCCATCTGCAGAAATAACCCGTTCTAAACTTCTCCAAGACGCTTGAAACAACCGATCCACAAACGGCGGTACAGTGAAGAGCTTAGGCACTTTTGCAGAAATGTTTTCAAACATAATACCATCAACAGTTCTTATTCATCAATTGACTTCTTGTCACATGTCTGTCTGCTTGTGTGGTCTTCCTGTTGTGTTTTGATTCTGTCACATGCTCCTTTGTCTCCGCCACTTGTCTGTTTCCTAGGTTACCCTCGTTAGTTTAGTTCTGGTCAGCTGTGTTTAGTTAATTATCTCGTTTCAGTCTGCTATTTAAGTTCCTCTTGTTCACTCAGTCTTTGTCTAGTCACTGTTATGTAAGGTTGTGTTTCTAGTGCCTGCATGTTCCTGTGAAGTTAAGATTGAAGCTTATGTTTGATTGTGATCTTCTGAGTCTTCAGCTGCGGCACTTCTAATAACTAAATTAAATCAATGTTTGATTTTAAAATCTCCATTGGGAACACTTTTAAGGTAGTTTGCAGAAAGGTTGTTCTAAAGATTGTAAACACCTCCAGAATTGAGAATTATAAGAGAATTGTAAGCGATAAAATATCTTATTCTTTTATTCAAATTGAGTTAAGATTGTCCTGTTGAAAAGTTTCTTCATATTTTTTTTTCCTCTTTTGTAATAGTTGTGTTTGAGACTCAATCATGTGAAGTCTGGATCTCCTCAGGTTGGGAAGAGCTCAAATGTGCTAGAGATCCTGGACCTCCATGGACTTTTCACAAACAGATCACAGATCGTTTAATCTGAAGTTGAATCTCTAAAAGGATGCACTAATAGTCTTTCTCTACTGAGAGAACATGATATTGTGATTGACAGGGTTATTTTGAAGCTGAACGGTGGGTAACCGGGCTGCTTGTCATACCGCGACTAATATAGACCCTGAGTCAGTTGTGTCTGCCACGTACTTACCAAAGCTCTGACTTCCACAAAGACGTGACCGGGTTAAGTGCTTGTTTTAGTTAACATTAACAGCACAGGATAGTGTTGCTGCGCTTCCGCTGGCGTAACGAGAACAGAGTTTTAAATAGATGGAGACTGACCTTGATACGGCAGGTAATGATGCTGTGACGTGTGTGTTGTTCGACAGCATGTGTATCTGCTGCTGACTGTGAGTTCTGTCGCTCTTTCCTCTTCCGGACCGCAGGAGACATCATTCAACACAGCTGTTCTTCCAGCCCATGTTCAAGAGCAACAGATACAGCGGGACAGACTGTAAGCTGCCAGACAACCGACCGCAGCCAAACTAACGTATGCGAAAGGGATATCAGCAGCTCGTATGTGCAGGTGTTTGTCAGAGCTGTGCACTTCTGTTGACAATGAACCGCTCCGTTGCTGACTGTAAACTGTAGAAACGGGACAATGGTGCTGCCGTGTCATCATGACTCGGTCCGGTTGGAAGCAAGCCAGGGTCCTGTCCAGTGTTTGAGGAGCCCTGTCCCCGTCCTAAATAATAATATAATAATTTGTTACATTTATATAGCACTTTTCTAGGTACTCAAAGCGTTTTACATATAGAAGGGGAATCTCCTCAATCACCACCTGGAGGATGTGACGGCAGCCATATTGCGCCAGAACGCCCACCACACACCAGCTGATTGGTGGAGAGGAGACCGAGTGATGAAGCCAATCGGTATATATGGGGATGATTGGGAGGCCATGATGGACAGAGGTCAATGGGATTTTTAATGACCACAGAGAGTCAGGAACTCGGTTAACGTTTCATCCGAAGGACAGTGCTTGGTACAGTATAGTGTCCCCATCACTATACTGGGGTGTTAGGACCCACACAGAACACAGGGTGAGCACCCCCTGCTGGCCTCACTAACACCTCTTCCAGCAGACACACTAGCTTTCCCAGGAGTCTCCCATCCAGGGACTGACCAGGCTCAGCCCTGCTAAGCTCCAGTGGGAAACCAGTCTTGGGCTAAACACAGTCTGTGAGACTATAAGGGAAGATTTCCTCAAAGTGTATGTCAGCATGCATGTTTAAGGGACATCATTAAAACTGCATGCATACATATACAAAATATTTTTTTAATATTACTATTTAGATTTAATTTATTTTTATTTCAGTTAGGGTTAGGGTTAGGGTTATAATTTTAGTGCTTCAACTGAAACTTATTTCAGTTTATTACCAAGGTAATATAAAGTAATATTTATATTTTCTTTTATTTCAGATACATTTTAATTAAGAGAAATGTATTTAATAGTTAATGATAATAATGTTCTCTCTGTATCTTCCTGAGTTCTTTGGTTATGATTAAACAGGCTTTAAAAACAGATGCAAAACCACAATAAGTGCACAATGAGATCAATCTGCCCTGGTCTGATCTCTGATCTCTGATCTCTGATCTCTCCTGTAGTCCGTCTGCATGGGTTTATATCAATCAAGGGTCACGGAGGGAGGGTTTTGAAGACATTCAGGAAGTGTTTTCTTTGCAACATTTTGAAGTAAATAAGATACACTTGAGCAGAACCGGATATTCCCCTCCGTTATGTCAGATTCAGCCAAATGTCACCTAAACATAAGACTGTCAATAAAATGGTCTCTTCCTCTCTGAGTAGTCAGTATAATATGTAACTATGCTGAGAGTGAATGATCTGGTTACATATTACACAAAACCACATGCGCTTATATGCAAATGATAAAGGCAAGTTGTGCGTATGCCTTCATGTGTATTAATTTCCTACTTTCTCATAATGGTGCAGCTTTGTAGACCTGCCGAGGTGGAAATAGATCCAGAATGACTGAGTAATAAGAGGGTTTGTGATGATTAATGTTAATTTACAGAGCAAAACTTCCTGTAACATGCAGGAGAACAGCGGTTTATGGCATTGAAAAGTTAAGACATTTTGTGTAATAATGAAATAATTATGAAAGGACATGAAAAGTGGAGGGAGGTGTATGGGTGCATATGGTAGCATAATGTCTACAAACAAAACAAAACTGCCCTTGTGTTGGTTTCAAAGATACTATAGCCACACTTCCATTCTTATGAATAGATAATGGGCAGCTGTAGAGTTAACTGTGTTTGAACTCCAGTGGCCCTGCTGGGTAACGCACACAGGTAGAGATGATTGTTCTCTCTCTCTCTCTGTGATTGGACGCGCTCTGTCCTCGGCGGCGCGACTGGCAGCTTCACACAGCGCTGGGGCTTTTTTAAACACACTTCAAAGCAGAACCTTTATACTGAGACTGGAAATGCTGACCTTTGACTCGAAACACCTCCCACTGTAAACACAGACTGCTCATTGATTGAGAGAGAGAGACCCTTCGCTTTAAACTTAATTAATCACAAGGAAGGCGATTATATCTGGGGAGGAGTTTCAATAGCTTTTCTTTGCATGATGAGACCTTACAGACATCTGGAGGCCCAGCTGACAGGAACCTTCCCACAACTTTCACTAACGCTTTGTAAAGGTTACGTAAATGTTAGAACAAAATGTTCTATAAAAAAAGTTGTTTAACGTTCTTATAACATTATACATATCTCTTACATGTCTTCATCTCAAGAGATTGCAGAATTCAAGCAACAAATTATGTTTTATAAACAAAGTTAATGAGGAACAAGAATACAGAGAAACTGTATCTAATCAGCGTAAGAGGCGGTATACACAGCCGAGAGCCGACTCACCTATAGTTACCTCCACAGTTTTCTGCATCCCTCCGCCACCCCTTTCCTCACTCGCGGTCGGCGATGCAGGGCAGAACTCTGGGTTTGGGCTAAACTAACCCTAGCCCTCGATCCCCTCGGACAGCATGCCAAATACACTTATGTACTCTTACTCTATTCCATCATTTGTAAGTGTGAACTCGTAAAAACAACTGCCACAGGTAATCAGACATTATTTATTTATTTGTCAAAGATTTATTTTTGCCGTTTTATCGTAGATTAAAATCTATAAATCAAAATATGTATTGCATTTATGAAGAAAAGGTTTAGCACCCAAGGCTCTATCTCCTACTTCCTCAATGGTGTTCAGTGTCTTTGGGCGGATGGCGGATGGCGGATGGCGGAGGCGGATTGCCGGTAACATACATTAGGGTTCTTGGTGATTTGGTCTTAGTGACTTAGGAGTCCTCTTGACTACTCTTAACATTTCACAGATTTAGGAGCTAGTTTTAGTGCTAAAATGCTTTGTGAAATACTACTAGAGCAAAAATTTAGGAGTCCTAAAATTAGGACTGACACGCCTATTATTTTTAAGAGTTTTTCCTAAATCAGCAAGTTAGGAGCTACTTTTAGCCTTAAGATGTTTTGTGAATACGCCCCCTGGGTTTCTAAGAATCCTTCTAAGAAAGCTCCTAATTTACCTTAAAAACTTCTACGTAGGAGTCTTAGCTTAAGAGCGATTCAGGACTTTCTTACTTTCTTGTTTACTAGGATTTATTTCTCTCATTTTAAGAGGAAACGCCCACCTTTCTAAGATTTTTTTTTTAATTTTGTCACTAGGAGCTAGTCTTTGCATTAAGATTTTACATGAATGCAGCCCCTGGTCTTTAAAAACATTCTCAAAACGTTAGCACAAAAACGTTATTTATCCATCATTCATGGAATGTATTTTGAAATGTTTACACTAAGCAATCAGGACTTTGAACTTCCCCTTCTGTAACAGCTCTTCATCTGATTCTGAACTGAATTCTCTCATTGTCTTTCTGTTCCACACAACTCCATTCCACGCCATCTTTACAGCAAACAGACACTCTCTCAGCTCTCTCTTCAGCCGAAGCGTCACTAAGCATTCTGTAAAATGACAGTCTTTGAAACTCCAGTGGAGATCAAAAGGGAAGTAAGAAACACATTTGTGAGCATTTAAAACCTGGTCTGTGGTTTTAAAAATAATACGCCAGAATACTGTTTGTGTGTCACAATATTTCTCATATTTTCACACACCCAGCAAACTCAATCAAATCCAGGGATGAGTTCTTTGTCAGTAGTGTCACTGTAATCCACTATTTTCCACAGCTTATAAATGTCACTTTTCATCATTTCCGCTGTGTTGAATGTTTGTTTCAGCGGTGGACAGGACCGGCCGTGTGTCATTGTGTCCTGTAGAGCATCACTCGCACTCCTTCATGAAACACTTTATTTAAACGTTTGTCTCACTCTTTTAAACACTTTTCAGAGACACGTGATGCACTTGTTGTTTTAGAGACCAATTTAATCAACTTTAGAGAGGGTTAGGGTTACGCTGTCATTGTATCACATGCCGATAGTGTGTGGCCTCTGGAAGAGTTCCTCAGTACAGTAAACAACGTCATGTCCACATTTGGTCTATTCTTCTGAAGAGCAGAAGACCAGAATGGATCCATGCTAATGATGATGCTAGAGTGTTTAAATCAGTTATTCTGCATTTGAAGGAATTATTCGGCCCAAAATGATCATTCTGTCATCATTTCCTCTCCCTATCATTCAACACTTTATGACTTTATTTGTTCTGAACACAAAAATACTATTTTGAAGAATCTACATGCAGCTCTTTTACGTGCAACAACAGTTCATAGAGACCACGACTGTCTAAAGAGCTGAGCAAAGACTATTCAGAGACTTGGGGAGTCTTTTCCCAGCAGCCTCTCTGTCTCTGTCAGAACTTAAATGTCCTTCAGACCCTGCTGATATCTAAGCTGTGGCTGGAGAGAGAGCAGTGTTTCCCAGCCAATCACTAAGACCGTTTAAGACTTCTGTATGTAAATGAGCTGTGTTATGATTGGCTGTATATAAATGAGCGGTGTTATGATTGGCTGTATGTAAATGAGCTGTGTTATGATTGGCTGACCAGTGTTTCTCACAGACTCGCTTGACCTTCCTCTGACCCTTACGCTGTCACTACTTTAAGACACACAACGTCAAAGTCTTTTATTTGAAAAGAGCAAGAAGCAACCTGTTTTCCATCATATGTCATGATTATATATTTATTTTGTTTTATTACTTTATTGTCTGTTATAATTGTGCTGTGTACGCAAGTCTAAACATGCTGTTCTCACAATGCTCATAAATCTCATGTGTGATTGCAGGAGACCGAGCTGTTAGAAGTCTCCATCATCAAGGATACGAGAAATGGGAGATTTGCCAAGATGCCGAAGGTAATACAGCATTTAAATGTGTGTCTGCGTCGATCATTGGTTCTCTCAAGCAGAGCAGAGCTGACTTTGTGTTTGTACAAGATGAAAATGAACAGACATTATTGTCTCTTCATTTCTGGCACAAATACTGTCTGATTATAAATGTAGATGTGTCCAGAGAGGAATATGCTGACAATAAGCAAAGCTGCTCTGCGCCGGATATGCCAGTAAGATTTCCACAAATAGCTCATGAAATCTGGTGCTCATGTACTGTATATGAGTGTATGAAACACAGAGAAAGAGCAAACACTTCTCGTTTACAATCTAATGCCTTTCAAAAACGTTTCCAGAGATGTTGTCTTAGCTGTCAGAAGCATAACGCATTTGCAGATTAAGGCTTTTAGATTGTGCTTTAAAGACGGAAAGAGGCGATGGTTTCCAGTTTCCAGCATTCATTAGTGATGTGAGAATAGTGTCATTGTGGAGAGCAGACGTTCATGTTAAAGAGTCTCAGAAGAGCTGCTGAGCGGATGTGAGTGAGCGCTGGCTCCTCTGATTGATGTTTCAGAGCGCCGGTGGCATAGTTCGCTGCGCAGAATATGGAGAAAAATGCAGTTTCCCATGTCGTGATAGTGGCCTTGCAGGAGGGTCAAAGATTGATGGCTAGAGAGAGAGACATGTGTGTGTTTCACAACGTCTGAATAAAAGCATTTGGACACATACAGTATCTATGAACACATTTATGAAGATCAATGAGCTTTAGATGCTTCGATTTGTAACACTCACAGGGGATTCGGCTCCAAATGACTCATTTATAGATCAATAAACAATTTGAACAAGATTCATATGCTGATGCTCTCTTCCAAGCAAATCCCATAAAATCCCCCTTCGGCCACATGCTCAGAGAACAGGATTTGCGCCGGTTCAGCTATACATCGTGACTCATAAAGTCTCCTGAGCTGAATGTAAAACAGCACCAGAGCAGAACTTACTCAGAGCAGAACTCACCCAGAGCAGAACTCAGAGCAGAACTTACTCAGAGCAGAACTCACTCAGAGCAGAACTCATCCAGAGCAGAACTCACTTAGAGCAGAACTCACTCAGAGCAAAACTCACCCAGAGCAAAACTCACCCAGAGCAGAACTCACCCAGAGCAGAACTCACCCAGAGCAGAACTCACCCAGAGCAGAACTCACCCAGAGCAGAACTCACTCAGAGCAGAACTCACTCAGAGCAGAACTCACTCAGAGCAGAACTCACTCAGAGCAGAACTCACTCAGAGCAAAACTCACCCAGAGCAGAACTCACTTAGAGCAGAACTCACCCAGAGCAGAACTCACCCAGAGCAGAACTCACCCAGAGCAGAACTCACCCAGAGCAAAACTCACCCAGAGCAGAACTCACTCAGAGCAGAACTCACTCAGAGCAGAACTCACTCAGAGCAGAACTCACTCAGAGCAGAACTCACTCAGAGCAGAACTCACTCAGAGCAGAACTCACTCAGAGCAGAACTCACTCAGAGCAGAACTCACTCAGAGCAGAACTCACCCAGAGCAGAACTCAGAGCAGAACTCACTCAGAGCAGAACTCACTCAGAGCAGAACTCATCCAGAGCAGAACTCACTCAGAGCAGAACTCACTCAGAGCAGAACTCACTCAGAGCAGAACTCACTTAGAGCAGAACTCACTCAGAGCAGAACTCATTTAGAGCAGAACTCACCCAGAGCAGAACTCACTCAGAGCAGAACTCATTTAGAGCAGAACTCACCCAGAGCAGAACTCAGAGCAGAACTCACTCAGAGCAGAACTCACTCTGAGCAGAACTCACCCAGAGCAGAACTCACCCAGAGCAGAACTCACCCAGAGCAGAACTCACTCAGAGCAGAACGCATTTAGAGTAGAACTCATTTAGAGCAGAACTCACTCAGAGCAGAACTCACTCTAAGCAGAACTCAGAGCAGAACTCACTCAGAGCAGAACTCACTCAGAGCAGAACTCACTCAGAGCAGAACTCACTCAGAGCAGAACTCACTCAGAGCAGAACTCAGAGCAGAACTCACTCAGAGCAGAACTCACCCAGAGCAGAACTCAGAGCAGAACTTACTCAGAGCAGAACTCACTCAGAGCAGAACTCATCCAGAGCAGAACTCACCCAGAGCAGAACTCACTCAGAGCAGAACTCACTCAGAGCAGAACTCACTTAGAGCAGAACTCAGAGCAGAACTCACTCAGAGCAGAACTCATTTAGAGCAGAACTCACCCAGAGCAGAACTCACTCAGAGCAGAACTCATTTAGAGCAGAACTCACCCAGAGCAGAACTCAGAGCAGAACTCACTCAGAGCAGAACTCACTCTGAGCAGAACTCACCCAGAGCAGAACTCACCCAGAGCAGAACTCACTCAGAGCAGAACGCATTTAGAGTAGAACTCATTTAGAGCAGAACTCACTCAGAGCAGAACTCACTCAGAGCAGAACTCACTCAGAGCAGAACTCACTCTAAGCAGAACTCAGAGCAGAACTCACTCAGAGCAGAACTCACTCAGAGCAGAACTCCCTCAGAGCAGAACTCCCTCAGAGCAGAACTCCCTCAGAGCAGAACTCACCCAGAGCAGAACTCACCCAGAGCAGAACTCACCCAGAGCAGAACTCACCCAGAGCAAAACTCACCCAGAGCAGAACTCACTCAGAGCAGAACTCACTCAGAGCAGAACTCACTCAGAGCAGAACTCACTCAGAGCAGAACTCACTCAGAGCAGAACTCACTCAGAGCAGAACTCACTCAGAGCAGAACTCACTCAGAGCAGAACTCACTCAGAGCAGAACTCACCCAGAGCAGAACTCAGAGCAGAACTCACTCAGAGCAGAACTCACTCAGAGCAGAACTCATCCAGAGCAGAACTCACTCAGAGCAGAACTCACTCAGAGCAGAACTCACTCAGAGCAGAACTCACTTAGAGCAGAACTCACTCAGAGCAGAACTCATTTAGAGCAGAACTCACCCAGAGCAGAACTCACTCAGAGCAGAACTCATTTAGAGCAGAACTCACCCAGAGCAGAACTCAGAGCAGAACTCACTCAGAGCAGAACTCACTCTGAGCAGAACTCACCCAGAGCAGAACTCACCCAGAGCAGAACTCACCCAGAGCAGAACTCACTCAGAGCAGAACGCATTTAGAGTAGAACTCATTTAGAGCAGAACTCACTCAGAGCAGAACTCACTCTAAGCAGAACTCAGAGCAGAACTCACTCAGAGCAGAACTCACTCAGAGCAGAACTCACTCAGAGCAGAACTCACTCAGAGCAGAACTCACTCAGAGCAGAACTCAGAGCAGAACTCACTCAGAGCAGAACTCACCCAGAGCAGAACTCAGAGCAGAACTTACTCAGAGCAGAACTCACTCAGAGCAGAACTCATCCAGAGCAGAACTCACCCAGAGCAGAACTCACTCAGAGCAGAACTCACTCAGAGCAGAACTCACTTAGAGCAGAACTCAGAGCAGAACTCACTCAGAGCAGAACTCATTTAGAGCAGAACTCACCCAGAGCAGAACTCACTCAGAGCAGAACTCATTTAGAGCAGAACTCACCCAGAGCAGAACTCAGAGCAGAACTCACTCAGAGCAGAACTCACTCTGAGCAGAACTCACCCAGAGCAGAACTCACCCAGAGCAGAACTCACTCAGAGCAGAACGCATTTAGAGTAGAACTCATTTAGAGCAGAACTCACTCAGAGCAGAACTCACTCAGAGCAGAACTCACTCAGAGCAGAACTCACTCTAAGCAGAACTCAGAGCAGAACTCACTCAGAGCAGAACTCACTCAGAGCAGAACTCCCTCAGAGCAGAACTCCCTCAGAGCAGAACTCCCTCAGAGCAGAACTCCCTCAGAGCAGAACTCCCTCAGAGCAGAACTCCCTCAGAGCAGAACTCACTCTGAGCAGAACTCAGAGCAGAACTCAGAGCAGAACCTTGATGTCATTTTTCAAAACTCTAGACACAAAACTCACAACCAATGATCAAAATGCACATTTTTCAAAACTCTAACACTTTTTTTAATTGCTTGGATGCAATACACATTGTCTGTTCATTTCATTACAATGATCCAAATATCAACTGATCCAACTGCTCAAAATGATAAGGAACTGTTGCATTACTCTTAATGCATAGTTGTATGGAAACAGACAAACAATATTCCATGTTTAGATCATGAAAGTTTCAAGATAACGAGATTCATTGTCACCAATTAGTGTGGAGCATGAACCAATTAGACTACATTATCTATGGATGTAATATTTCATCATCATTTTTTACGGATCAGACACCGTTTCTATGGTCCCATGTACCACCTTTCCAGACTCTTTACAGTATTGACAGTGCTCGCTGTATGGATGCAGGCCCTTGCAATTGCTTGTCCAATTCTGCAAACTCGTTACTGATGATCGAGTTCACATTGTGGGACGAGTATATAAAAAATTGATTAGGATCCACTTGCAATAACATAGCGATACGCAACATGGAGCCAGCAGGTGATCCAGGTCAGAATAGAGGTCAAGCAGTGGTGGGAGGAAGACGAGGAAGACGTGTTGGTCAAAGGAATGGCGGGGGACCAGCACCCTTTCTGAGAGGCGGCCGTGGGCCTCGTTTGAGAGGTGTGGGGGAACGTGGTAGAGGACAAGGCCACGGACCAAGACAGCTGCAGCAACAGCAAAGAGTGTCCAATGAAATCCGAGCGATAGTTGTAGACCATGTCATAAATCATGGGATGACAATGACTCAGGCGGCTACAATAATACAACCAAACCTCAGAAGGTCAACCGTGGCCTCAATAATCAGAACTTTCTGCAATGAGAACCGGTAAGTCGTCAGCATGCACTAAACATTATGCTACTCTCAACTGTCAAATGACCGCATACCAATGTGTCTCACAGAGTCGGTGATGTGACCAAGTGTCTTCTTACTGTAATGTTCCCTGTAGAATCGAGACTAGGCCAAATAGGGGAGGCAGAGGCGAAATTTTGACTGACCAACAAGAGCAGGCTGTGGTCCATTTGGTTCGGGCCAGAAATTATATTCGCCTTACAGAAATTCGGCAGCATATCTTGGACAATGAAGACATGTTTAACAATGTGGAATCCATGACGGCGGCGCGAGTACATCGCGAGGCTCGGGGTCTCTCCAGATTCTGCAATGTTGCGGTATATTTCTTGCTCATTTCGGGTCTGTTCATGCAGAACAGTTGTGCCTTTACATCGTACACCCGATGTTAGCTTTTGGATATTGGTTTGCGAATTTCCGACAGTTTTATGGACAACCTTCGACTCCTTCCTGAGATCACCAGAACACCCGAGGCTATGCACTCTACCCGGCCAGGCGGAAGTGCTCGCAGGCGGCGTCGAGATTGTAAACAAAGGCGGGGGAAGCGCGTAGGACTAAGAGCTAAGCTAAAGCTAACACCACACCGGCTCTCTTTACCCAGCATTTTCCTTGCCAATGTACGGTCGCTGGTGAACAAAATGGAGGAGATACGACTCAGTATCACATACAGCAAGAGATTTTTGAACTGTAACGTCTTAATATTCACGGAAACATGGTTAAACAGCGGAATACCGGACAGCGCTATTGAGCTAGCGGGACGCCACACACTCCGGGCGGATAGAACATTAGATGGCTCCGGTAAGACCAGAGGTGGTGGATTGTGCATTTACATTAACAAAGCTTGGTGCACAAACTCTGCTATTGTTGGGAGACATTGTTCAGCTAACCTTGAGTTTCTCATGGTTAAATGTAGACCGTTTTATCTACCGCGGGAGTTCACTTCCACCATTATAACTGCAGCCTATATTCCCCCGGATGCTGATGCTAAGCTTGCTATGAAAGAACTTTGCGCAGCCATCAGTAAACAACAGACTGTTCACCCAGAAGCTGCGTTTATTGTTGCTGGTGATTTTAATCATTCAAACTTAAAGTCAGTGCTACCGAAATTTCACCAGCATGTTTCCTGTCACACCAGAGGAAACAAAACTTTAGACCATGTTTACGCAAACATGGCTGGAGCTTACGTTGCGACACCCTTCCCCCACCTGGGACAGTCAGATCACCTTTCTTTGTTCCTCACCCCCAAATATGCACCCCTCATCAACCGTGTGAAGCCATCAGTGAAGACCATCAAGGTGTGGCCTGAGGGGGCAGATTTCATACTCCAGGAAAGGTTTCTACACACAGACTGGAGTATGTTTGCTTCCCAAGCCACCAATGGCTCTCACACAGACATTGACTGCTACACCTCCTCTGTACTGGATTATATCAATACCACCACTGACAGTGTTACAACCCAGAAGCAGATCACCACATACCCTAATCAGAAACCATGGATGAACAGGGAAGTGCGACTCCTGTTGAAGACACGCAATGCTGCCTTCAGATCAGGAGATGCACAAGCCTACAGCACATCCAGAGCAAACCTGAAGAGGGGCATCAAAGAGACCAAGCACTGCTACAAGCTATAGATAGAGGGACACTTTTCCAACTTTGACCCTCGACGCATGTGGCAGGGCATTCAGGCCATCAGTGACTACAAACCCACCCACTCCACCCCCGCAGCCACTGATATCAACTTCCTGAACGAGCTAAATTACTTTTATGCTCGCTTTGAAAGGGACAACAGAGAAACTGCCACCAAGGCCAAACCCTCTGCTGACCACTCGCCAATCACACTCTCCTCCACAGATGTCTGCAATGCACTGTGCCAAATCAGCCCGCACAAGGCTACTGGACCAGACAACATCCCTGGACGCGTACTCAGGGCATGTGCAGAGCAGCTCGCTGGGGTTTTTACAGACATTTTCAACTTGTCTCTTGCCCAAGCAACTGTACCAACATGCTTTAAATGCACTTCCATTGTGCCAGTGCCAAAACACTCTAGCCCGATGTGCCTTAACGACTACCGCCCTGTAGCACTCACACCCATCGTTATGAAGTGCTTTGAGCGGCTGGTCTTGGCACACCTAAAAGACTCTCTACCATCCACATTGGACTCACACCAGTTTGCCTACCGTAGCAATAGGAGCACAGAGGATGCAGTTTCCTTGGCACTGCACTCTGTGCTCACACATCTAGACAATAAGAACACGTATGCACGTATGCTGTTTGTTGACTTCAGCTCAGCATTCAACACTGTTATCCCAACCAAGTTAATAGCCAAACTTGGAGACCTGGGCATCAACACCTTAATGTGCAACTGGATATTGGACTTTCTGACCAACAGACCCCAGAATGTTCGATCAGGTTCCACCTGCTCCACCTCCATCACACCTAATACTGGTGTACCACAGGGCTGTGTGCTAAGCCCATTTCTCTACTCCCTCTTCACCTCTGATTGCAAGCCTGTGTATGGATCTAATTCCATCGTCAAGTTTGTGGACGATACTACGGTGATTGGACTCATCAGCAACAACGATGAGACTGCCTATAGGGAGGAGATCCAGCACCTGGCCACATGGTGCACTGAAAATAATCTGCTCCTCAACACCACCAAAACGAAGGAACTCATCGTGGACTTCAGGAAAGAGTCAAGAGGCACACACGACACCATCCACATCAATGGAATGGCTGTTGAGCATGTCTCTAGTTTCAAGTTCCTCGGGATCCACATCTCGGCGGACATGTCCTGGACAACCAACACCTCCAGCCTGGTCAAGAAGGCTCACCAGCGTCTTTTCTTCCTGAGGACACTGAGGAAGAATCAGCTATCCTCGGCTATACTGGTGAACTTCTATCGCTGCACAATAGAAAGCATCCTGACCAACTGTGTTACAGTATGGTATGGGAGCTGCTCTGTTGCAGAGCGCAAGGCACTGCAGCGGGTGGTAAAAACCGCCCAGCGCATCACAGGTACTCCACTACCTGCCATCGACAACATCCAGAGGAAACGCTGTCTGCATCGAGCTCGCAGCATCCTTAAGGACTCCTCTCACCCAGCCCACAAACTGTTTTCTCTCCTGCCCTCCGGTAGACGTTTCAGGTGCCTCCGGACCAGGACCAGCAGACTAAAGAACAGTTTTTTTCCCAGAGCTGTCTCTTTATTCTGTTTATAGTAATAGCCATCTGTATATTATATTCAGTACATATCTATCTGTAAATTCTGTTTATAGTAATAGCCATTTGTATATTATATTCATAGTACATATTAACCTGTAAAATTCTATTTATAGTAATAGCCATCTTTATATATATTCAGTACATATTCATGTCCTTGTACCTGTACTTGTGTAATGACAATAAAGTTGAATCTAATCTAATCTAATAAATTTGCCGACTATTGCACGCATGCTGAAAAGGCACCAGGTGTCTTTAAAACAACTATACCGTGTGCCTTTTGAAAGAAATACAGACAGAGTGAAGCAAATGAGGACTGAGTATGTTCAGTTTCAAGATGGCTGTTGTAATAAAATTCCCTAAAAATTCTACAGTGAACAGTAATCAGAAAATCTTTTTCCAAAATGTATTTTTAGAGGGTGATGGAGCTGGATGACAACCATCACAAATTCATATATTTGGATGAGGCAGGCTTTAACCTGGCCAAGACAAGGAGGAGAGGTCGGAATGTCATTGGCCAGCGGGCAACCATCCCAGTACCTGGACAACGTGGGGCCGACATTACCATGTGTGCGGCTATATCAGAAGATGGTGTGGTGGGACGCAGACCTCGTATTGGATCATATAATGCAGCTCTCCTTGTGACCTTCCTTGATGAGCTTGATCAGGTCTGTAGAGTTGATGGCGTGACCTGTCATTGTGTGGGATAATGTCAGGTTCCACCATGCTCATATGGTGTAAGCATGGTTTCAGGTCCATGCGCAATTTACCACCCTGTATTTACCCCCATACTCTTCTCTCCTTAACCCGATTGAGGAATCTTTCTCCACATGGAGATGGAAGGTTTATGATAGGCGCCCTCATGAACAAGTCACTCTTCTCCAGGCCATGGATGACGCATGACATCACGGCAGACCAGCGTCGGGCTGAATTTGCCCTGCCCGAAGGTTTGGCTAATGAAAACATCCATTGCGATGGAGATGAGAATCTGTGGCCAAATCCACAAGACTGAGCTAATGAATTTAGAAGTACAGTAATCACTAGAAGCACAGTAATCTAGAATTTAGAAGCACAGTAATTTTAGAAGTACAGTTTGCTTTTTACAGTACAAGCAAGTTGAGGAACACTGCATTTGATGTTTTACAGTACTGTCTCTTCTTTTCTATTTCATAGCTAATTATTTTGCTTTGATTTAGATAAACCCATGTTTTTCATCAATATATTTCAGCTTTTCTTCAATGATTCCACTGTGTCTGTAGTATTCTCTCTACTACTGCAGCACTTTTACAGGGATGTATTTACATGTAGTACCATAATGAAACATGGATCACCTATTTTGTACTACAATATTTAATGATTGTATGAACTATGACACAGTGAAACTATCGGTTATTTGTGTGTGGGTGATCTAAATTAACGTTTCAGTGGTATTTCACAATAAATGTGTTTTTTGAACCAATGATTGTGCAAGATTTCTTTAAAGATCTGAATGCACAATGCAATGTGTTGAACATTGGACAGCCTGTTACAACTGATGACCGTTTTGAGTTTTGAACCTAGAGTTTTGAAAAATTACTCCAAGGTTCTTAAATTAGTGCCACAGTGATTGTAAAAAACTGTAGCATAGGCCCTACCTCTCATATGTCACGCTAATTTGATTGAGCTCTTTGTCCTTATGAGAAAACAGCAGCTGTGGCTTTGATTACTCATCCAAATATGTGTCAAGAAAATATAACAGGAGGGAAATTATTTCTTGTTGTGTGTGTGTGTGTATGTGTATGTGTATGTGTATGTGTGTGTGTGTGTGTGTGTGTGTGCGTATGTGTGTCAGTAATCAGGGACGTAATTGAAAGAAACTGAAAGCAGGGTTTCATAATTGTAAGAATTGGCTTGCATGAATTGTGAGAAGGCTTGAATGACCAGAGCGGCTGATCTACCGACAGACTGATCCACGGACACCTCATTCTCTCCGGGCTGTCAATCAGTTTAATTGTACTTAATCTGTTGCAGACAGAAGGCTCAGAGTCCAGCTCTCTCTTATCTGGGTTCTCACAGTCAGACGACCTGCCTGACAAAACCCTTTATCCAGCAGCAGATCTGCCCGCATTCCTCTGTATACAGTAGGAGCTTGTTCAGGTCTGTTCGTTAGGTTCCCTAAAGCCTGTTCGAATTACACTCGCCCATGATGGTGAAACCGTAGAAGGAGGAAGTTTGGGTAATTGCGACGGCCACACCTGGTCTTCCGCACTTCCTCTCCGCAGGTGGGCAGGTGTTTCTCGTGCTTTGACTGCTTGTTTTGAAGGGATAATGAGGCTGAATGCTGGCAGGTCAAAATGAGGTGGTGATGGATGCTTCATCCAAAGTTATCAGATGTTGATGACCAGAGGAAACAAGCTCAATGTCCTGGCCTGAAACAAACCAGAGCATTTTCCCTTGTCATGATGGCTAATTTTCTTGTGCGATGTCCTCTAAAGTTTATGGATTCAATGTAGTTTCACTGTAGAAACAAAAGTCCACCTGCAATAGTCTCAGTTGACCTGATTCAGCACGGCTGAGTGAAGTTCTCCCTGACTCGCAGTATGAAACGCCCTTGGGACTTTGATTTATGCCCTGCCGCATCAGCTGTGGCTCTGTGATCGATATACTCAACATGTTTGCATTTCAAAACCAGCTTCAGAGCATAACACACAGATGTCCTCTCTGCACGTATCACATTTGCTCAGAAGCAGGAGTAACTTCTACAAACTATTTAGAAAGTACAAAACTTGCTCGCTTAATAAATAAACTGCAGCTGGTCCAAAACGCAGCAGCTCGAGTTCTTACTAGAACCAGGAAGTATGACCATATTAGCCCGGTTGAATGGTACATTACATTACCAATTTGTCTTGTTCTTTGATTAACGGCTCAGACAGCAGCAGGTTTATACGCTGTTACTTACATTTACATTTATTCATTTATCAGACGCTTTTATCCAAAGCCACTTGCAAATGAGGGATACTTATTTATTTATTTTATTTATTTTATTTGAACAGGGACAGTGCACAATAAAACATTAACCCTGTATATAACAAGGAGAGATGCATTGCACCGGGTTTTAGCAAGTTGGTATTTTTCACCCGTATTCCCTGGGCAGGTAGATAGAACATACAATAAATGAACAGTTACTAAATTCACAGTTGTGCAAAATATCAATTACAAAGTTTTGAATACACACATTTCAAGAAGGGATTCCTCATAAAGAGGGAATAAACACAAGACGTGCAGGTAATGGATTGAGGAATAGTAAAAGCGTAGGCATTTGTTTTCAGCGGGACGCAGTGTTGATGGAAGAGATGAGTTTTCAGCTGTTTCTTGAATATTGTCAGGGATTCGGCGTTCCGGATAGGGTTGGGAAGATCGTTCCACATGCAAGGAACAGTGAATGAAAACGTTCTGAAAAGTGATTTTGTGCCTCTCTGTAAAGGTTTCTCGGGCTCGTTGAAGACAAGATGTGCCGCTGCGTTCTGAATAATTTGAAGAGGTTTGACTGCACACGATGGAAGTCCAGCCAGAAGAGAATTGCAGTAATCCAGCCTGGAAATGACCAGGGCCTGGACGAGAAGCTGCATGCTCAGTGAGGAAAGGCCTGATCTTCCTGATGTTGTGCCGTGCAAACCTGCATGCAATGTGGACATTAAGCATCAGCGTTTATACCTGCGTTGCTGAACATGTGATGAATGTTTTGAATGTTCCGATCCCAATCTGACTTCTGACCTGTAATTCTGCCTGAATCATAACCACACCGTGTTCAATCGTAGGAGAACTGAGCGACTGAGTCTGGTTTCTCCCAAGGGTTTTCCTCCATTCTGTCACGGATGGAGTTTGGGTTCTTGCCACCGTCGTCTCTGGACACTCAATATTCAACAGTATTATTGATCTGACTGCACTGACGCGGCTGTATGAGAACTGAACTGAGCTGGACGATCACTGCTTTATAGATTAAAATAAATTAATTTAATAATTGATCTTTACAATGGAAATTAATCAACACTGAACTTACTTAAGCTGAACTATGACACTATTTTCTTCCATTTTCTTCTGTACATTCTTGTAAACAATCTGTATTGTAAAAAGCGCTGTATAAAGGAGGGTGATTTGACATGTGAATGCATGTTGTGTTGTACAGTCTGTAGAGAATGACTGAACGATTGATCTCTCTGTAGGCTTTTTGTGGAGACGTCTGAATCGTTCACACACAAATATCGTCATGTCACACACCTCTAGCTCAGACCTTTAAAACACTTAAAAACACACACAGTCAAGGTCACTATTAAGAGCAATACTGAAGCTCTTAAGTAATAGTACTGCACTTAATAGTGACCTTCACTATGTGTGAAGAGATCTTCTTCTCCCATTGTGATCCAAGTTTCAACTTCAGCCTTTAAAATAACCTTTTGTCTGACAGAAAATGTATATGTCCAAATTTTAACAACAAATCAGTCAAACCATGAATATTTTGAAAATGCAAATTGAATGGATTGAAGAAGTCATTTGTGCACATGTAATTTTAAGATAGCTTATCAATACAGACCTTTTGTTTAAGCTTCACACTTGGCTGTTATGCAAAAGGCAGTAAATGTTGCGATTGCATGATGTGAGTGCAGTAACGTCAGAGCTTCTGCAGCCATAGCTCCCCTGCTCAGCTGTAGCCGCCGCTGTAATTCTAAAGGCCTGGCCATCGGCTGACAGTTTTACTGCAGATTTTCCCGGCCTCTTTCATTCTGGGTCCCTTTCTAACACAAAGACCATTGCCTAGGCACCAAACCAACATCGAGTTCTCCTTTTGCTCTACATCTTCACGTCCGGCAGGAGTTGCCTCCTGGTTACTAGCAGTGATTTTGTGTTTCTGTCTTTGACAGATTAGTGTTTTCTTTGAAAATGCAGCAGCAGAACAGAGCCTTGTTTGTTGGCCTCCGACAAAGCTGCACAAATGCATTGAGACTGTTGCTTGCTGGTCTACAAACCTCACAGAACATAATGCACATGAAATCCTTTGTTGACACGCACAGACATGTGCCACAGAAATATGACAGTAAAGCAGTAGTGCAGGTCTGTTTTAGGCAGGTTTGTCACTGTCCAAAGCTGTTCTGGAAGTATAACTCTGCTCCTCTTCTTAATTTCTATAGCACCGTCCTGATGTTTTATGAGAGGCTGTGATTTTACTGCACATACGGGGTGTGAATAATAATAAGCCTGTAGACTATGGACAGCATTGAAAATATGTGTGAGTAGATCATCTAGAACAGGTTAGAGTTAGTCTGGCGCGTTCACACGTGTGTGTTTATCTACATGTTAGCTCCAGTGTCTCAGCAGCTTTCTTTAGGACTGTCCATGATCACAGTCTGTGTTAGTGGTTCAGTTTGAGCTCTGAAGGCCAGGAGCGCCGCTGTGGTTTCTGGGTCCCCTGGACCGTTCATCAATATAAGACACAATCCATTACATTCCCTTCGATGGTCAGATCCGATCTGCTTTCTGGTCTACACTCCACTTTCCATTAAAATACAATAAGAACAATAAAATCCCTCACAGCTCAGTGACGAGGCACTAATGTCAGTGTTTGTGCTGTGTGTTGGCTCTGTGCTATGATGAAAACACTGCTGTGTTGTTATTCCAGAGGGAACTCTTCTTGTGAACACTTTGAGCTGTTTTAAGTGTCGTCGCTCATTATTACAGCTCGTCAATGATTCCACCCACAGCATTATGCGATTATCGGAGGGCACTTAACATTTTGTAAAGATAGATTTGGAGATGTGAAGTTGAAAAAGAATCAAGCTCGTGACTTTGTTTGTGCCTGTTGTCTTAGTATTAAGGTCTTTTGAGAACGAGTGTCTAGACAAATTGTCTGTGAGCTCTCGGCACGTCACTTCTGATATCAAGTCACGTCACCTTTATTTATATAGCGCTTTATACAATACAGATTGTTTCAAAGCATTGTGATGAGAGAGATCCAATCAGCACAGCAGCATCACTATCTGGTCAGGAAAATTTTACAGAAACATCTTAACTCAAAAACTACAGTCTAATCTTCTTAGTAAACATCGCCAGAACATTGAACTGTTCATGTTAAGTTCATGTTTCACCAGCAAAAGAAACCGAACACAAATATTGTTCTGGAAACAACAGACTGCTAGAAACAAAGTATATATTTACTCTGATAACTAACCCTTCTGTTTCTTTATCTCAAACAGTAAATGTGATTTATGCTGTGTAGTGATAAATGTCCGGCCCTCACGTGTGTTTCCATGTCTGTTTCCTGTTTCAGTGTTGATGGTAAGTGCTGTATAAACTGTGTCCAGAATCATTCATAACTGTAGCTTGGTCAAGAGTCTGCGACACATCTCGCATTCTTGTGAGGACAAACAGACAGATCACAGACAGACAGATCAATCAGACAAACAGACAGACAGACAGATCAATCAGACAGACAGACAGACAGATCAATCAGACAGACAGACAGACGGACAGACAGACAGACAGATCAATCAGACAGACAGACAGACAGATCAATCAGACAAACAGACAGACAGACAGATCAATCAGACAGACAGACAGACAGATCACAGACAGACAGACAGACAGACAAACAGACAGACAGACAGATCAATCAGACAGACAGACAGACAGATCAATCAGACAGACAGACAGACGGACAGACAGACAGACAGATCAATCAGACAGACAGACAGACAGATCAATCAGACAAACAGACAGACAGACAGATCAATCAGACAGACAGACAGATCAATCAGACAGACAGACAGATCAATCAGACAGACAGACAGA
>CM077210.1:39043764-39053764 GCA_039654625.1 Rhinogobio ventralis | reverse complement strand
TCAATCAGACAGACAGACAGACAGACAGATCAATCAGACAGACAGACAAACAGACAGACAGACAGATCAATCAGACAGACAGACAGATCAATCAGACAGACAGACAGACGGACAGACAGACAGATCAATCAGACAGACAGACAGACAGATCAATCAGACAGACAGACAGACAGATCAATCAGACAAACAGACAGACAGACAGATCAATCAGACAGACAGACAGACGGACAGACAGACAGATCAATCAGACAAACAGACAGACAGACAGATCAATCAGACAGACAGACAGATCAATCAGACAGACAAACAGACAGACAGACAGATCAATCAGACAGACAAACAGACGGACAGACAGACAGATCAATCAGACAAACAGACAGACAGACAGATCAATCAGACAGACAGACAGACAGATCAATCATACAGACAGACAGACAGACAGACAGATCAATCAGACAAACAGACAGACAGACAGATCAATCAGACAGACAGACAGATCAATCAGACAGACAGACAGACAGACAGACAGATCAATCAGACAGACAAACAGACGGACAGACAGACAGATCAATCAGACAAACAGACAGACAGACAGATCAATCAGACAGACAGACAAATCAATCAGACAGACAGACAGACAGACAGATCAATCAGACAGACAGACAGACAGACAGATCAATCAGACAGACAGACAAATCAATCAGACAGACAGACAGACAGACAGATCAATCAGACAGACAGATCAATCAGACAAACAGACAGACAGACAGATCAATCAGACAGACAGACAGACGGCATGCGGCAAAAAGTGGTTCCCTTCCTCAGTATTTTTGTCTTTCCAGTACACATATGTAAGTTTGTTTTCTAAGAAATGTATCAAAATGAATAGAGTGTATGCTTAAAACGAGAAGAGATATCTGCCACTGGGGTCAGAAAAATCTAATTATTTTTCTGACCCTATTGGCAGATATGTTCTTTTTTAAGTCAAGTCAGTCAAGTCCCCTTTATTTATATAGCGTTTTTTACAATGCTGATTGTTTCAAAGCAGCTTCACAGTGTTAAACAGGAAAATAATGCAACAGAGTTCAATTATCATATAGTGTCAATGCGGGCAGATCAGTAATGTAGTTAAATATTTAGTGTCCTCAACTGAGCAAGCCAAGCCAAAGATGACTCCTTCAGGGCCAGAATGGAGAAAAAAACCTTGGGAGAAACCAGGCTCAGTCGGGGAGCCAGTTCTCCTCTGGCCGACAACAAACAGTGTATGATTATTATTCTGGCAACATTACAGGTCAGAAGTCATATTAGATCGGAATATTCAGAGCATGAACTCATTCTCAGAAAACAAGACTTCTAATCTTATATCATTGTCTTTCTCAAGCGAGTGTGCATTGGCTGTTCCTGTGAATGTCACAGTTACAGCCTCTGATCTGAAGAGGATGATCTCCAGAGGCAGCAGAGACGAGACTCAGTCCGCTCACATTCTGCTGAATAAGACATCAGGTTTGATGAGTTGAGCTCATCATATTATCCGGCCAGTACAAATGCTGCTTGCTAAAGGAGAATTACAATTGATTATTTAGAAGAAAGAGGAATATGTAATCGAAGGGAATTTTATTAGTAGTGTTTTTGGCTTTTATTAGGATAGAGATGAGAGTGAGCAGCTGTCAATCACACACACCGTCTTCAGCTGCTGAAAAATCACATTGAAGGAGGAACACGAGACACACAGAAGATACAGAGACTCTAACATAATTGCTCTTTTAAAAAGCACTTTGAATACACTAGTTCCTGTTTTCCCTCATTTGATTGCATTGAAATTCAGTGTTTTACCATCTTGAACTAATCAAATTATAAGTTGATAAGAGTCCAACAATATAACTGATCCAAAGGTGTTTCAGACGGCTCTCTATCATAGAGACTGGAGTGTGTTCGCCGTAGCTTTGCTTCCACTTTTCAAACACAGAGCTGTCATCTGTGACGGGACTCAACTGTACGTGCGGCTCGCTGCTTTCTGCTTAATTAAACAGTCGAATTGAGGACTGAAGCGAGCGGTCATTAAGCGAGTCTGTGGAATCCTCTTGGTCAGTGAAGCGCTGGCTGACAGTCGGCCAGTAAAGAGCGGACCTTCACCGCGGAGCGGCAGGAATGAGCGTGATGATCACCGTCTCCACCGCTCCTGTCATTAACATCAACACTTCATTTGACAACGAAGGGCTCTTATATTTGTGTTTGTACACTCTGAAGTTTCTATATAGACCCTTAAAGGGTTCCGTCAGGCGCTCCATATGTAGAGCCAGTGTTTAGAAGGGGTTTCCATCATTGGATCATTTTAAAGAATTAGTTTCAATTAATACATGTTGTTTTGTAGCTTTTTTTTTGTTTAATTTGGTTTTGTAGCTCGTAAACATAATTAATCACTAGAAAAACTGAAATAACCTCTTAAACATGAAAGTATTATGTGATCATTTACAGTTTTTTACGAATGCTATGACAATTTTTTCAATACTTTTAACAATTTTCCTAAACTATTAACACAGTTAGCACAACATCTGTCTGTGTAGGCTATATAATTAACACATTTATTGTTGCTTTGACACAAAATGCATACAGTTAACACAAATTTAAAATGCTTGAACTTCTTTTACACACAAGCTCAACCAAGACCAAAACAATGGATTTTTACCGCCAGATTGACCAGTGCTTTAACACTGTATGTCAGAACATATAATACCATGATCTAAACCTAACCTTATAGGCTAAAGTCAATGTAAACAGTTGTTTATACTGTGAACTGAAACATAAATATATCCCCTGTATTTTATTCCATTGCTAATGAGAAACAGCTGATTGAAGTTATGCAAATATATAAATCACAACTGATTCCCATCTAGGAATTGTTCAGGTGTTGATGTTCTTTCAGTCACATGACCATATGGTATACAGTAAAGGAGGGCCTCTTTGGGCTGATCTTCTGTGAAACAGGAACAATATAGAGCAACACAAAGAAAGTAAGAAAAATGCCTGCACGAGGGCGAGGAAGATGAGTACCAGGACAAGGGAGAGGAAGATGAGTACCAGGACAAGGGCGAGGAAGATGAGTACCAGGACAAGGGCGAAGAAGATGAGTACCAGGACAAGGGAGAGGAAGATGAGTACAAGGACAAGGGAGAGGAAGATGAGTACCAGGACAAGGGAGAGGAAGATGAGTACCAGGACAAGGGAGAGGAAGATGAATACCAGGACAAGGGCGAGGAAGATGAGTACCAGGACAAGGGCGAGGGCGAGGAAGATGAGTACAAGGACAAGGGCGAGGAAGATGAGTACCAGGACAAGGGAGAGGAAGATGAGTACAAGGACAAGGGAGAGGAAGATGAGTACCAGGACAAGGGAGAGGAAGATGAGTACAAGGACAAGGGAGAGGAAGATGAGTACCAGGACAAGGGAGAGGAAGATGAGTACAAGGACAAGGGCGAGGAAGATGAGTACCAGGACAAGGGCGAGGAAGATGAGTACAAGGACAAGGGCGAGGGAGATGAGTACCAGGACAAGGGAGAGGAAGATGAGTACAAGGACAAGGGAGAGGAAGATGAGTACCAGGACAAGGGAGAGGAAGATGAGTACAAGGACAAGGGCGAGGAAGATGAGTACCAGGACAAGGGCGAGGAAGATGAGTACCAGGACAAGGGCGAGGAAGATGAGTACAAGGACAAGGGAGAGGAAGATGAGTACCAGGACAAGGGAGAGGAAGATGAGTACAAGGACAAGGGCGAGGAAGATGAGTACAAGGACAAGGGAGAGGAAGATGAGTACCAGGACAAGGGCGAGGAAGATGAGTACAAGGACAAGGGAGAGGAAGATGAGTACAAGGACAAGGGCGAGGAAGATGAGTACCAGGACAAGGGAGAGGAAGATGAGTACAAGAACAAGGGCGAGGGAGAGATTGAGGAGTTAGAATGCATGGTGGTGCTCAAAGAAGGGCCAGAATTAGGGAAACTGATGAAATGAGAGCTACTATCATAGACCACAGGCTATCATACAGAGAGGCTGGTGAATGAGTACAGCCCAAATCTCAGCCGAACACAGTGGCATCCATTATCCAGATTTTTCGAGAAACCAACAGGTATGATATTGTATAAGGGCTTCTCCTACTGCATGTGTTACAGTGAGTGTGTGCCTCTGGTCTCTAATATGTAACTGTATTCTGTCTCTCTAAGGATTCAACACCTCCCTCAGGAAAGCTCCTGAATGAAGAACTGGAACTTGCTATTGTCAACACAGTGATTGCTGATAATGAAATAAAACTGAAGGGCATTCTATAAAGCTACTCTGAGATGGGTCATTCATTTTGTGTTTTGAATTTCTGAACCCAATAAAACAAAAATGTGGAGAGGCTTCAAAAGACACAATCTGTGATCAATAAAATATACTGTCTATTGTAAAAGGGCAGACCTGACACATAAAATAATGCAGTTTCTGTGATTCCATCTGATGTTAGTATTTTTATGACAGTGTGCTCTGGTTGACTAAATGTTCCTGTTGGAAGAGAACATGTGTGAGTGTTTTGGTAGACATAGAGTATTGTGTTAGTGTATTATTGTATTTTGAAAATTAGTGTTGGAGTTTAGTTTACAATGTGTGATTTTGAGCATGAAATTAACCATTTTGGCAGTTGTGTGTTGTAGGTGTGTTGGTGTGTTAAGAGTTTAGGAAAACTGTTAACAGTATTAAAAAAAATTGTCATAGCGATCGTAAAAAAACTGTAAGACATTTCTTTAGAGCATTTTTGGCATAAAGGGTTCTTTCAAATTGAGTCAAGAACCCTAGACTGAGGCGGCGTTCACACTGTCAACTGGAATCTGATCTAAATTATTGACTGTTCACACTGTGTATCGCAACTGTGCAGATACGATTTGTGTGTCCATGCCGCGCTTTAGTTTTCAGGATTATCTGCATTGGTTTCTATGGCAACAACCGCAGAATGGAGGGGTTAGGAATACAGATGTTGTCTTATTTACAACATGACAATAAAAAAATAATATGCATTTTTTATGATCTCTCTTATTTCGTTAAAATTATTCACATTTTCACAGATTCTGCAAGCGGTTCACACACTTTTTCTTGCAACTGTATAGGGCATATTCTGTGTATGGTGATGAAGATGCTTCATATCAAACGACTGAATAACCCTAGTGAAAAATAAATATACTAAAATGTATTTGTAAAAATACATTTATTTTATGCTAAATATACTACAAATACATTTATATTTGTCTACTTAATACAAATACCCTGCAATTGTACTTTTAGTATACTTAAAGTCTGCTAAATTGGAACAAGTAATTTTGTATTTAATGCGCTTTAGTTATCCAGAAATAGTGCTGAGGTTCAACTAAAGATATACTGAAGTATATTTGATTGTGCTAAAGTGTAACTATTGCAAGTATACTTTAGGTGTACTTTAAATATCTTGCATTTAAATTATACAGTGATCATACTATCCTTAGTAATAGTGATATTAAACACTTTTTAGGCGTAATATTAAGAAATATGCATTGTGCAATAATGAAGAACTCCAAATAAAGTTTCATTATAATATTTATATCAGTAAGTCTCAAGCGAAGTGTCAGTAAATATATGAATGGGTTTGTAGTATAGTTAGTATGAATAAATGTAGGCCTATTTTAAATATATTTTGGCATAGGTTTTTTCACTAGGGCAGACTCTGCATTCATTGCCTCTGACATGTTTCCTCACCGCCACGCACCGAACTCGGAAAGGCTTAAGAAAGTCCAAAGTTTCCAAAACTCATAATCACGAGTTGTGCTGATGTTCATGTGCATTTTAACTCATAAATACATTCTTTCTGACTGTAACATTAGTCCACTGGAGGCAAGGTTGAATAACCCATGTGCAGCTTTTATTAAACTTAAATCTTCACAACATAAAACAAAGACGTATCAAAACAAACTTGGCTTGACTTGGCAAAACATAAACTTGACTTGACTTGGCAAAACAAACTTGCCTTGGCTAAACTTGACACAAACGCATTCGACTATAACAAACGCTAACCAACAGTGGGTTACACATTCAATACAAGACAAGGACACATGGCAAACATGAGGGCTAAATACACAATGACTAAAGACAAGACGAGACACACCTGTGAACAATGATAAACCAATAAACCAATGAGAACATGACAACAGAACACAAGACAAAGGAGCACATGGCAGGATCACATGACAAGACCAGGAAGTGCACGGCAAGACATGACAGTGAACATGGCAAACTTAAACACATGAAACATAACCAAAACACCCTGTGACAGTTCCCCCCCTTTATGGGCGGCCCGAGACGCCCAAACAAAACCAAAGCCCCAACAGAAGTCTAGGGGGGCGGTCATGGGGGAGGGACGGCGGGCCAGGCCCGTGCAGAGGCACCGGACACAGACCCCGGCATGGGAGCGTGGGCGGAACTGGACCATGAGGCGTGGGCGGACCTGGACCATGAGGCGTGGGCAGACCTGGACCATGAGGCGTGGGCGGACCTGGACCATGAGGCGTGGGCAGACCTGGACCGTGAGGCGTGGGCGGACCTGGGCCGTGAAGCATTGGCGGACCTGGATCGTGAAGCATGGGTGGACCTGGATCGTGAAGCATGGGTGGACCTGGATTGTGAAGCATGGGCGGACCTGGATCGTGAAGCATGGGCGGACCTGGATCGTGAAGCATGGGCGGACTTGGATCCTGGAGCGCGGCCTTCCAGGCCTTCTCAGGGTATCCACTGCCCCCCCCCCCCCCCCCAAAATTTTCTTGGGCAGGACTATGGGGTCATGGCCAGGAGTCCTCTCTGGACGCTGGTCTGGGGCTGGAGCCTTCGCAGGATGCTGGTCTGGGGCTGGAGCCACCTCAGGACGCTGGTCTGGGGCTGGAGCCTTCGCAGGACGCTGGTCTGGGGCTGGAGCCCTCGCAGGACGCTGGTCTGGGGCTGGAGCCACCTCAGGACGCTGGTCTGGGGTTGAAGCCACCTCAGGACGCTGGTCTGGGGCTGAAGCCACCTCAGGACGCTGGTCTGGGGCATGACTCTGGGCGTGGACAGGAGACATGGCCTGGCTCTAGACGCGGACATGAGACGTCACTTGGCTCTGGACGTGGACATGAGACGTCGCTTGGCTCTGAACGTGGACATGAGACATGGCTTGGCTCTGGAAATGGACAGGAGACATGGCTTGGTTCTGGACATGGACGTGGACAGAAAACATGGCTTGGCTCTGGACGTGAACAGGAGACATGGCTTGGTTCTGGACGTGGACAGGAGACATGGCTTGGCTCTGGACATGGGCAGGGGGCATGGCTTGGCTCGGGACATGGGCAGGAGACATGGCTTGGCTCTGGACGTGAACTGGAGACATGGCTTGGTTCTGGACGTGGACAGGAGACATGGCTTGGCTCTGGACATGGACAGGGGGCATGGCTTGGCTCGGGACATGGACAGGAGACATGGCTTGGCTCTAGACGTGAACAGGAGACATGGCTTGGCTCTGGACGTGAACAGGAGACATGGCTTGGCTCTGGACATGGACAGGAGACATGGCTTGGCTCTGGACGTGGAGAGGTGCTGTGGGAATGTGGGGCTCCTCCTCCACCAATCCCACAGTAAAAGATGACCCACTCAGCAATAAAGCCAAGTCTATATACTGCACCAGAGTGAAGTGAGGTGTGGTGCAAGGCATTAAATAAGCTAGGTGCTCATTTAAACCATGCTGGAATATGTCTTTCAGAGCAATGTCATTAAAATCTACCTGGCAGCACAGTCTACAAAACTCCTGTACATAGTCCTCTATGGGACACTGGCCTTGACGAAGGCGAAGGATGGCCACTGCTGGGTTCATGTTTGGGGGTCTGGTATTCTGTAACATTAGTCCACTGGAGGCAAGGTTGAAGAACCCATGTGCAGCTTTTATTAAACTTAAATCTTCACAACATAAAACAAAGACGTATCAAAACAAACTTGGCTTGACTTGGCAAAACATAAACTTGGCTTGACTTGGCTTGGCTAAACTTGACACAAACACATTCGACTATAACAAGCACTCACCAACAGTGGGTTACACATTCAATACAAGACAAGGACACATGGCAAAAAAACCAGGAAGTGCATGGCAAGACATGACAGTGAACATGGCAAACTTAAACACATGAAACATAACCAAAACACCCTGTGACACTGACATGACTTGAAAACTCCATAACTGCCGAAGCTAAACCTTGACCCCACCACACATCAGTTTTGCTGTATTTGCTAAACAACCGAACTCACTAGAGTGCACACTATTGGGAATGTTGCAGATCGGGCACATTTGTCAGAAGGAAACCTTAGAAACTCATTGCAAACACAAGTCTCACCATCAAATCTGAGAATGATGAAATTGCACTCTGTTATGATTAAATGTAATAAATTCACTAGTGTTGTAGTACTCGAGACCGGTCTTAAGACCATTTTTTGAAGGTCTTGGTCTTGTCTCGGTCTCGACCACATTTGTACTCGGTGTTGTCTCGGTCTCAGACTTAGAGGACTCAGGATTTTGTTTTAAGACCGGTCAAGACCACGACTGCTGGGATATCTCTAAATTGCCGGTGCATTATCTGATTTAATTATTAACATCATTAATGTGATTGGACGTAAAATTTACAGCTTCAGATGCAATCAATAACTTATTTCTACTTTGATTTATTTATTGTGCCGGTTCAGAAATGAGGGATTGTGTCAACACCAAAATTAATACAAATGCTCAAAAAATGAAAGATATTGTTGCAAAAGTATTTGTATGAGATCTGGATTTTTATATTATAACTTATTATAAGCAATATCACAAGAGCAAGAGAGCGGTTTTCACAAATTTGAGCATGACTGCAAACATACTGCTTTTATACAAACATTAAATAAATAAAACATTATTCTCAACATTATTTATGCATTTGTAATTTACCAATTCAGATGCATCTTCTGCACCACCACCAGTGCAAAGATGAATTGTGTTGTTAACGATTTAATTTGATTGGTATAGCAGCTCTCTATATAGTGTCTCTAATTATGTTGATTAAAAAGAAGTAATTTCTCCGTCTGTAATGTGGATCTTTATGAATTTAAGGAGTGCTGGTCTCGACTCGGTCTCGGATTAGGTGGTCTTGACTACAACACTACAATTGAATGAACTGTATTTGAGTTCTACTTGTTGAGTATAAAAACAGTAGCCTATTTGAAGCACACTATAATGATGCCATTAGCACACTTCAAGTTTACTTGGAATGCCATTGCAATGTGTTTTAAAATCAATAAAGTTTGTTATTAGTATAATATTAATGTATGTTCAACACTCTTACAGTGTAATTTAATTGTAATTGTAATGTACATTTGAAGTTTATGCTGAGTGAATTCTGCATTTCAAAACTTAAACACAAGAGTATATTTAAATTGTACTTAAGTTGGAATAGTTCCAGTTTAGCACAAACAAGTATATTTAATACACCTTTAGTTGGACTTTAGCACTGCTTTTGTACAACTGAAATGCATTTAGTACAAAATTAGTTGTTCCAATTTAACAGACATTAAGTATACCAATTTAAAATGTCAAAAATACATTTAGAAGGGAATTGAAGGGTTATGAAACATGAAATAAAATCCATGAGTCAGTGCCATCCCGTGTCAGAAAGTGAATGTCAATGAACACGCTTCAGAAAGCAGGTTATTTCAGCTGCGCGAGCGTCTTTCTGCTCATCACACACACACATATTCACACACACACACACACAGGAACATCTCTCTCATCACCATCAACAGGCCATAGCGGTCAGTGCAAGTCCTGTGTTGTAATGCTTTTCCTTTCACGCTTCCATCACACACACATACACGCACACATACACATTCACACACACATACACATTCGCACACACATTCACACACACACACACACACACACTCACATATTCACACACAC
>CM077210.1:39036264-39038764 GCA_039654625.1 Rhinogobio ventralis | reverse complement strand
CAGGATTAATTAGCGTAAAGTGGCCAGAGGGACGGCGGGACATTACATGCGCTAGACTCCACCTGAGAGAGACGCATGAACAGGGACTGCAATAAGAAGCAGCCGGCCGACATTCCAGCAGCTTGAGCTGTCACTTCTGTTGAATTCACTTGTTGTTGGCATTTTAACGAAGAAACGCTCACAGCACGGTGTGGTTGCATTCAGGGCTGCAGTGCTTCTTAAAGTGAGATTACATAGATCAGAGGTGCTCGTGTCTGTTCCTGTACCTGCACCAAACACACCTCAAGTGTTCCTGAAGATTTTTAATAGCTGGTTCTGACTGTGCAGGAGGGTGGATCTCAGGAACAGAACTGAGAACGATGGGGATTTGAAGAACCACGGTTCCACGGTTCTGAAAGCTCCTTTCCAGCACTGGCTCATATTTGCAACCTTACACAGGATTGTTGATATGGTTGTTTTGTGGTGCAGGGCAGATCTCAGTGGAGGGATTCGCCAGATACCTGAGCGGAGAAGAGAACAGTATCATCCCTCCAGAGAAGCTGGACCAGAGTGAAGACATGACGCTGCCGCTTTCACATTACTTCATCAACTCCTCACACAACACCTACCTCACAGGTCAGCCAATCAGATGACACACACAACACCTACCTCACAGGTCAGCCAATCAGACGAGTTACACGACACCTACCTCACAGGTCAACCAATCAGACGACACACATGACACCTACCTCACAGGTCAGCCAATCAGACGACTCACACGACACCTACCTCACAGGTCAGCCAATCAGACAACTCACACGACACCTACCTCACAGGTCAACCAATCAGACGACACACACGACACCTACCTCACAGGTCAGCCAATCAGACAACTCACACGACACCTACCTCACAGGTCAGCCAATCAGACGACACACACGACACCTACCTCACAGGTCAGCCAATCAGACAACTCACACGACACCTACCTCACAGGTCAGCCAATCAGACGACTCACACGACACCTACCTCACAGGTCAACCAATCAGACGACACACACGACACCTACCTCACAGGTCAGCCAATCAGACAACTCACACGACACCTACCTCACAGGTCAACCAATCAGACGACACACACGACACCTACCTCACAGGTCAGCCAATCAGACAACTCACACGACACCTACCTCACAGGTCAACCAATCAGACGACACACACGACACCTACCTCACAGGTCAGCCAATCAGACAACTCACACGACACCTACCTCACAGGTCAGCCAATCAGACAACTCACACAACACCTACCTCACAGGTCAGCCAATCAGACAACTCACACGACACCTACCTCACAGGTCAGCCAATCAGACGACACACACGACACCTACCTCACAGGTCAGCCAATCAGACAACTCACACGACACCTACCTCACAGGTCAGCCAATCAGACGACTCACACTATTCAGGGCAGACGTCATAGTGAATGTTAACCAGGCTGTGAGGGATAATCAGCGTTACAGTAAACTCTGGGTTTTGCTTTGGGTTTTTAATTGCTGTTTCTGTCTTCATTCAGACCAAATTAATAAGTGCAGATGTTTAGCCTTTGAACATGAACTACTGTGAGACCAAATGCTCATAAATATCCAAATAACCCTCAAATCATTTGTGGTTTGAACAGATGATCCAGCGTGAATGTTGTTTCAGATGCTAATACATTTAGAATTAGCCATTCGAGAGAAGATGGAGTGACTAAAATGTCCCAGCGGTTTTTGCACTTACTTAGTTGTAGAATTATGATATTATTGTCCATATCATTTGTGCTAATGGCCATACTTCAGTTAGACTCGGTTTCAGCACTTGCACTCAATCTACTCAAATTTACAATAAAACACGAGAAGTCTTACTAATGCATTTTCAGAGTTCTGTCAATTATCCCAGGAAGTGCATAATCTATTTCTGTAATGTAACCCACCTTCATTAAAGGCTTTGCATTGCATTTCTTCTCAGCTGATGTGCAGGTGAAATGGAATAATAACTTTTACAGTTTGCAGACATTGTTATTAAAGCAAAATAAATAGACTGATCAGCTTTTAAAGCAGGAGAAACATGCGCTCTGTGCTGACGTGCTCTGTGTCCCGCAGCGGGTCAGCTGGCCGGAAACTCATCGGTGGAGATCTACCGGCAGGTTCTGCTGTCCGGCTGCCGCTGTGTGGAGCTGGACTGCTGGAAGGGCCGGACCGCCGAAGAGGAGCCGGTGATCACACACGGCTTCACCATGACCTCCGAGATCTCCTTCAAGGTACATTGACAGACAATGCATTTATCTCCCTTGTGAGGTGTGAGCGGGATGTGGAGAAGTTGATATTTAATAGAACATTCTTTAGGAACCGTGAGGCAGAATGTGAAGGCATGAAAGAGGCAGATATACAGACCGTAACGGTCGTGTTTAAGCGTTGAGCGCATAACGGCACCATCAGGTTGTAATGGGGAAAGCAGATGGTTGTTGATTAGAATATGTGA
>CM077210.1:39016264-39028764 GCA_039654625.1 Rhinogobio ventralis | reverse complement strand
CATGACTCCAGACACGTGTCTCTGTGTCTGCAGGGAATGGCAGTAAATGAAGCCTTCGCCACAGAGGAGATGTCCAACTTAGTCAACTACGTTCAGCCTGTTAAATTCAACTCCTTCGAGGCGTGCAAAAGTAAGTCAGTCTGTTCTTACGCCACGAGATGTATTTCACACAGCTGCCCTGTAAGATCCCTGTTTGTTAATGTTGGCATGACTGTTGGTTTTCCACAGAAACTGATCGAAGTTACGAAATGTCGTCGTTTGTGGAGACTAAAGCGCTGGAGCTGCTCAAAGAATCGCCGGTGGAGTTCGTTGAGTATCTTTCAATTATAATGCACTTTTGCTGGTCAAAGACCCTTTTAAATCAGTGTATTTTTGTGTTTAATAAAAGTTTTATGTGGCGCTTTATACAATACAGTTCCCTTTCGAAAGGGAACTCACGCTGCGTCCCCTAGAGGGCGTTGTGGGGGAGCCTCCAGCATGACTGGTGTCTGATGCATGAGTTAAACACGACAATGAACTTGACATTGGCAGGCAGCAGCCTATGATGTTATTGGATGTTATGTCCCACACTACGGCGAGATTTGATCTGCCATGGAAACACGAGAAGCGCATGCTCCCTCGTCCGTCACAGATTAGGCTCTCCGTGCCACTAAGCAAACTGCCGCCGTGATCGGTCAATCCATGCTGGCCATGGTGTCTATGGAGAGACATCTCTGGATGAACCTGGCCGACATCGGGGAGAAAGAGAAAAACATTCTACTTGATGCACCGGTTTCGCGTCTGAACTTTTCGGCACATCCGTTGAGATGGTTGTCGGGAAGTTTAAAGAGGCAAAGGCGCGCTCCGCTGCTTCTAAGACCTTCATACCGCGCCGGTCTGGTCTGGTGTCTGGTCCACCCCAGTCTCAGGACCGGAGACAGGACCAGAAGGCTAGCGCGGCCGTTAGGGGTAAAGCGCGGAGGAGGCGTGATGCCAGAGGGAGAAGAAAAGATCTGAGGGAACCCTCAGGGTACCCCCGGCCTGCGAGGGGCGATGGGGGTGTGTGTCGAGCAGAATGAGGCAGAGGGCCGTGAGAAAGGTTAGGGTTAGGGTTAGTGGTTTGATTAATAACGAGTGTCACCTATGCAATCTCACGGAGGAGCTACGGGAGCATAAAAGGAGGAGCGACGACAGTGAAGGATGAGAGAGGTCCAGGCCTGGACATTTATGTTATGTTTTGTTTATGTGTGTGCGGCAGTTGTCCGTGAGGGGCTGCCACTTTTATTTTGGTTTTGTGTTCATTTTTTTTTAGATTAAAGTGTGTAAAACATTCACCGGTTCTCGCCTCGTTTTTCCCATAACAACTAACCTCATTACAGCTCTCTGTGAGCCTCCTTGCGAGATGTCCTGAGCGTGGGGTGTTGTTAGGTCTCCTCTCGATTTAGAGAGTCGTCGTACTTAGGCTTCTACATCTCAGCTAGGCAGTAGGGTAGTATGCTAGGTGGTTAAGCTCTCTTGGAGCCTCTACTGACCTTAGTGCAAGTGTGGCTAGGCTTCCTCTCATTATGAGAATCGTGGTATTGAGGCCTCCACTCTGCAGATCTCCGTGGGCCAGTTAGACTGAGACTTTCTCTGTACTGCCCTTGGGTTAGAGTGTGGCCTAACCCTAACCCACTCTTCAGGGCTGCCTGAACAGAAGTTCTAAGTGTGAGCCTCCTTGGACGCTGGCCTGAATACAAACGTAGTTAGGCTTCCTCTTTTTAGAGTCATCCTGTTGAGGCCTCTGTTCTTGAGAAGCTCTGGTCTATGATCGTGCTGCTGGTATGCCTTAGGGATGAGGACTCCTTTAAGTCCTTTGACTTCCCTTCATCCCTTCAGCATGGCAGCATGGGTATTCCGTACCCCATAGCGCCCTCTAGGGGACGCAGCGCAAGTTACCTTTAGAAAACGTCTCAGGTTACGCACGTAACCATGGTTCCCTGAGAATAGGGAACTGGTGCTGCATTCCTTTGCCATGATTCCGGTATTCCTGCACATATCTCCTTCAGACAAGGATGACGTATTTCACACGTGCCCTTTTATACTCACGCTCACACCAGCTGTGACGTCATAGGCTGCTGCCTGCCAATGTCAAGTTCATTGTCGTGTTTAGACTCATTTTTCAGACACAAGTCATGCTGGAAGCATTTCCCATAGCACCCTCTAGGGGATGCTGCGCGAGTTACATGCGTAATCTGAGACCATTCAAAGCAGCTTTGCAGTGATAACAGGAAAATGATTCAATGATGCAAACAAAGATCATTTCGGCTGTAAAGCAGCTCCGTGTCATTGTTCAACTGAGGTCAGTTCAGTGTTGATTCAGTTCTGTTGTAAAGATCATCAAGTATTCAATTAATTTATTTTAATCTATAAAGCAGTGATCGTCCAGCTCAGTTCAGTTCTCATACAGCCGCGTCAGTGCAGTCAGATCAATAATACTGTTGAATATTAAGTGTCCAGAGACGACGGTGGCAAGAACCCAAACTCCATCCGTGAGAGAATGGAGGAAAACCCTTGGGAGAAACCAGACTCAGTCGCTCAGTTCTCCTACGATTGAACACGGTGTGGTTATGATTCAGGCAGCATCATAAGGTGTCTTTTTATCCTTTGTTAGAGATTCTTAACTCCTTCACACAGGTATAATAAACTACAGCTGAGCAGAATTTATCCCAAAGGAACGCGAGTCGACTCCTCAAACTACATGCCTCAAGTCTTTTGGAACGCTGGCTGTCAGCTCGTCGCACTGAACTTCCAGACCATCGGTACCTTCAGTTCAGTTCATTCAGATGTGTGTGGCTTTCTGTCTCTCTCTGTAGGCAGAACAAGAGAGCGTCACTCACTGCGTCCAAGAGTGAGGCCGAAGCAGAATCACCTGCTTGACCAAAGATTAAATCTCTGAACTATCCTGTTCCTTTTTAAGTTAGTGAGGACGTCGGAGACTCGCTGGCTGCCAGGATGAGCTTTTATTCCAGGAGTGTCGCGCCCTCCTGACATTGATCTAAGTGTGCATGTGTGCGTAATATAAAGCTTTCTTACGGTTTGGATGTTTTAGTTTGTGCAGCTCACTCGCTGCGGTCCTTCAGATGCATGAAATGCTCTTTTCACATCTGTAAAGGAACATGACAGCGCACCGGCCGACTCGGCTGTTGATTGATTTTATTATGGATTAGCCATATTGTGTGCTTGATGAAGCTCTGTGTGTGTCTGTGATCGGCAGATCTGCCCATGCAGCTGAATCTGGGCATATTCGAGTACAACGGGAAATGTGGCTACAGACTGAAGCCTGAGTTCATGAGACGGACGGACAAACAGTTTGACCCGTTTACACAGAGTACAGTAGACGGGATCGTAGCGCACACGCTGTCCGTGAAGGTGAGTGATGGGCTCAGGTCTGCAGATCCACCTCTAATGTCTTAACTAGGGATGCAACAATATTTGCTGTAAGTTTCCCTCTGGTTCGCAGCACAAATCAAGAAATGAACATCATTTGAAAGGTTATTTTACTCAATTGGTCCACATTTTGTTTTTAGATATTTGTATATATCGTTATGCATCCATAAGACGGTCACGCAGTGTGTGTGCACCATAATTTTACTCTTGTGCAAATCAGAAAGAAGTGATGAACAAAAGAGTGAGATGATATTCTGTTGGCCCTTAAAACTGTGATTTTCCTGTTGGCGAACCTACAGATATGGTTCATTTTTGACTTCTCAGTTTTGAGCATCATGTAGATAAAGAAACCAGACGAATGCGCTTCTAAACACATGGGAGATGTTAATTGCTCCAAATTCATAATTAGATTTATTTATTGGATATTAGTATGTTAAATTAAATTTCAAAATAACCTGTCTGAATTGATTTACAGAACTTGTAGAGATGCATGTGTGCTCTGACAGGGGCTGGTGGGATGGCGGGATTAATCTGAACTGTAGGAATATTGAACATCAATAAGAATATGATATTATCTAGGATAACTATAATCTGGTGTTTTATAGCGTGCACTCAGAGACTAGGAGGTACTTGGCCTGGAAATAACAGTGTACTTTACAAATGTGTTTATAAGTTGTTGGAGACTATATGTTATTAAATAGAGGGCAGCTGCTGTGATCTCTGCGTATACAGTATTACTGCAGAACACTGACTGAATCGAAAGGCTCGTTTGGTTTTCAGACAGTGAGTGTTGAATGTTCGGATGTTCATCTCAGTGCATTATTACTTTCTGCTAGAGGTCTGTGTGGGACTGTTTATCTCGTCCCGCTCCCGCTCGGTTCTATTCCGCACCCTCCCGCTCCTGCTTATAATTCACTCAGTGTTCACCCACTTACCGCTTAGAATGATTTTCGTCCCGACCGATCCCGCTAAATTTAGACCTTGTTTTCAGATTTAAATTTCCCCTAAAGAAAGAGAGTGACTGGGATAACAAATATAAAATGTTGGCTATACAATCATTTTATTTGTTATTTTTGTCTTATGATCCTGTCAACATCATAAAAAATGTCACAGAGGAAAAAAGGCTAAATCAAATACGACACCTGTCACTCAAAATTATAAGCCAAAAATATGAATAAACGAAAACTGTTGGCTTATAGCTACTGCAAAATAAATAAATAAAATATTTTTTTAACATCCATGCAAGAACAGAATGTGCTGACTGACGACATTACCGAACGTCTCCGGGCACAAAGGCTGATGTTCTCTGTGAAGGAGCTCTCGTGGACAGGATGCTCAGAACATATCCTGCCAGGTTCAGGGCAGGGAACGGGAACTGTGTGAACGCCACCACTGCAGGAAGGTTTGTTCACTTCAAGTTCAAGTGCGGATGCGCTGTTGTCAAAGTTTGTCGGGAGTGGCCGGGCTATTGTCAGACCACCCGCTCCCGTCCAAAGTACCAAAGTTACTGACCGCTACCGTCTTTGATTTGGAAATGTACTCCCGCGCCGCAAGAAAACTGATCGGGAGCCACAGGAATGCAGACCTCTACTTTCTGCCAAATCCAGCAGATTGAGAGTGAACTTCTGGGATCTTCCACACAGCGTTGAATGAGGTTCCTGTGTCTTTAACAGATCATATCCGGTCAGTTCCTGTCTGAAAAGAGAGTCAGTGTTTATGTGGAGGTGGAAATGTACGGCCTGCCGGTGGACACCAAACGGAAAGCGTTTAAGACCAAGACGTCCCAAAGCAATGCCGTCAATCCAGTGTGGGATGAAGAGCCAATGGTCTTCAAAAGGGTATGTCTAAATGCTGTGACACTAACCCATCAGGCAGATGTTGCATGAATCAGGCTGATTTTGATGAACGTTTGTTTCAGGTGGTTCTTCCCACGCTCGCGTCATTAAGGATAGCCGTGTACGAAGACAACGGAAGATGCATCGGCCATCGCATCATCCCAGTGTGTGCCATCCGACCTGGCAAGTATCTGTCTCTTTGCTCTTGATGTGAAACGGCATTGCACTGCAGTGGCTGATGGGTAAAGACTCTCTGCTGCAGGATATCATTACATCAGTCTGAGGAATGAGAAGAACAATGCGCTGACGCTGTCGTCTGTGTTCGTCTACACTGAGGTCAAGGACTACGTCCCAGACACCTTTGCAGGTACAAGAGCCAAATAAATAGGAGAACCAATTCTGACATGTTGTTGTACGTTAAGACTCATATCTGCACATGAGCTCTTCTGAAAGAGTTCAGCACATGTCCTGTGTTTGTGGTGTCAGATGTGATCGAGGCTCTGTCCAATCCCATCCTGTATGTCAGTCTGATGGAACAGAGAGCCAATCAGCTGGCGGCTCTGACGCAGGAGGAGGAGGAGGCCGACGGAGAGCAGGTGAGTGAGCTCAGGTGTGTTTAACCTGACAGTGAGTGACACAAAGACGCCAGCAAACACGCGCTGTCGCTGCTCTTGATGAAACGCTTCTGTCTTTCAGGCAAAGCCTTTAAAGCTTCTGCCTTTGATAGAAATTCAGCTGAGAAGAGATTATTTCTATATTTTACACCAAAAGTGAGAGTTTTTTTTGTTCTGGAGAATTTAAACGTCATTTAAAGACATGTTCAAAAGAGTAATGATTCTCTTGTGTTTATGATTAGCAGGATATCACTAAAAGCAGCTGTTAAAGTTATTGTTCTTGGTGTGAACAAGTCTTTATATCAGTGGATTATCAGAGTAACTGTTAGTTGAAGTGCAGGAGTCTGATATATACAGCGCTTTATACAGCACAGATTGTTTCAAAGCCGCTTCACAGTGATAACAGGAAATGATGCGTTTCGGCTGTTGTTCAGCTAAAGTCAGTTCTGTTGTAAAGATCATTAATAATTAAATGAGTTCATTTATCTATACAGCAGCTCTGATCTCATCATCAGCTCAGTTCAGTTCTCATACAGCAGCGTCAGTGCAGTCAGATCAATAATACTGTTGAATATTGAGTGTCCAGAGGCGACGGTGGCAAGAACCCAAACTCCATCCGTGACAGAATGGAGGAAAACCCTTGGGAGAAACCAGACTCAGTCGCTCAGTTCTCCTACGATTGAACACGGTGTGGTTATGATTCAGGCAGAATTACAGGTCAGAGTTCAGACAGAATTCATTGTTGTATCTGGTTAAAGTTTTTGTGTTAGTTTGTGAAGTCGGGAACTTGTTTCTCTAGTGTGTGTGTGTGTGTGATTCTGGTGTGTTGTTAAAGTGCAGTTCAGTTGCCAGGCGTGTCTTTGTCTCTATGACAACAGGCGTGTTCTCTGAGTCTGCACATGTCAGTACTTCTCTCATATAGCTGACATAATTAGAAAATTATGCTTTTTCAGCTCTAGAAATAACTTTTCCCCATATATCAGTGAGAATCCTGGTTCTTCAATAAGAATGACAGCAGATGAGGGATTAAAATACGAAACATAATTTCAGTTTTTAGATTTAGGTTTTGAGAGTATTCTGTCTGTGTCAGTCGAGCTGAATCGGCACGATCCACTAGCAACCGTTGTTTACAGACCAGCAGAGGTGAACACTCGTCTGAGAGCGCTCGACAGCTTCAGTTTAGCCATGCTGAGAGTGGGTTACCATCGGTATGTTTACACGCTCTGGACAGCCATGCAGGTATGATCGTTTTTGATCATTATATGTTGTAGTTTCATACACGTGATGCAGAATAAACTGGCTGAAGCTTGATTTCTGGGAGCCGTTAGTAACAGTACAGGATGCATAACATAGACGTTTTATTTGACATCGATTTTTCTGTATTTAGGGTTTTTATGTTCTCAGCATTCATGGTTCAGTCTTTCTCACGTCAGATCTTGATGTATTTCAATGGTTTGCTTCTGATCGGTGCAGGTGAATGGAGTTGGAGATGTGGTGTCAGAGGTCACGACTGACCCGAACCCGGCCGCAGAGAACGGGCTGAACCACGTCAGCATCTCGCCCAAACCCTCCGTGGTCAGTCAGCAGACGTCGTCCTCAGGTGTGTGCCGCTGTATTACCGGCTGCCCGTGGTACAATCAGCAGCTCACCGTCTCTCTGTGTGTTTCAGGCTCGGTCAGACCGGCTGTGCGGCCCGAGGACGTCGTTCAGAGTGTTTTAACAGGTAAGGAGCCGCGCCGTCTCACGGGTTTGATCTGATCTCAGGGTTCAGTGGGTCAGATGATCAGATCACCAGAGACAGATGTTAATCCAGGTGTAAACCTTCAGAAGGGCTCCTTTCACACACAGATTTAACTCAATTAGCTTTATTTCTACAGCACTTTATACAGAGCGTTTCACAGCAGCTTCACAGTGATAACAGGAGAATAACAGAATCAATGATGAAACTTCAAATATGAGACACACTCAGATTCTGCTATTGTGTGTGTGTCTGTGTGTGTGTGTGTGTGTGTGTGTGTGTGTGTGTGCTTGTTTATGTGATTTATGAGGACACAAATTTGTATAATGACATGGGTATTACACTGGTATTACAACGTAAACGTGGTTTATGAGGACATTTCCTGTGTCCTCATAATAAAAATAGCTTTAAAAACATACTAAACATGTTTTATTAAAAATTTTAAAATGCAGAATGTTTCCTGTGATGGGTAGGTTTAGGGGTAGTGTGTGTGTGTGTGTGTGTGTATGATGGGTAGGTTTAGGGGTAGTGTGTGTGTGTGTGTGTGTGTGTGTGTGTGTGTGTGACGGGTAGGTTTAGGGGTAGGGGTGGTGTGTGTGTGTGTGTGTGTGTGATGGGTAGGTTTAGGGGTAGGGGTGGTGTGTGTGTGTGTGTGTGTGTGATGGGTAGTTTTAGGGGTAGGGGTAGTGTGTGTGTGTGTGTGTGTGTGTGTGTGTGTGTGTGTGATGGGTAGGTTTAGGGGTAGGGGTAGTGTGTGTGTGTGTGTGATGGGTAGGTTTAGGAGTAGGGGTAGGGGTAGTGTGTGTGTGTGTGTGTGTGTGTGTGTGATGGGTAGGTGTAGGGGTAGGGGTAGGGGTAGTGTGTGTGTGTGTGTGTGTGTGTGTGTGTGTGTGTGATGGGTAGGTTTAGGGGTAAGGGTAGTGTGTGTGTGTGTGTGTGTGTGTGATGGGTAGGTTTAGGGGTAGGGGTAGTGTGTGTGTGTGTGTGTGTGTGTGTGTGTGTGTGTGTGTGTGTGTGATGGGTAGGTTTAGGGGTAGGGGTAGTGTGTGTGTGTGTGTGTGTGTGTGTGATGGGTAGGTTTAGGAGTAGGGGTAGGGGTAGTGTGTGTGTGTGTGTGTGTGTGTGTGATGGGTAGGTGTAGGGGTAGGGGTAGGGGTAGTGTGTGTGTGTGTGTGTGTGTGTGTGTGATGGGTAGGTTTAGGGGTAGGGTAGTGTAGGGGGATAGAATGTACAGTTTCTACAATATAAAAACCATTACATCTATGAAAATGTCCTTATAATGATAGGTGCACCAACATGTATGTGTGTGTGTGTGTGTTTGACAGAGGTGGACGCTCAGACTGTAGATGAACTGAAACAGCTGAAGGGTTATTCGAGGGAGCAGAAGAGGCAGTACAAAGAATTAAAGGAGCTGATGAAGAAACACAATAAGAAAACCAATGAGTTGATCAACGAACACGCGTCCACACAGAAGCAGCAGCACAGCGAGTTCCTGCGGCGCCGGTCGGCCCTGCAGAAGAGGTGAGTTCCCTGCGGTCGGCCCCGTGTCTGCACTGGTGCAGTGCCGTCTGACACTGGTGTCCCTGCAGGAGCGGCTGTGATCCGGATCTGATGGCGCTGGAGCAGGAGAGGTGTCAGAAGCTGAGTGAACTGAAGGAGACGCAGCAGCAGCAGCTCCTCACGCTGAGACAGGAGCAGTTCTACAGCGAGAAGTACCTCAAGAGAGAGCACGTCCGGCTGGTAACCACCGTCTGCTGGTTATAGGATACGCAGGGGGAAATAAAGGGACTGGGATGTGCACGTGAACCTGTACACATGCATCTGTTTTAACAACATTTTGTCGCGATTCACTCGTACACACAACACAAAATACATTTTTATTAAATTGTCCTTTGTGAATCTTTCAACGTATGATAAAAGCTGCAGTCCGTAACTTTTTTTGGTTAAAAATTATCCAAAATCAATTTGAGCAAGTGCATTACCATCAAAACGATCTCCTTTCCTTAGCCCGATTCAAAACGGTAAGCTTGTAATAATGTGTTATAATTTGAGTGGTAATGGTGGGTTTCCGCGGGAAATTCGCACTTCCGCCGTTGGTCTTTGCGCCATTACATCACGTCTGTACACATAAAGGAGGAGTCCGACTATAGGCTATCGCATGTGAGGATGCTAATCATTTACAGCCTTTTCTCACAGCAGCTGGAATAATTAAACATATCATTTATATTTGCTTGTTCAGTTGACATTTTCCGATTGTTGCAATGCGGATTTTCCGTCATACTTAAAGACATAGAATCTGTGATTCTGGTGAATGAATGACAGCCACACACACTCCTCACAACATTAGATTAATCCGCGCTGAGGAGCCGTGCCGACGCACAACCCACGTAAAGATGATAATTCAACAAATAACTGGTTTCAAACAGAGATGGCGACAAAGAGGCAAAACTTACAGACTGCAGCTTTAAAAGAAGCAGTTGGCTTGCACATACAGGGTTAGTGCACTGGTGCATACACCGGAAGATTCAACTAACCTTCATCACATTATAATGGTTAGGGCTTTAACTAGTTAGGGTTAGTATGAACACAGTCGATGTTTGTGAGGTTTCTTGTCATCATGTAGAAGAACTGCTGACTGTTCAGAACTGTTTCTAATGAGCGTGATTTAATGAAGCGTTCAAAAAACATCACTGCGCTGAAACAAGCATTTCACACACTCACACTGATAAAGTCAAGTCATTTATTTGTATAGCGCTTTCACAATACACGTTTCAATGCAGTCTTACACTGCAAAACACGATGTTCTTCCTCTGTGTTTCTGTCTCGTTTCCAGCTCAAATATCTAAACATTCTTACATCAAGACACATCAGAAGCAAAATGACTGAAGATATGAAGTTAAAAATGAATCAAAATGAAGTGAAGTTTGTGCTTAAAAGAAGAACAAATATCTGCCAATGAAGTCAGAAAAATGTTCAGATCTTCAGTCATGTTGCTTCTCCAGTAAATGTTTCTTGATGTAAGAATGTTTCGATATTTGTGCTGGAAACGAGACAGAAACACTGAGGAAGTTTTTTGCAGTGTAATGTCTATAATGCTTTAACATTGAGCCGATATGACGATATAATGTATAATCCTTTGTATTTATTTAATAAATGTATCAGTGCTATGAAATAACAGAGCATTTATTGCGTATTGTGACGTACATCCGAGTGTAACGGATTATCAGAAAAGAAAAGAAGTATAGTGCAGGGATTCTGAGGAGTCAGCCGATGTGTTTGGTGTCTGGTTAGTGTGTATCAGAGTGTCTCTCACACACACGTTGTGTTTCTCTCCGTCTGTAGCTGGTGGAGAAGCTGGCGGCTGTGGCCGAAGAGTGTCAGAGTAACCAGCTGAAGAAACTCAAAGATCTGTGTGAGAAGTAAGTCAACATCACCGTCTTTCACTCACACTCATGACGCTCAAACCCGTACGACTTTCTTTCAAGATATTCTGAGAAATCACTCTGTGTTTTTGTCTGATGTCGTTTGGACACAGAATATCTTTTGAGCGATTCTGATTTCATTTTTTTTTAGAGAAAACAAAGACTTGAAGAAAAGAATGGACAAGAGACGACAGGAGAAGTTCCATGAAGCCAGAACGCTGGAGAAAACTCTGACTGACGAGTGAGTGGCTTTAATGTGGATCTCATGACGTTAGACGTGATCAACATCTCGACCAGTCGATCAGAGTTTGGCTTGAACAACATTCACTTACACTTTATTTCAATGCTCCACTTCAGACATTCTACTAACCATAAGTAACTACATGTCAACTAACTCTCATTAGAGTATTAGTAGGTTAGGTGTTAGTAGAATAAGTTGCAAAGTTACTTATAGTCACAGGAAATGTGTTTCACAGGAAATATCACCATTCTTACCAAGCAATGATCTGTGTGTGATGACTGGAGTCAGTGTTTGTTGGACAGGAATATTCTCCTGCACAAACACAGACCCATCACCATCTTTAGTCTCTGCGTGACACTGACATGTCAAATCATCCTGTTCTGTAGGAGGAAGATGGAGATGAACAGATCACACGTGAATGAGGTGGTGCAGTCCATCCGACGGGTGAGTGGACGCTGGTTATCAGGGTCAGGTGACCCCTGCTGGTAAGGGTTAGGGTTAGTTGACCCCTGCTGGTCAGGGTTAGGGTTAGTTGACCCCTGCTGGTAAGGGTTAGAGTCAGTGTTAGTTGACCCCTGCTGGTCAGGGTCAGGGTTAGGGTTAATTGACCCCTGCTGGTAAGGGTTAGAGTCAGTGTTAGTTGACCCCTGCTGGTAAGGGTCAGGCTTAGGGTTAGTTGACCCCTGCTGGTAAGGGTTAGAGTCAGTGTTAGTTGACCCCTGCTGCTCAGGGTCAGGGTTAAGGTTAAGGTTAGTTGACCCCTGCTGGTAAACGTAGTGATTACAGTCTGCAGGCACAAAGCCTCGTTCTCCTTTGACAGACAATCAAAAGTAGTCGTTTATTCTGACATGCAAGCGACTTCTAGTTTTGAAGTGGGCTTTTCCGTGTCACAATAAAGCCATCCATCTGATCAGCTCGTGTACAGAAGAGAAAAACATGCAAAACACTAATAATAAGATGCAACTAATCATATAATCATCATCTTAGTTTGAACAGCAAAGTAAACAGCCTTTCATTAAAAGAGAGCAACATTTAAAATTAAGGAGAAAACATCTGTTTTGTGCTGTGATTTATTGGCTATCGTTATGATTTTTACAGTGACTCTTCCTGCAATTTCACAGTTACACCTGTAGGTGGCGGCAAATAACAACTGACAGTTTCTAGGGCACATTTCTTCACACAATACTTTCTCTCCCAGTTCTCCTGAGCATCTTTCAGTTTGGCACAGCTGTAAATTTCACA
>CM077210.1:39003764-39011264 GCA_039654625.1 Rhinogobio ventralis | reverse complement strand
CTAATCTAACCATGTCTTTACTTCCTTTCTGGCCCTTGAAAGTGTTCATTAAACTGCTGTCTATGGAGGGGTCAGAGAGCTCTCAGATTTCATCAGAAATATCTTCATCTGTGTCTGAAGATGAACGAAGGTCTGACGGGTTTGGGACGACACAAGGAATTAATGACAGGATTTACATTTTTGGGTGAACTAACCCTTTAATTAGCCAAAAAAAAAAAAAAAAACTAAAGTGTGTAACTTTAGACACTTCATTCACTGTAGGTGTTCTCATCTCTCAGGCTGTGTCTGAAATCGCCCCTATACCCTTACATAGGGCACTATTTGAGAGGACAGCAATTTGTAGTGCGTCCGAAACAATAGTGGACATTATTGAGTGCAGTCATTCAATCCCATAATGCACTGTGAGGGTCGCGCCGACTGACCAGTAGATGGTGCCGCATCTGTCATCCATCCATTCATTTTCCAAACCGCTGGTCCAATGTGAGTACAGCGTAATATAATCCTTTTTACTTGATTGTACATTGTTTAATTATGGTTTATACATGCTAGTTTCTATGGCAGAGTTCAAGATACATCTTTCATTACTACTGGAGCTGCCAGTTCGCTAAAGGTTCGGTTCAGTGCGGTTCAGTGCGGTTCATTATGGTTCATTACGGTTCATTATGGTTCATTACGGTTCAGTGCGGTTCAGTACGGTTCATTACGGTTCATTACGGTTCAGTGCGGTTCAGTGCGGTTCAGTGCGGTTCAGTACGGTTCAGTGCGGTTCAGTGCGGTTCAGTGCGGTTCAGTACGGTTCAGTGCGGTTCAATGCGGTTCAGTGCGGTTCAGTACGGTTCAGTGCGGTTCAGTGCGGTTCAGTGCGGTTCATTATGGTTCATTATGGTTCATTACGGTTCAGTGCGGTTCATTATGGTTCATTACGGTTCATTATGGTTCATTACGGTTCAGTGTGGTTCAGTACGGTTCATTACGGTTCATTACGGTTCAGTGCGGTTCAGTGCGGTTCAGTGCGGTTCAGTACGGTTCAGTGCGGTTCAGTGCGGTTCAGTGCGGTTCAGTGCGGTTCAGTACGGTTCAGTGCGGTTCAATGCGGTTCAGTGCGGTTCAGTACGGTTCAGTGCGGTTCAGTGCGGTTCAGTGCGGTTCATTATGGTTCATTACGGTTCAGTGCGGTTCATTATGGTTCAGTGCGGTTCAGTACGGTTCAGTGTGGTTCAGTGCGGTTCAGTGCGGTTCAGTGCGGTTCATTATGGTTCAGTACGGTTCAGTGCGGTTCAGTGCGGTTCATTATGGTTCAGTGCGGTTCAGTACGGTTCAGTGTGGTTCAGTGCGGTTCATTATGGTTCATTACGGTTCAGTGCGGTTCAGTACGGTTCAGTGCGGTTCAGTGCGGTTCATTATGGTTCATTACGGTTCAGTACGGTTCAGTGCGGTTCATTATGGTTCATTATGGTTCATTACGGTTCAGTACGGTTCATTATGGTTCATTACGGTTCAGTACGGTTCAGTGCGGTTCAGTGCGGTTCATTATGGTTCAGTGCGGTTCAGTACGGTTCAGTGCGGTTCAGTGCGGTTCATTATGGTTCAGTGTGGTTCAGTACGGTTCAGTGCGGTTCAGTGCGGTTCATTATGGTTCATTACGGTTCATTATGGTTCATTACGGTTCAGTGCGGTTCAGTGCGGTTCATTATGGTTCAGTGCGGTTCAGTACGGTTCAGTGCGGTTCAGTGCGGTTCAGTGCGGTTCAGTACGGTTCATTATGGTTCATTACGGTTCAGTGCGGTTCAGTGCGGTTCAGTGCGGTTCAGTACGGTTCAGTGCGGTTCAGTGCGGTTCATTATGGTTCATTACGGTTCAGTGCGGTTCAGTGCGGTTCATTATGGTTCAGTGCGGTTCAGTACGGTTCAGTGTGGTTCAGTGCGGTTCAGTGCGGTTCAGTGCGGTTCAGTGCGGTTCATTATGGTTCAGTACGGTTCAGTGCGGTTCAGTGCGGTTCATTATGGTTCAGTGCGGTTCAGTACGGTTCAGTGTGGTTCAGTGCGGTTCATTATGGTTCATTACGGTTCAGTGCGGTTCAGTGCGGTTCAGTACGGTTCAGTGCGGTTCAGTGCGGTTCATTATGGTTCATTACGGTTCAGTACGGTTCAGTGCGGTTCATTATGGTTCATTATGGTTCATTATGGTTCATTACGGTTCAGTACGGTTCATTACGGTTCAGTACGGTTCAGTGCGGTTCAGTGCGGTTCATTATGGTTCATTACGGTTCAGTACGGTTCAGTACGGTTCAGTGTGGTTCATTACGGTTCAGTGCGGTTCAGTGCGGTTCAGTGCGGTTCAGTACGGTTCAGTGCGGTTCATTATGGTTCATTACGGTTCAGTACGGTTCAGTGCGATTCATTATGGTTCAGTACGGTTCAGTGCGGTTCATTATGGTTCAGTGCGGTTCATTACGGTTCAGTGCGGTTCATTATGGTTCAGTGCGGTTCATTACGGTTCAGTGCGGTTCAGTGCGGTTCAGTGCGGTTCAGTACGGTTCATTACGGTTCAGTGCGGTTCCGTACGGTTCATTACGGTTCAGTGCGGTTCAGTACGGTTCATTATGGTTCATTATGGTTCAGTGCGGTTCATTACGGTTCAGTACGGTTCAGTGCGGTTCAGTGCGGTTCAGTACGGTTCATTACGGTTCAGTGCGGTTCAGTACGGTTCATTATGGTTCATTACGGTTCAGTGCGGTTCAGTGCGGTTCAGTACGGTTCAGTGCGGTTTAGTGCGGTTCATTGTGGTTCATTACGGTTCAGTACGGTCCAGTGCGGTTCAGTGCGGTTCATTACGGTTCAGTATGGTTCAATACGGTTCATTATGGTTCAGAACGGTTCAGTACGGATCAATACGGTTCATTATGGTTCAGTGCGGTTCATTACGGTTCAGTACGGTTCAGTGCGGTTCATTGTGGTTCATTACGGTTCAGTACGGTTCAATACGGTTCATTATGGTTCAGTACGGTTCAGTACGGATCAATACGGTTCATTATGGTTCAGTGCGGTTCAGTGCGGTTCATTACGGTTCATTACGGTTCAGTACGGATCAATACGGTTCATTATGGTTCAGTGCGGTTCAGTGCGGTTCATTACGGTTCAGTGCGGTTCAGTGCGGTTCATTGTGGTTCATTACGGTTCAGTACGGTTCATTATGGTTCAGTACGGTTCAGTGCGGTTCATTGTGGTTCATTACGGTTCCGTACAGTTCAATACGGTTCATTATGGATCATTACGGTTCAGTGCGGTTCGGTACGGTTCATTGTGGTTCATTACAGTTCAGTACGGTTCTACACGGTTCATTATGGTTCAGTACGGTTCAGTACGGTTCATTATGGTTCATTACGGTTCATTACGATTCAGTACGGTTCAGTGCGGTTCAGTACGGTTCAGTACGGTTGTGAAATGGTACCCTAATTCCGAACCGTACCGTACAACTTTTTTGACACCCTTCCGTTGGGGTACCAAGCACAGTAGTCCGGTACTAAAGGGCGGAGCTAGACTCACTGCAGAACACTGATTGGTTGACAGAGAATCATCATTTGCACGTGCTTTTTCGGCTGTGTATTTCCTTGCTGCCTTGGCTCAAACAAAGCATGTCTTCCTGTGACAACAGCCACATGCCGAGAAGCAAGAACAAGATCTGCTGTATGTCGTCCATTGTTGTTTACTGAATGACGTCAATCGCTACACCACGGCTATCATATGGGTGCTGTTGGCGGTGGAAACGCAAGCCGGATCAGGGTTTACGGTCCCAAATCGTACTGTACTGTACTGAACCGCACCGCATCGCTCGGTGGAAACGAGCCATAAGTTTCAAATAATTATCAAACAGCAAAAGTGGCACTCACTCGTGATCATTCACTCCCTCATGTGGACTATATTAGTGGAGTAATGTAGGGAACAGTGGATGAAGGTATAGGGGTGATTTCAGACTCAGCGTATGTTTCCTGCAAACTTCAGATCAAACACTCCTGAACCAGCGGATCAAGAGCTACAGGCCCAGAGATCAGAAGTCTGTCATTTGGGACACAGGGGTTATGGGTATTCATGCTAATTTTGTGACAGTGGCAGACGCGTGTTGATGTTGAATGAAGCTGCACACACTGAACAGTCCTGTGACTTCACAAACAGAGAGCTGTGCCGTCGCCATGGCAACACTCATCCCACCGTTAACCCCATAATAGCCGCAGGAAGAGCAGGAAGAGGTGTTGATCTCCTGCCTGACACACAGAGAGCAGGGAAACTCCTGGAATAATCAGTTTCTCAGTACTTTATTTGATTATGCCATGATTCTTGTCGCTGATGTATCGTGATATTGAAAGGAATAATTCAACCATCTCACAAATCTCATTCTCTATTCAGCATATGATGATAGTGTTATTGTGTTTATGTATTATATGAAAAAATGTTGTGACATTCCGAGGTCAGTTATTCTTCGATAATGACCGTCGTCAATAGCAACACTCTGGCTATTTGAGACGCTTCATGTCTCTCTCTCTTTTTATTCAAGCGCGGCCTCAGTTATCTAGGACTTCAGTATTAACTCTTTCCCCGCCATTGACGGAAATGTCCTGCTTTTTCGTGTTTTCGCTGATATACGGTAGGGGGTGCTATTACACATCTTCTGAAAGAGTGCAGAATCTCCTGATCAAACACAGGCAAAGAAGAAACAGAAACAGGCGATAGAAGCATTGCTGACGCACATGTAATATATAACGCGATCATCAACATTAAACATCATATATATCAGAACGGCCTAATGTGACTGAATCGCCCCAGGACGAGCTCTAGGACTGAAGCTTTGAGGTGTTGAGCTGTGTTTGATCGTCGCTCTGAATCACATACGGACAGTCTTTGACAAAAAAAAGAGTGCATGAGGCTAGAATAAAACTTGAGGCTCTGTTCTTTCTTTTGATAAAGTGCATGTTCAGATATTCATACAGCAAAATATTCTGGGCGCCATGAAACTTGTGAACATGGTCAAAACGCTGGCGGTGAAAGAGTTAACAGGCCTGTGGTAATATTGTTCATGTGTTCGTCTTGTTGCTAGAACAAGTGTTTTTTACACTGTAATGGATTATAAAAATTATTTTAATGATGATTATTTATGATTTTAAAACAGTTTTTTCTCAGATCAATATTTCATGTCCCCGTTTGTAAAAAACATAATGTCAAAAATCATGTAATATGTGACCCTGGACCATAAAACCAGTCATAAGGGTCATTTTTTAAAAATCAATAATCTTTCCAGTGATGTGTGGTTTCTTAGGACAATATTTGAAAATCTGGAATCTGAGGGTGCAAAAATAATCTAAATATTGAGAAAATCTCCTTTAAAGTTGTCCAGATGAAGTCCTTAGCAACGCATATTACTACTAATAATACATTTATGATATATTTACGGTAGGACATTTACAAAATATCCTCATGGAACATGATCTTAATATCCTAATGATTTTTGGCATAAAAGAAAAATGTATAATTTTGACCCATAGAATGCATTGTTGGCGATCGCCACAGACACACCCGTGAGATCAGGACTGCTGTTGAGCTCCAGGGTCTCATATTTGTTTGGCCAGAGCGAGAGGCAGATGGAGACGCTGGAGCAGACGAGGCTCCGTCAGACGTGATCCGTCGGATCTGCTCCCACTGACTCTCACGGCACATGCGTCCGGCGCTCCAGCGTTTGATGTGAGCGGCTCTTCATTAATAATTCACGCGACCCTCCTGATTCTCGCCAGGGGAAGTTCTGTCACTCGATAGACACCCGAGGAGCACAAACAAACCCCAGCGCTCAGCTGCAAATAACTCTCGTCTGTTCCCATCAGGTTCAGCGCAGGAATAAAGATGCGTTCAGTCCATGCGTCAGATGCTGATGCTCTCGAGTCTCACTTCAGTGTTTAAACCGTTTGTGAACACACACGTGTGCGGGTGGTTACATGACGAGTGTGAAACGGGAACATTTCATCTAGATTTCATAAGCGGCGCATCCCTCGATGGCGGAGCAGAATTAGGACAGATGTGGATGAAGGTCATTCTCCTCCCGCAGCGCTTTAAGAGCGCGCTGGCATTGGACGTGAGTGTGGTTTGTTGACAGATGACGAGTCTTTTGAGGAAAGACATATTTAACTGAGTCGAGAGGGAACAGAAACTAGAATGGGCCGTGCTTTCATCTCCAGGTCTCTTTGGGTCGGTGAAACGGGGGCGAACCGCTGACTTCAGGGCTTGGGCTTGAGTTGGAGGTGTTTCTCAGCTCTTGTGCTTGAAGAGATGTTGGATTCTGAGTGTTTATGAGTGACGATCATTTAAGCGCTCAAATCTTTCTTCCTTCTTAAAGTAAATGTGTGAATCAGGTCCTCATAAGACACTGGTGTGAATGAAACCTACTGTCAGTTTGGCAATGAGAAGAAACTGCACTGTCACATGCACGCCATCACGCTTCTGCTGTATGGGGTTCAAACAGGAAAGCTCTGAGAGGACTCACGGGTAAACGGATCCAGAGTCATTTCTCGCTGTTTGTCCTGTGTAATCTGTGAGAAGGGCTTGGTATCGATACATTTGTGTTTTTGGACTATTCATAGCAACTCATAGGCTAAGACAGAAAAGAAAGACGAGATCCCAAAGACACGGCATCTTCCGTTTGCTCGAACCCCAAATGTGACCTTGACGGCCTGTGTTTGCACACGACCGCAGGTGATAAAGACGTGGCATGCGCGCGGCTCATCTGAGGTGGGAAAGGTTGGCAGGAGTCGCAGCTTAGCGTCAAACACAGTCGGGTGTCTCGCCTCGCCCCGGCCGCTGTGCCAACGGATCTGAGACGCGGTTTAATCCCGGGCCTTTGTGTCTCAGCCAGCAGGGGGACAGCAGATGTCCTTCCTCTAAGTAGGTCGGGCTTTGTGCGGGCGGCCTGGAACCATCTGGCCGTGTCATGGCGATGTCAGCCGCTTGAAAAAATTCTTTTCTAGAAGGTGACCTTTGAGCTGACGGACCTGTGGTGAAGATGCTAAACCGGTTTTAGGAACTGGGGTGTGCAAATGGTTGACGTTTGCTTTCTATGTTGGTAAAGGACTTTACACACAGGCTTCCCTTGTACCTGCTTGTCCTAACCATCTCAAACCAGTGCATGAACATACTAAACCTCAGCGGAGCGCAAGAGACGCTCTCAGATCACACGCAAGCACAAGTGTTCGGAAATCATAGTCTTTGACACCATTCATCTTTGGTGCTTTCTTTAATTACTCCGCTCCCTGGAGATCGAGCGGGGTAGTTAACCAGTCAAATAAGCAGTAAAGCAATTATTGGGTCAGAATGAATACAATTCTGACATCTTTAATCACTAGGGGAGTCTGTGCCTGGAGAAAAACAGGATATTCGGCTCTCTCTGAGGACGCAGAAGCTGAGTGAGATGATTCTTTTTAACACTAAAATAATGAAGCTTGTGGATCTTCTGAGATCGTCT
>CM077210.1:38961264-38991264 GCA_039654625.1 Rhinogobio ventralis | reverse complement strand
TGTGTGTGGACGGAGGTCAGAGCTGCGTGTGTGTGTGTGGACGGAGGCAAGCCTGTGTGTGTGTGTGGACGGAGGTCAGAGCTGTGTGTGTGTGTGTGTGGACGGAGGTCAGAGCTGTGTGTGTGTGTGGACGGAGGTCAGAGCTGTGTGTGTGTGTGTGGACGGAGGTCAGAGCTGTGTGTGTGTGTGTGTGTGGACGGAGGCGAGCCTGTGTGTTTCTGGATGGGTGTCAGTGATGAAGGCAGATCTCCTCGGGCAGGAACCCTTTGCTAGATCTCAGATCTTTGGCTCGTTGGACTCAAACACAGGCTGTGAGTTTCATCTGTAAGAGTGTGTGAGGCGTTTGGGACGTTCCTGATTCGGCTTCAGGTTAGTACACGTCTTATTGAGACGGATGCGGTCTGAACTCTGTTTAATGTTGCGGGATCAGGTTTAGTTGTTGTTATTGTGTGATTTGAGAGTCTCTCTTACTTCTTTCTTTAAAATGTGACGCATGTCCTGAAGCGCTCAGATCGCCTCTCTCAGCGCAGGCTTCGTGTGTTTCAGGAGTTTACAAATATTTTTTTGTCAGGAGGTACAACCAAATATTTGCATATATGTATATATTCCTAATTTTATTGTGAAATCTTAGAAAAGTAACCTTGGAGTGTCAGTGTACAGTGCCCAACACATTATTATTTTGTGGTTGTGCATTTTATTCATAAAAATGTATAATGATTGCATTCTAATGGCCAGGTCTTTAACTACCATGTACTAACATTTAAATTAATCATTTGATACAATGCACTTATTGTGTACATATACATGTATGTAATTACCTTTTAACCCTTTAACCCACCCATACCAGCTGACCCGCCCTGACCTGACCCACCCTGACCCGCCCTGACCCGCCCTGACCTGACCCGTCCTGACCTGACCCGCCCTGACCTGTCCTGACCCGTCCTGACCTGACCCGTCCTGACCTGACTCGTCCTGACCCGTCCTGACCTGACCCGCCCTGACCCGTCCTGACCTGACCCGTCCTGACCTGACCCGTCCTGACCTGACTCGCCCTGACCCGTCCTGACCTGACCCGTCCTGACCTGACTCGTCCTGACCCGTCCTGACCTGACCCGTCCTGACCTGACTCATCCTGACCCGTCCTGACCTGACCCGTCCTGACCTGACTCGTCCTGACTCGACCTGACTCGTCCTGACTCGTCCTGACCCGTCCTGACCTGACCCGTCCTGACCTGACCCGTCCTGACCTGACACAAACACCAGTAAAGTGACGAGCACAAACCTTAGTAAATCACCTCATGACTGATTATAAACACTGCTTCTGATGGGAAACTCCTACAAATGCATAAGATCAGCCGCAGAAATAACCCTTTCCCCGCCTCTCAGCGCAAATTATTCGCGGCGTGCCTTTTGTACATCCTGACGCAAAGTGATATGTGTGACCCTGGAGCACAAAACCAGTCATAAGGGTCGATTTTCATCATCTGAAGCTGAATAAATTATCTTTCCACTGATGTGTGGTTTGTTAGGACAAAATAATCTAAATATTGAGAAAATCTCCTTTAAAGTTGTCCAAATGAAGTCCTTAGCAACGCATATTACTACTAATAATACATTTATGATATATTTACGGTAGGACATTTACAAAATCTCTTCATGGAACATGATCTTAATATCCTAATGATTTTTGGCATAAAGAAAAATGTATAATTGTGACCCAATGAATGCATTGTTGGCGATCGCCACAGACACACCCGTGAGATCAGGACTGCTGTTGAGCTCCAGGGTCTCATATTTGTCATGAATTGATCAAATTATTTCTTGCATTTGGACACAGAAATATGCACATCATGCCATTGACCCGCATCTGCCCATCAGACCTGATCCTGAAGAGCTGGAGTCGCTGCGTCAGGGTTTGATGAGCCGGTATCAACGGGCAAATCAAAGATGGGTGTTTTAGAGCAGATTTAAAGATCCCTGTCATAAACCGTAATGAGTGGCAGACGATTTCCCAGTCAAAAGCCCTGTGTCGTGTTGTTGTTCTCGTGTGTGTGCGGTTGGAAAGATGCACTATTATTTTTTAATTAGGCAGATGCAAACACAATGAGTCACGGCTTCTGGCTGTTGTTGTTCACGTTGTGTTTCCTGCACCGGCTGCCGGTCGCGTGCTCTCTTTGCTTCGCTCGAGTGCTTTCTTTGGGTTTCATTCGTCTCTCTGTGTGTTTGGCTTCACAGGACCCGAGATGTCACTCGCACCTTAAATCACTTTCCACACAGCTGGTGAGTTAGTGCTTCATCTTCCGTGTGTGTTCACCCTCACATTAAACTGTACTGCTGTAGAGTCTTGGTTTAGCCGGTAAGATGAACTAGTTCAAGAAAGTTCCTACTCACCTGAAACTGCCCAAACGACACGCGTTAATAAATCACATCAGCTCATTGTGTGATATCAGACCCAGTGTGTTATTGCTCAGATCCGTTCATCTAACGTTCTTCTCCTGGACCCGTGCTGACCGCAGCGGAGCTGAAAGAGGAGCCGCACGCCGCTTTGAGAGTTATAAGCGCGGTGTCTCGTGAAATCAGTAAAGCGTTCACGTATTAGAGCCGGGCTGAAAATATCAAATATATTCTCATTTTGATTCTTAAAGGATTAGTTCACTTCATACTCGCCCCCATCTCATCCAAGATGTTCATGTCTTTCTTTCTTCAGTGGACAAGAAATAAATTTTTTTGAGGAAAACATTCCAGGATTTTTCTCCACATAATGGACTTCAATGGGAACCAACGGTTGAAGGTCCAAATCAATGCAGTTTCAGAGGAATAGGCTCTGATCTAGACAAACCAGCGGACATTTTCTAAAAAACATTTATATACTTTTTAACCTCAAACCTCGACTTTGTGCTTCTTCATGACGTATGACGTCATCACGTCGGAAAGGTCATGTGACGTACACAACACCGAAGCCACGCATTTGTGGTTAAAAATTATATAAATGTTTTTTAGAAAATGTCTGCTGGTTTGTCTGGATCAGACTCTATTCCTCTGGGATCATCAGAGCCTCTGAAGCCCTTCCTCTGAAACTGCATTGATTTGGACCTTCAGCCGTTGGTTCCCATTGAAGTCCATTATGTGGGGAAAAATCCTGGAATGCTTTCCTCAAAAAACTTCATTTCTTGTCCACTGAAGAGAGAAAGACATGAACATCTTGGATGAGATGGGAGTGAGGAAATTTTCATTTTAAAGTGAGCTAATCCTTTAAATCCCAAGATTGATCTTTTAGTGCTGTTTTCAGTCGATGTGTGAACAAAACACAAATAAACATGACGAACATCAGAAGATACAGAACAGCTGACTGACATCCGTCATGTGATCATCCACAGCTGGAGGACACTAAGGTCACGTGACGTCACGTTTAAAGCCTTTCATAAACTCCAGAGGAGCGTCTCACACAGATGTGCACTAATCTCATATTTTGTGTTTGAAATGTACGTTTGTAGGACTGCCACAGTTTAAATCTTTATATTACAACAACAAAGTGGAGTAGAAACATAATTATGTCATTAAAAAGTTTAATATGAAACTGCCTTAGGTTGAAATGCTCAGTTTATTAATAAACAGCAGTTGAGCATACTGTAAGTTGTTAGTTTTAACCTGTATTATTATAGTAATGTACTGACGGGTTCCCTCTGTAGATTACAGCTTCAGCTGAGAAAATGGACATCTAATATTCAAACTAATCGATATTGAATGGAATAGAGAGCTTGTGTGCTTCGGTCACATGTGCTCTTTTGCTGTTAATGACACCTGAGCGGGATGGAAATGAACGTGCGCGTCCTGAAGCGATCTCCCATCATGCCGTGCTCCTGCGAGCGTCTCTGTAGAACAGCTGAAGCATCAGGGTTCCTGGACGGCGTGCTGACGGCTAAGAATAGCTCAGAACAGAGCGAAGCCGGAGCTATTACTGCTCTTTCTAATTGCAGCCCCAGCGAAACGCGTTCAGTCACGGCACTGCTGGGAGCCGCGCATGCGGACGCAATTTGCACTTCCAATTAAACTGTCGACCTTTGTGCTATAACTCAGAACGTGACTTCTGAACGCTCCGCTGTCTATTAATACCCGTGTTAGCCGAGGTCAGCAGCATGTGATCGGATCCCGTGGGTCACATGACCGCGTCAGGAGATCGGATGAGTGAATAGTACACCTACTAAAAACACAGCAGTGTGTGTGTTTAGTTATTTGTATAGCTCTTCTCATAACACACACCGTTTCAAAGCAGAAAATCGTGTTTATAATATCTTAATATCTTCTTGCATTTATGAGATTAGAGCTGAGCAATGATATAGTTACATTTTGCGACACAATAATAAACCTCTGACTTGTGTTTAATGTCATTGAGGATCAGGGCGTCACAACCCGTCCATACTTCATCCTAAACTAGAATCCACCAGTGAATTAGTGCTGAAATACTGTAGAGTTTGAGTGGACACACGACCTTTGACCTCGACAACCACTGATACAGGAAGTGTTTCTCCTCCCGGTCCGTTTATGTCGCTATCCTAATGCATGGTTATCTGGTTAGCTGTATTGTCCCTGTCGACCTGATCAAAAGCGCTGATGACCTAGAGCGTCTGTATCCCATGATGCCGTGTGTTTCCCAGCAGTGATTCGTGATTGACAGACGATGAAGCTCACGCTGCGCTTCCTTCAGGAGCTCAATGAAGGTCTCAGCATCGCTTTATTCACATTGATTTATACAAGCGCTGATCAATATTGTTCTGGAATCTTCTGGAAATGTTCCTGAAAGACGCTTCCCTTCCTCAGTCATTCCTCCGGTCTGTGTTTTTCCACTGTGCTGAAGGTGTTTGTGTGTTTCCGGTGAGCTTCTGGGATTATCGGCTGCTTTAATCAAGAGAATATTTGTCACCTCGTCTGATGTTACCTGAAATAACGCCGCTTAACGTCTAAAAATAAACCTCACTCATTACGTGGATCTGCCAGACTGAACAAACGGAATAGAGGCTTTATCAGGAGATTTAACCGGATCATTTGTGTTTTATAACGCTTTATTTTAATCTCAGACAGATTGATAATACGGTTGGCTTCTGCTTCAGAACGTTTACAGTAAATCTTTATATTTAGAGCCATTATTCAGGTTCTCATGACTGTTTTATGTAAATGAGCTCTGTTCTGATTGCTGTAGTTCACACGGAACAGGTGTGGGCGGGTCATATGTTAATGAGATGTTTTAGTTTTAGTTTCTCCCTCATTTATCTAATAATTTTTGATTATTTACACAATGATGCTAATTTAAATTGCTGAATAGGCATCTGTATTTCTGACTGGTTGGTTTTCCCATACCTCTGAGATTACAGATGTTTGGTCATGTGACCAGCAGCAGATCGTGTGTCGTGAGCGTCAGCACATCATTACAGATGTTTCACACACTGTCTCTGTGTGTCTTCCTGTTTTCCAGAAAGTGAGCGCTCTCCTCTGCCCATCCGTTCGCCTGCTCTTCACCTTCAGCCTCGGCCTGGTAAGACTGCGTTTAACTGAATTAACCCTGACTGTAACGAGCAGCGTCTAATCTGTGCGCTCATCAGACTTCATTAGCGCTGTGTCTGTCTCCTGTCAAGATCAGTAGTGTTGGTAAACAGCCAATCAGACGGCAGCACTGCAAAAGAAGATACTTTGAAGAACGTTGGGGATCAAACAACATTAGACTTTTATTATAAGACAAAAACAATATTTCTCTAAATATCTTCTTTTGTGTTGCACAGAAGAAAGTCAAACAGGTCTGAACGACATGAGGGAGAGGAAATGATTTGAATAAATGTGAATAAATACATTTTATGATTGTATGCATGAATTGAGTGCTCACTATGTGTAGCGCTGGTTCGAGCGCAGGGGTTTATGGGTAAACGTCTCCGGTTGCATCGCTGGTGGGAGCGCAGGGGTTTATGGGTAAATGGCACCGGCTGTAGCACTGGTGCGAGTGCAGGGGTTTATGGGTAAATGGCACCGGCTGTAGCGCTGGTGTGAGCGCAGGGGTTTATGGGTAAATGGCACTGGCTGCAGCGCTGGTGTGAGCGCAGGGGTTTATGGGTAAACTGCACCGGCTGTAGCGCTGGTGTGAGCGCAGGGGTTTATGGGTAAATGGCACCGGCTGTAGCGCTGGTGTGAGCGCAGGGGTTTATGGGTAAATGGCACCAGCTGTAGCGCTGGTGCGAGTGCAGGGGTTTATGGGTAAATGGCACCGGCTGCAGCGCTGGTGTGAGCACAGGGGTTTATGGGTAAATGGCACCGGCTGTAGCACTGGTGCGAGTGCAGGGGTTTATGGGTAAATGGCACCGGCTGTAGCGCTGGTGTGAGTGCAGGGGTTTATGGGTAAATGGCACCGGCTGTAGCGCTGGTGTGAGCGCAGGGGTTTATGGGTAAATGGCACCGGCTGTAGCACTGTTGCGAGTGCAGGGGTTTATGAGTAAATGGCACCGGCTGTAGCACTGGTGCGAGTGCAGGGGTTTATGGGTAAATGGCACCGGCTGTAGCGCTGGTGTGAGCGCAGGGGTTTATGGGTAAGTGGCACCGGCTGTAGCGCTGGTGTGAGCGCAGGGGTTTATGGGTAAATGGCACCAGCTGTAGCGCTGGTGCGAGTGCAGGGGTTTATGGGTAAATGGCACCGGTTGCAGTGCTGGTGTGAGCACAGGGGTTTATGGGTAAATGGCACCGGCTGTAGCACTGGTGCGAGTGCAGGGGTTTATGGGTAAACGGCACCGGCTGCAGCGCTGGTGCGAGTGCAGGGGTTTATGGGTAAATGGCACCGGCTGTAGCGCTGGTGTGAGCGTAGGGGTTTATGGGTAAATGGCACCGGCTGTAGCGCTGGTGCGAGTGCAGGGGTTTATGGGTAAACGGCACCGGCTGCAGCGCTGGTGTGAGTGCAGGGGTTTATCAGTAAATGGCACCGGTTGCAGCGCTGGTGTGAGCACAGGGGTTTATGGGTAAACGGCACCGGCTGCAGCGCTGGTGTGAGTGCAGGGGTTTATCAGTAAATGGCACCGGTTGCAGCGCTGGTGCGAGCGCAGGGGTTTATGGGTAAATGGCACCGGCTATAGCGCTGGTGCAAGTGCAGGGGTTTATGGGTAAATGGCACCGGTTGCAGCGCTGGTGCGAGCGCAGGGTTTTATGGGTAAATGGCACCGGCTGCAGCGCTGGTGCAAGTGCAGGGGTTTATGGGTAAATGGCACCGGCTGCAGCGCTGGTGCAAGTGCAGGGGTTTATGGGTAAATGGCACCGGCTGCAGCGCTGGTGCGAGCGCAGGGGTTTATGGATAAACGGCTGGTGGGAGCGCAGGGGTTTATGGGTAAACGCTGGTATTTACCCGACGAGGCCAAATGAAGGTTAATCGCTGCTCTTTGGGGATTGGTCTTGTTTTGATTGAGATGCTCATTTGGGAAGACGAAGCCTCCAGCGAATCGCGCTCTATAAATACACACGTGCGGAGCTGCAGTAAGTAATCGGGCCGAACGAGGCCTATTAAGGGCTGGCGATCCCGGGACTGCGTTGCCATGGAGACATGCGTGTGTCACAGAGAGCAACATCTGCATGTGCTGTTTGTTTGTGGAGGAAGGTTTCACTGGCCATTCAGATGAACGACTTCCCGCTTTACGTGTTGACCTGAAGTGACCTTGACCGTGTCCTTGAGTGCTGCATTAAACGCTCTTATATCATCTTTTCAGATCATATCAGTGCAGCTCCTCCGGCAGTTATTTACCCATGATCCTCTGTCTTTCTGTAAAAGGCAGTGTTCTATTTCTGTGGCTCTGGAAAATATTCCTCCTTTCTGCTCTCTTGCCTTATCTGCTGGGCTTTGGAGGACAGAATCCGTAATTTTCCTTTCCTGTTAGGTACATATTTGGTCAGAGATAATAGCAGGGAATTATGGAGCGTCTCCCTCCCGCACGGCTCGTTCCCAGGCCGGAAACAGACAGCGGCCGGTCCTGCAGTGGCCCGTAGATGCTATTATTAGCGTCCGCGGCCTGATGCGGCTCGTTCATCTTCCACACGTCTGATTATCTGGGCTGTTGGTGTGGTTTGGGCGACTGCTGGAGGAACGTCTCTCTCTCTCTCTCTCTCTCTCTCTCTCTCTCTCTCTGTGAGTTTGACCATGTTTGGTCAAATGTGCTGTGGCAGAACCTGGTGATCCGCGTCCATCCTGTGATTCTGCACACAATCCTCTACCCTGGTTTGATCGTATGTGAAGATGTATCCTGGTGAATGTCAAAATTAAACTAATTTTTAAAGTGCCCTATAATGCTGTTTTGAAGGCTCCTGCAACAGGTTCACATTCATCCAAGGTCAAAAACATGATAATATCCTCCTAATCTCCACTGCAGCATCAGCTCTTTTCTCTGTGTCTGAAACGCTTCCATCAAGGATTCAGTCTCTCTAAGCCCCGCCTCTCTGAGAGCTGCTCTGCTGTGATTGGTCAGAAAGCAAGCGCTCATTATCATATCTGAATCTCAGCTCTTGACACACAGTGATAGGAACAGTAACGATGGCGAGGGTTTGACCGTCTCAATCTCAGCAGAAAACCGCGTCTTCTCCACATGAACAACACCAACCAAACTCTTCCAGTCTCAGAGACCGCTACAGTGAGTGAGGGCGGGGCAAAGAGACGCCGTTCAGCCAATCAGGACCAGAGGCGGGCATTATGCAAATTAGCTACAAACCGGCGCAGGTTCAGCAGGAAGTGAGACTGAATCACTGACGACTCGTTTCAGTTCAGAATCGATTCTTTCTTTTAGGAGACAAAAACTATTTATCTGCACTTTGATCATTGAAACTTTACAGAGCTTTTACATTCACAAACCGCTTTATTACACACTATATGACAGGGAATATCCCGGAAAGCATAATCGGCACTGTAATAGCAGAGGCTTCATTAATTCATTCGTTCAGCGTCAGCTGATCATACGTTTGACTCGAGTAAATGTTGTGTAAATAAACGTTTAAAGTCAGTGTGTGAATCACATCTGTCGTCTGTATTGATCTGTCGTTAATCAGATGTGTGCAGATGTTTTTCATTTAAACTCCAGATGTTGGTTTTCCATATTGTTTGTCTGTAAAAGGGAAAATCCTTCCTCCGGCAGAAATCCTTTATTAATATCTGACGGTCTGACGGCGTGTTCGTCTGTGTCGAGTCTCTCAGCTGCTCTTAGAGATATTAGTTACAGCAGAGCATGCTGGGTAACATGAGGACATATTTGAAAGCAGAACTATTTGATGGTAGATTTAGGAACTGATAGAGTTAATGTCAGTGTCATTTTATTTATAAAGTTTAAAACAGCTGCGAGTCGACCGAAGGAACAGGAACATCATTAATGAACAGAAACCAAAAACAATCCACAGACAATAAACAAAATAGAGGTGAAATGAATCTCTACTCTAAATGACATTTGTTTCCCAACAGTCTTCAAAATATGCAGGTTTGAACGAGAGGAAATTATGATCTTTCATGAACTATCGCTTTAAGATTATTTGAGAGCCTTGTGATGGATGACAGACGAAACATCATTGATCAGTATCATTGACATATCTGTGATCAATATCATTTGTGTGTGTGTGTGCACGTGTGTTTTTGTGTGTTGAGAACCGCTTACTGGTGTATTAGTCTAAATGTTTAACTTGACTGACAAACATTACCAGGGTGGGTTTGTTTGCACTAGTCAGGTGAGGCAAACATTCACACACACGCACACACACACACACACACTCTCTCACACTCACACTCTCTCTCACACACACACACACACACACACACACACACACACACACACACACACACACACACACACACTCTCTCACACTCTCTCTCACACACACACACTCACACACACTCGTTTACTCAGCTATCGAGATGGGTAAATTCCATATAATCCATTCTATTGTTTATATGTTTTCTTTTATTATTTTATGCTAGTTATCAATACTGTAACCTAACCGTAACCCACACACCAAACCAAACAGAAAACCTTCAGTATTTACTTTACTTTTTTTACTATTTTTTACAAATGGCCACGTCCCCAAAAGGACATTTTGTCAGGATTAACTCTCTTCCAGGTACAAAGTAGAATGTACAGTAGAATGTCTGTTAGGAAAATAAAGTGTAATTAAGCACAGAGTTACTAATACTCTAATGACTGCTAGTTAACATGCAGTTGCAAAGTTACTTATAGTTAGTAGAATGTTTCAAGTGGACTATTGAAATAAAGTGTTACCGAATAATGATATTTATTATTTGAATATGTTCTGTGGTATAACGGCTGTGTTCAGTGGTGTTTGATTGACTGCTGTGTTCAGTGGTGTTTGATTGACGGCTGTGTTCTGTGGTGTTTGATCGACGGCTGTGTTCAGTGGTGTTTGATCGACTGCTGTGTTCAGTGGTGTCTGATCGGAGGCTGTGTTCAGTGGTGTCTGATTGGCGGCTGTGTTCTGTGGTGTTTGATCGACTGCTGTGTTCAGTGGTGTTTGATCGACGGCTGTGTTCAGTGGTGTTTGATCGACGGCTGTGTTCAGTGGTGGTTTGATTGACGGCTGTGTTCAGTGGTGTCTGATTGACGGCTGTGTTCAGTGGTGTTTGATCGACGGCTGTGTTCAGTGGTGTTTGATCGACGGCTGTGTTCAGTGGTGGTTTGATTGACGGCTGTGTTCAGTGGTGTCTGATTGACGGCTGTGTTCAGTGGTGTCTGATTGACGGCTGTGTTCAGTGGTGTCTGATTGACGGCTGTGTTCAGTGGTGTCTGACTGACGCCTGTGTTCAGTGGTGTCTGACTGACGGCTGTGTTCAGTGGTGTCTGATTGACGGCTGTGTTCAGTGGTGTCTGATTGACGGCTGTGTTCAGTGGTGTCTGATTGGCGGCTGTGTTCAGTGGTGTCTGATTGGCGGCTGTGTTCAGTGGTGTCTGATTGACTGCTCTGTTCAGTGGTGTCTGATTGACGGCTGTGTTCAGTGGTGTCTGATTGACAGCTGTGTTCAGTGGTGTCTGATTGGCGGCTGAGTTCAGTGGTGTCTGATTGGCGGCTGTGTTCAGTGGTGTCTGATCGACGGCTGTGTTCAGTGGTGTCTGATCGGTGGCTGTGTTCAGTGGTGTCTGATCGGCGGCTGTGTTCTGTGGTGTTTGATCGACTGCTGTGTTTAGTGGTGTTTGATCGACGGCTGTGTTCAGTGGTGGTTTGATTGACGGCTGTGTTCAGTGGTGTCTGATTGACGGCTGTGTTCAGTGGTGTCTGATTGACGGCTGTGTTCAGTGGTGTCTGACTGACGGCTGTGTTCAGTGGTGTCTGATTGACGGCTGTGTTCAGTGGTGTCTGACTGACGGCTGTGTTCAGTGGTGTCTGATTGACTGCTGTGTTCAGTGGTGTTTGATTGACGGCTGTGTTCAGTGGTGTCTGATTGGTGGCTGTGTTCAGTGATGTTTGATCGATTGCTGTGTTCAGTGGTGTCTGATGGACTGCTGTGTTCAGTGGTGTTTGATTGACGGCTGTGTTCAGTGGTGTCTGATTGGCGGCTGTGTTCAGTGGTGTTTGATCGACTGCTGTGTTCAGTGGTGTCTGATTGACTGCTCTGTTCAGTGGTGTCTGATTGACGGCTGTGTTCAGTGGTGTCTGATTGACAGCTGTGTTCAGTGGTGTCTGATTGGCGGCTGTGTTCAGTGGTGTCTGATTGGCGGCTGTGTTCAGTGGTGTCTGATCGACGGCTGTGTTCAGTGGTGTCTGATCGGCGGCTGTGTTCAGTGGTGTCTGATTGGCGGCTGTGTTCTGTGGTGTTTGATCGACTGCTGTGTTCAGTGGTGTCTGATTGGCGGCTGTGTTCAGTGGTGTCTGATTGGCGGCTGTGTTCAGTGGTGTCTGATCGACGGCTGTGTTCAGTGGTGTCTGATCGGCGGCTGTGTTCAGTGGTGTCTGATTGGCGGCTATGTTCTGTGGTGTTTGATCGACTGCTGTGTTCAGTGGTGTTTGATTGGCGGCTGTGTTCAGTGGTGTTTGATCGACTGCTGTGTTCGGTGGTGTCTGATTGACTGCTGTGTTCAGTGGTGTCTGATTGACGGCTGTGTTCAGTGGTGTCTGATTGACGGCTGTGTTCAGTGGTGTCTGATTGGCGGCTGTGTTCAGTGGTGTTTGATCGACTGCTGTGTTCAGTGGTGTCTGATTGACTGCTGTGTTCAGTGGTGTTTGATCGACGGCTGTGTTCAGTGGTGTTTGATCGACGGCTGTGTTCAGTGGTGTTTGATCGACTGCTGTGTTCAGTGGTGTTTGATCGACGGCTGTGTTCAGTGGTGTTTGATCGACGGCTGTATTCAGTGGTGGTTTGATTGACGGCTGTGTTCAGTGGTGTCTGATTGACGGCTGTTTTCAGTGGTGTCTGACTGACGGCTGTCTTCAGTGGTGTCTGATTGACGGCTGTGTTCAGTGTTGTCTGACTGACGGCTGTGTTCAGTGGTGTCTGATTGACGGCTGTGTTCAGTGGTGTCTGACTGACGGCTGTGTTCAGTGGTGTCTGATTGGCGGCTGTGTTCAGTGGTGTCTGATTGACTGCTGTGTTCAGTGGTGTCTGATTGATGGCTGTGTTCAGTGGTGTCTGATTGACGGCTGTGTTCAGTGGTGTCTGATTGGCGGCTGTGTTCAGTGGTGTCTGATTGGTGGCTGTGTTCAGTGGTGTTTGATTGGCAACTGTGTTCAGTGGTGTCTGATTGGCGGCTGTGTTCAGTGGTGTCTGATTGGCGGCTGTGTTCAGTGGTGTCTGATTGACGGCTGTGTTCAGTGTTTGATTGGCAACTGTGTTCAGTGGTGTCTGATTGGCGGCTGTGTTCAGTGGTGTCTGATTGGCGGCTGTGTTCAGTGGTGTCTGATTGACGGCTGTGTTCAGTGGTGTCTGATTGACGGCTGTGTGCAGTGGTGTCTGATTGACGGCTGTGTTCAGTGTTTGATTGACGGCTGTGTTCAGTGTTGTTTGATTGACGGCTGTGTTCAGTGTTTGATTGGCGCCTGTGTTCAGTGGTGTTTGATTGACGGCTGTGTTCAGTGGTGTCTGATTGACTGCTGTGTTCAGTGGTGTCTGATTGACGGCTGTGTTCAGTGGTGTCTGATTGACGGCTGTGTTCAGTGTTTGATTGGCGCCTGTGTTCAGTGGTGTTTGATTGACGGCTGTGTTCAGTGGTGTCTGATTGACTGCTGTGTTCAGTGGTGTCTGATTGGTGGCTGTGTTCAGTGGTGTCTGATTGACTGCTGTGTTCAGTGGTGTCTGATTGATGGCTGTGTTCAGTGGTGTCTGATTGACGGCTGTGTTCAGTGGTGTCTGATTGGCGGCTGTGTTCAGTGGTGTCTGATTGGTGGCTGTGTTCAGTGGTGTCTGATTGACGGCTGTGTTTAGTGGTGTCTGATTGACGGCTGTGTTCAGTGTTGTTTGATTGACGGCTGTGTTCAGTGGTGTCTGATTGACAGCTGTGTTCAGTGTTTGATTGGCAACTGTGTTCAGTGGTGTCTGATTGGCGGCTGTGTTCAGTGGTGTCTGATTGGCGGCTGTGTTCAGTGGTGTCTGATTGACGGCTGTGTTCAGTGTTTGATTGGCAACTGTGTTCAGTGGTGTCTGATTGGCGGCTGTGTTCAGTGGTGTCTGATTGGCGGCTGTGTTCAGTGGTGTCTGATTGACGGCTGTGTTCAGTGGTGTCTGATTGACGGCTGTGTGCAGTGGTGTCTGATTGACGGCTGTGTTCAGTGTTTGATTGACGGCTGTGTTCAGTGTTGTTTGATTGACGGCTGTGTTCAGTGTTTGATTGGCGCCTGTGTTCAGTGGTGTTTGATTGACGGCTGTGTTCAGTGGTGTCTGATTGACTGCTGTGTTCAGTGGTGTCTGATTGACGGCTGTGTTCAGTGGTGTCTGATTGACGGCTGTGTTCAGTGTTTGATTGGCGCCTGTGTTCAGTGGTGTTTGATTGACGGCTGTGTTCAGTGGTGTCTGATTGACTGCTGTGTTCAGTGGTGTCTGATTGACGGCTGTGTTCAGTGGTGTCTGATTGACGGCTGCGTTCAGTGGTGTCTCATTGACGGCTGCGTTCAGTGGTGTCTGATTGACGGCTGTGTTCAGTGTTTGATTGGCGGCTGTGTTCAGTGGTGTTTGATTGACGGCTGTGTTCAGTGGTGTCTGATTGACTGCTGTGTTCAGTGGTGTCTGATCGACGGCTGTGCTCAGTGGTGTCTGATCGGCGGCTGTGTTCAGTGGTGTCTGATTGACTGCTGTGTTCAGTGGTGTTTGATTGACTGCTGTGTTCAGTGGTGTCTGATTGACGGCTGTGTTCAGTGTTGTTTGATTGGCGGCTGTGTTCAGTGGTGTCTGATTGACTGCTGTGTTCAGTGGTGTCTGATTGACGGCTGTGTTCAGTGGTGTCTGATTGATGGCTGTGTTCAGTGGTGTCTGATTGGCGGCTGTGTTCAGTGGTGTCTGATTGACGGCTGTGTTCAATGTTGTCTGATTGACGGCTGTGTTCAGTGTTTGATTGGCGGCTGTGTTCAGTGGTGTTTGATTGACGGCTGTGTTCAGTGGTGTTTGATTGACGGCTGTGTTCAGTGGTGTTTGATTGACGACTGTGTTCAGTGGTGTTTGATTGACGGCTGTGTTCAGTGGTGTTTGATTGACGGCTGTGTTTAGTGGTGTTTGACGGCTGTGTTCAGTGGTGCCTGATTGACGGCTGTGTTCAGTGGTGTTTGATTGACGGCTGTGTTCAGTGGTGTCTGATTGACGGCTGTGTTCAGTGGTGTCTGATTGACTGCTGTGTTCAGTGTTGTCTGATTGGCGGCTGTGTTCAGTGGTGTCTGATTGGCGGCTGTGTTCAGTGGTGTCTGGGTTTGGCGGTTGCCAGGGGAACAGGACTTGTCTGACTGCATTGTGCCAAGTGTAAAGTTTGGTGGAGGGGGGATTATGGGGTGGTTTTTTTTTTCAGGGGTTGGGCTTGGCCCCTTAGTTCCAGTGAAAGGAACTCTTAATGCTTCAGCATACCAAGACAGTTTGGACAATTTCATGCTCCCAACTTTGTGGGAACAGTTTGGGGACTGCCCCTTCCTGTCCCAACATGACTGCGCTCCAGTGCACAAAGCGTCGGTCCATAAAGACATGGATGAGCGAGTTTGGTGTGGAGGAACTTGACTGGCCTGCACAGAGTCCTGACCTCATCCCGATAGAACACCTTTGGGATGAATTAGAGCGGAGACTGCGAGCCAGGCCTTCTCGTCCAACATCAGTGCCTGACCTCACAAATGCGCTTCTAGAAGAATGGTCAAAAATTCCCATAAACACACTCCTAAACCTTGTGGAAAGCCTTCCCAGAAGAGTTGAAGCTGTTATAGCTGCAAAGGGTGGGCCAACTCCATATTAAACCCTACGGATTAAGAATGGGATGGCATTAAAGTTCATGTGCATGTAAAGGCAGGCGTCACAAAACTTTTGGCAATATAGTGTATATATATTAAAACGTTTCTAAAAAAACACTCTATGAACAATGTATAAATGTTTTTGTGCTAACATTTTCAGAACACTATTACAGAACCATTCTGTTAACATTACTGGATGAACGTTTGTTCGTAACTTTGAGAGAACCTTGCCAGAACGTTAGCTAAAGTTAAAGTTAGCTGGGACAGCGGTAAATAAAATGAGACTCATTTAACACGCTTTATGCTGCACTTCATATTTCCCATCATCCTCTGTTGTAGGGTTAGGCCGTAACTATGCAGCACATGTCCTGAATATTGATGTGCTCTGATTGAATATTTATCAGTGGTTTATTTATAATGCTCCATGTCTCAGTGTCCGGCGTGTTTCCCAGCGGACGCGGCGAGACACTGTCCCGTTTGGGATACGAATGACAGGAGTTATGGCCTAACCCTACAACAGAGGATGATGGGAAATACATGAATCTTCACCTGACGGCTGGTATAAAACACAACGCTTTCCTTCTTTCAGATTAAAGCTCTGCTGTTCAGCGTCATGTTTTCATGTTTTGGCTGATGGTGAAATGCTTCACGACTTCAAGCCGCAGGAAAATAACAGAATCGATGCAAACTTCATCAAATATGAGACGCATTCAGATCCAGCTCTACAGGAGACAACAGAGTGATTATTCAGATCAGATTGTGTCAGTGCAGTCAGATCGATGATATCACTGGATATTATGTGTCTTTTTAGTGTTCATTCACAAAATAATTTTCTTTTCAGATGCACCAAAAACACAAGAACTGAAACGTCTGAATATCTGTGACGTCATATTACAATCCAGTGTGTTTTCAGAGTGTTTTCTGAATGTTAATGTGGTTTATTTCCCATCATGCCTGTGTTTCAGGTCTGTGAGCAGTCATGACCAAATCATACAAGTTCAACTGGCAGAAACGCGTTCCTGACTTCCTGCAGGACGGAGCCGCGTTCGACCGATTCGATGAGGTAAACATCCTGATCACACACACTCTCTCACACACACATTTCCTGTCTAACTCAATCAAGCTCTTACAGCTGAAATGACATTCAAGACATAAACATCCACAGATGCTCATCAGAGGGATTCTGGGTAACAGGCCGTGTTCATGTGGATTCATTGACTGCCTGTTTGTGATTTCTCTCATCTTTAGTTCAGTTAGCAGCTTCACTACTTGCAGTAGGTCTGGTTGGTTAATGTGCCGTCCATCATTCACAGGCAAACATCACCTGATGCGGCGGGTGTCAAATGTGGTCGCAGTAAAATCATCTTTGCGGGACGATGAAGAACATTGCATGCTCTCGTTAATTGAAAGCTCCTGCAGGACGCGGGCATCTTGATTAATGCGGCAGATGTATCGCACAGGAGCTAGGGTGTAAATAAGAAGGAAGTCTCATGGAGAGCAGTTACAGTTCAGCCAGATCCTACAGAGCAGCAGACGGTGAAACTGTGCTGCCGGCGGCCATCTTGGCTCGTGTGTTCCGCTGAAGGCCGCGGACGGTGAACTCATTAGCCGAGCCCGCGGGTGACTGAGGCTTTTACTGCCAAACTCAGAGGGGACGTTTGCTGTATGATGGTTTCCACAGAAATATGAAGCCGCAGCTCAACTGTTTTCAACATTGATAATAATCAGAAATGTTTCTTGAGCAGCAAATCATCACATCATATTATTTGTAGTTCTGAGCCCGAGTACTAGTGACGACTGACACTACCCGTTTCTCTCTGGTGTGTTTTATATTTCTCCTGCTGCGTTTACTTCTGTTTGAATGCAGCGCAGAATCTATTTCCAGACCGTCAGACTCTTTAAACGCACTACACACACTTCTGCAGTTCCAGGTTTATTGACTCGCCTTTGACTAACACAAACGCTAAAACGCTGTATCAAACTGTGACATGATGATGATGATGGTTCGTGACTGCAGCTGTAATGATTGATGAGATGATTGTGATCAGTTGCGTGTTCTGACACGATCATATCAGTCGCTCCTGTGATGTTCCTGTTAAACGCTGTTGGCTTCAGTCACACAAACACACACTCACACATTATCTCTCTCTCACACACACACACACACACACACACCTGTCACATGTTTAATGGCGTGTTTGTCTGTCCAGAATAACGCTCATCATCTGCTGTGTTTTTCAGGATCCCTTCGCCTTCGAGCCCAGCTGCCATTTCAAAGTCGACGAGTTTGGCTTCTTCCTCACGTGGAAAAGTGACGGAAAGGTGCAATGTGTTTAATGCAACTGATGCAAACACACATCACACACACCAGTGTCATTAAGTCACTGTGTGTTTCCTCAGATCTTCATCGTTTCTGTTCAGACTCTGAGATTATGTGTTTTGAAAGCTTAAATTGTAAGCCTATAAATGTATTTGATTGACTTGATGTTCATATAGTCCGTCATTGACGTTCAGTTTAAACTATTTCTGAGAGAGAACTGTCTGTCAGCTGAACTTTGCCTTGATGAGATGTGTATTATTCATATTCACACTAGATCAAGCACATTAATAGAGTAATTAAAACAGCATCATTAGTTCAATCTGTGACATTGAACGTGTGTCCTGCAGGAAGGTCAGCTGCTGGAATGTTCTCTGATCAACAGCATCCGTCCTGGAGTCGTGCCGAAGGTAAAGACGTCTGATTCCTGATCAATAACAAACTAACTCTTGAGTCATTCAGATGAGTTGATCATGATTCGCTGATGCAAAAGTTACACTCTTGAAAGTGTCTGTCATACTGAAGTAGTTAGTTAGCCTCCCGTGAGCATTAGTCAGAGTTACTGTTATTGTGATGAAGTGAGGCATTATGGGATTGACAGTACAGATGATGTTCTGAAACATCACTAAACATCCCTTATCTTCCAAGAAAATGTTGCTAACATTCCCATTAAGTTATGAAAACTTTATTTCTGAATGTTCGGTCCAGTTTTTTAAATGTTTATGTGAACGTTAAGGGAACATTGTATCATTCTTATGGGAACGTTACTTTTGAATGTTCACTGAATGTTCTGAAACAATAGCAACATTTAAAAAATGTTAGATGAACATTTCAGATAAAACATTCCATGAATGATGTATAAATAATGATTTTGTGATAACGTTTTGAGTACATTAATAAAGACCTTGATTATTTTGAATGAACATTCGAGTAACATTACTGGAAGAACGGTTGTTCATAACTTTGAACCTTTGTCAAGATCAGGACGAGATTCACAAAACTAAGTTTATTTCTGGTATTAGCACACAAATGGGCAAAAGCAGTCAACAGAAAAAATTATTAAATCCAGCTGAGGGCGCTGGGCAGCTCAATTCCTAGGCGGCCGTCAAGAAAACAGGAGGAAGAGAGGTGCCCGGCTGGGCGGGGTGACACGTCTGGCGGAGAGATCCCTGATGGGCGAGAGAAGCCGGTCCTGAGGAATGGGAAGCAAGCCAGGGAGGAGAAACAAACTAAAAGAAACAAAATTGGCACTGGAGCCTGGAAAAAGGACACAAACATGATTAAACTTGACAAGACAAGAGATTACGGCTGGCTGGAGCGCAAGGTGTACATAAATAACAATCTGGCACAAGACAGCGAACACGAGAGGAATAAATAGGGGAGATAATGAGGAAGGCTAACCAATGACAATTTACAAGAGAGGCAGGTCCTTGGTAAACAGCCATACCTTTTGACCACACACATAGTGAGGTGGGGAAGATCCTATGTTGGTCCGTCTAGAAGTCTGGGCCTGGACCCCTCAGCCCTCCTCCAGGTGTGGCGTCAGCGCTGGATTAAGGCCAAGGCAGACGGGACCACGGCGCCGGGTGCCTGTGAAGGAAACACAGGGGGTTGGTAACTAATGGAACACTGAAATGGGGACATACCCGTAGACGCTATCGGAAGGGAGTTGTGGGCGTACTGGACCCATGACAACTGCTGATTCTGGGAGGTCAGGGAGCACAGAGCATTATTGGCTCGCTTGCACTGCCCGTTGTTCTGGCGGTGAAAACATGAGAAGAGACTTGCAGAGGCCCGATCAGTCGGCAATTATTTCCAAAACTGGGAAACAAACTGTGACCCCCTATCAGAAACCACATCAACCGGAAGACCATGAATGTGGTCAACAATAGTCTGAGCAGTTTCCTTGGCTGAGAGGAGTTTGGGCAAGGGAACGAAGTGGACCGCCTTGGAGAGACGGTCTACTAGCGTCAGGATGACGGTGTTACCTCTCGAAGGCGGGAGGCCAGTGACGAAGTCAAGGTCCAGGTGTGACCATGGACAAGAGGGAATGGGCAAGGGCTGGAGCAGACCAACCGGTGGGCGATTAGAATTCTTGTTCTGCGCACGCTGAGCAGGCCAACACGAACTGCCTGACATCCGGGATAATGGAGGGCCACCAAAACCACTGGAAGATGGCAGCCAGCAATCTCAGAATTTCTGGGTGACAGACAGTCTTTTTTGTGTCCCCACTAGGGGCTCATCAAGCCTGGTGTGAGCTCAACCTCCTCGCTGAACGGATGTACTTGAGGTTCTTATGATATGTCCAGACCAGGAAGGGCTTCACTGACCCCTCCAGCCAATGACACAACTCACCCAAGGCCAACCTAAGCTTCATTACCAATGTTGTAGTTACGTTCAGCTGAGCTCAGCTGATGAGAGAAGGTGGCGTAGGAGTGCACCTTCCCATCCTTAGGGCTCCACTGAGACCCCTACATCAGAGGAATCCACCTCAACAATGAACTGCCGATCAGGATCTGGAATAGAGAAAACAGGAGCAAAGATTAAACTAGACTTGATGGAGTTTTGGTTCCTTGCCACCGTCGCCTTTGGCTTGGCTTGCTCAGTTGGGGACACTAAATATTCAGCTATATCACTGATCTGCCCGCATTGACACTATATGATAATTGAAATGAGCTGATGACATCACCATTTTCTCCAGAGCGGCTGTACAGCTGAATCAAATTCTGTTCATTATTTTCCTGTTAACACTGTGAAGCTGCTTTTGAAACAATCAGCATTGTAAAAAGGGCTATATAAATAAAGGTGACTTGACTATTCCATCTGAACGGTGCCTTGATGGAGGTGAGAGCCATTGTGGATGCAGCCACCTGACTGATGAATTTCTTAATGAAGTTCCTAATGAAGCACCTAAAAACCCCCCGCTGCAGAGCCTTACGGGTGATGGGGACTGGCCACTCGGCTATGGCCCTTACCGTAGTTGGATCAGCCCTGATCTCTTCACCTGAGATGACATACCCCAGGATTGTGCCCGACTTGGAGTGGATCTCGTACTTTTCCGTCTTGACAAAAATGCTGGTTGAAGGACCTGGTGTTCGTGCTGTGTGTGCACCTGTGGGGAAAGAAAAAAAAAGAGGAGAATGTCATTGAGGTACACAAAGACAAACATGTCCCTCAGCACATCATTAAACAAGGCCTGGAGCCTTAGACCGAAGGGTAAAACCAAACATTCAAAACGTCCCATAGGGTATTAAATGCTGTCTTCCACTCATTCCCCTCAAGAATCTGCATCAGGTGGTGTTGCGGAGGTCTAACTTGGTGAAGGATCTGGGCTCCCTGCAATAACTCAAGCAGATGACATGAGAGGTAGGCTCTATCAGGACTAGAAAGGGAATATAATCGACCCTTGGGCGGAGAAGTGCCTGGGAGGAGATCAATGGCACAGTCATACGGCCAGTGCGGAGGTAAGGACACGGCTCAAAATTTGCTGAAGATTGTGGTACTCAGATCTGCTGCCTCCACCTGTGAAACAGAACCAGGAGAAGAGGCAGAACCCAGGCAAGATGTTAGACAAACGCTGAATTCCAGGAATCCACATGAGGGTTGTGCTGCACCAGCCAGGATGAGACGGAGGTGCCCCAACTGCATGGGCTCGGGGTCGTTAGGAGGAGGCGATGACGGGGTGACCTGGAGGGAAGAGCCCTCCCCAGCCTCCAAGATGAGCGAGCAGACCACGCTGGCGCAGACGAAGAATCCAACCCTCCACACAAAGAGCCAGGTCTACCAAGGAATCCAGGTCACAAGGCAACTCATGGGTGGCGATCTCATCCTGGGTGTCGTCACCCAGCCCCTCAAGAAACCTGGAACCCAGAGCCCCCTCATTCCAGTCGCATGAGGCCGCTAACACAGAGAGACCTCCCTGCGAGAGCCGCGCCAACCAGGAAGCCACCTCATCTCCTCGGGCAGACCGGTCGAGCAACTTGAGCATTTCCTCACAGAAATATTTAAAATATCGGCAAAAGGGTGCTTGTGCATCCCAGATGGCAGTTCCCCCAAGCTTTACCGGTAAGCAGAGTTTAGACATCCTCTGGAGTCCTCAGGGGCGTAACGGCGGGGCTATACAGCGAACACCAGAGAGCGGAGATCGAAACGGCGGCAAGAGTTAGGAGTTCATTTCTAGAATCAGCACACAAAGGGGCAAAAGCAACAGAAAAAAATTCTGGCGCTGGGCAGCTCAGTTCCCACGTTCTGGCGAGGTTATGAAAATGATCTGGTCTAAAAAAAATTCTCAAAACGTTAGCACAAAAACTACATTTTTTTTAAATGTTAATATTTGTTTCAGGGAACATTTAAAAGTAACGTTCTTATAATGTGTGAAGAATGAGAAAATGTAATGTTCCCTTATTGTTCGCATAACTAAGAAAAATGTTTGAAATACACGGGACATTTTGAACCTTCAGAGAACATTCAGAAATAATGTTTTCCTAACTTATTGAGAACATTAGTGAAGCGTTCTTAGAGCATATGTTTGTTAGCTGGGTCAGCACTGATGTTCTTTGGACATTCAGGAGAACTGTGTTTGCTTTACATCTGCACTCGAGTGTTATTGACAGTCAGAGATTATATTTCATATTCTGTGTGTCAAATATTGACTGGTGTGTCGCTGTGCAGCCGCGCCTTTCTGTAGTGTTTGTCTGGTACAGTCACAGCAGGAAGTGACTTTATGGACCGTTTACCTGCGTGTGTGTGTGTGTGTGTGAGGCCAGTGGGCGGCTCATGTTTACAGGACCTGATGGTAACCTGCTTTAGCTGCTGTTTGCTAAGCAGGAGGTGATGTGTGTCTATGGCTACGTTAATAGACACGTTTACTGCGATCCATCATCACATTCACAGTGTGCAGTTTCATACAGGAATCGAACCATGAGTGTTGTGTTGCTGGCACACACACGCCTCTCACAGCTGCTCTGTTCAGATGGACATTTATAACATCAATTTGTCCAGTGACATTAATAGAGCAAAGTTATCTGGTCTTTAATAATGTTCTCAAAACGTTAGCACAAAAACATTATTTATACATCGTTCATGGAGTGTTAGTTTGGATGTTCGTCTAATGTTTTTTAAATGTTTCTGCTTGTTTCAGAATATTCCCATAATGTTTAAAGAATGATGAAATGTAATGTTCTCTTAACGTTCACAACTCGACATGAGTGAATTTAATACGGCTATTATTTTATCCAGCAGTTTTTGCATCGTAATCTCTCTTTATTGAAATGAATCATGAATGATCCGGTTTGAACTGTTCACTGTGAGCTCAGTAGTTTGGACCTGTTGATGTCGTAAACAGCTTTAACTTCCTTCCAGATACAATTAGTTTCATCTGAATCCAGAGTAATTGATCCTGTGGATCTGTTCGTTAGACTGTAATTGTAAGTTTGAGACATGATCTGATGCTGAGCGTGTTGAGTCCGTGTTTTCAGCTGCATGTTCCGTGTTTTTGTTCCGTCCTGAAGGACTCGAAGATCCTGGCGTCTCTGGAAGCTGCCGGGAAGAACGAGGCGGATCTGGACGGTCGCATCATCTGCGTGTGCAGCGGCACGGACCTGGTCAACCTCAGCTTCATGTACATGGTGACCGACAACACGGACACCGCCAAGGTAACGGTTACCACGGCAAACACGTGTGACCTGATCAACGCAGCACACGTGTCAGGCGGCTGCAGTTAAACACGCTTCTGTCCCAATCCCTGCACACACTGAACGCGTCACACGTGTGCTCGTGTTACTGTGACGGATCAAACCTCAGGAGTTCGGTACGGGTTCGGTACAGCAGGGGAGAGAAAACTAATATCAAATTGCTTTTTATTTATTTTTATTCAACAGTGGTTTACTGAACAAATTGTGTCTGTCCTTAAATGAATTCAATTATAACTAAAAGTTTTTTAAAGATAATGCTGTAAACTACTTTACATTACTGTAATATTAAAGATTAATAACAGAGCCCAAACTATTAGCCTAAATTCAGTTTATGTTTAGATATAATAATAGAACACATTGTGTGCAAACATGTAAACTTCACATCAGGCAGTTTTTGCATTAACTTCTAAATCTAATTATAAATTGATGTTTTTACTCCAATTCATTGTTGAAATACACTCACCTAAAGGATTATTAGGAACACCATACTAATGCTGTGTTTGACCCCCTTTCGCCTTCAGAACTGCCTTAATTCTACGTGGCATTGATTCAACAAGGTGCTGAAAGCATTCTTTAGAAATGTTGGCCCATATTGATAGGATAGCATCTTGCAGTTGATGGAGATTTGTGGGATGCACATCCAGGGCACGAAGCTCCCGTTCCACCACATCCCAAAGATGCTCTATTGGGTTGAGATCTGGTGACTGTGGGGGCCATTTTAGTACAGTGAACTCATTGTCATGTTCAAGAAACCAATTTGAAATGATTGGAGCTTTGTGACATGGTGCATTATCCTGCTGGAAGTAGCCATCAGAGGATGGGTACATGGTGGTCATTAAGGGATGGACATGGTCAGAAACAATGCTCAGGTAGGCCGTGGCATTTAAACGATGCCCAATTGGCACTAAGGGGTCTAAAGTGTGCCAAGAAAACATCCCCCACACCATTACACCACCACCACCAGCCTGCACAGTGGTAACAAGGCATGATGGATCCATGTTCTCATTCTGTTTACGCCAAATTCTGACTCTACCATCTGAATGTCTCAACAGAAATCCAGACTCATCAGACCAGGCAACATTTTTCCAGTCTTCAACTGTCCAATTTTGTTGAGCTCGTGCAAATTGTAGCCTCTTTTTCCTATTTGTAGTGGAGATGAGTGGTACCCGGTGGGGTCTTCTGCTGTTGTAGCCCATCCGCCTCAAGGTTGTGCGTGTTGTGGCTTCACAAATGCTTTGCTGCATACCTCGGTTGTAACGAGTGATTATTTCAGTCAAAGTTGCTCTTCTATCAGCTTGAATCAGTCGGCCCATTCTCCTCTGACCTCTAGCATCAACAAGGCATTTTGGCCCACAGGACTGCTGCATACTGGATGTTTTTCCCTTTTCACACCATTCTTTGTAAACTCTAGAAATGGTTGTGCGTGAAAATCCCAGTAACTGAGCAGATTGTGAAATACTCAGACCGGCCCGTCTGGCACCAACAACCATGCCACGCTCAAAATTGCTTAAATCACCTTTCTTTCCCATTCTGACATTCAGTTTGGAGTTCAGGAGATTGTCTTGACCAGGACCACACCCCTAAATGCATTGAAGCAACTGCCATGTGATTGGTTGATTAGATAATTGCATTAATGAGAAATTGAACAGGTGTTCCTAATAATCCTTTAGGTGAGTGTATAATCATTTATACACAGTGTCAGATGAATTTAAACACACATTAATAATCCAGACATCAGTAACAGGTCCAGTGGAATATAATGAATATATGGGCTAATATAGGTCATATATTCAGTGAGAGTTGATTTCTCTAGTGCACTGACAGCTGTGGACACTGAGTGACTCCTGAGGGACACGTGATGCTGCGGGACACTGATCTCAAGCGGTTTTACTGACGTCTTCCCGCCGGTGAAACACTGAGCGATTACACCACATATGATACGCTGCATTAAAGAGCGTCAAAACGACACTTATCGTTTGAATTTCGTGATAAAATGGACAGAATACTTAATATGTTCGTGTGGGAACTCGGACTGAAGTGTGTTCGGCACGTAAAACAAGCCGACTGTTAAAGATTGCATTCGGTGCCGTTCGGTACACACGTGCACCGTACCGGGAGTCCTGTACCGAAGCGGTTCGTGTACCGTTACACCCCTACAACTAACCCATGTCAACTAACCTTACCTAATGTTCTGTCATATTCAGTAATACTGTAATATTCTGATTCGTTTGTGATTCACTGACACTGAATCATTTGTTGTTCATCCACTCGGCCTCTTATACGAGCTGATGCTGATGTCGTTGGAGGTTTGTTAAAGCTTCATGTCACAGATCTGATAGTGATCTAATAGTTTGATTCATGACGTGAATCATTCAGAGCGTCTCCTGTTTGTTCATCGTTTAAAGACAGATGATGTTTAGATGTTTAACTTCTCCTCATGTCTGATTGCAGAAGTGGATGGAAGGCCTGAAATCCGTGATTCACAACTTCAAGGCGAATAACGTGTGTCCGATGACGTGCCTGAAGAAACAGTAAGTAGATCCAACTAATGACACAAATACACCGATCAGGCATAACATTATGACAGGTGAAGTGAATAACACTGATGATCTCTCCATCACGGCTCCTGTTAGTGGGTGGGATATATTAGGCAGCAAGTGAACATTTTGTCCTCAAAGTTGATGTGTTAGAAGCAGGAAAAATGGGCAAGCGTAAGGATTTGAGCGAGGAAGGGCCAAATTGTGATGGCTAGACGACTGGGTCAGAGCATCTCAGTTTGTTGCGTATGGGGCTGCATAGCCGCTGACCAGTCAGGGTGCCCATGCTGACCCCTGTCCACCGCCGAAAGCACCAACAGTGGCACGTGAGCATCAGAACTGGACCACGGAGCAATGGAAGAAGGTGGCCTGGTCTGAGGAATCACGTGTTCTTTTACATCACGTGGATGGCCGGGTGCGTGGCTTACCTGGGGAACACATGGCACCAGGATGCACTATGGGAAGAAGGCAAGCCGGCGGAGGCAGTGTGATGCTTTGGGCAATGTTCTGCTGGGAAACCTTGGGTCCTGCCATCCATGTGGATGTTACTTTGACACGTACCACCTACCTAAGCATTGTTGAGACCATGTACAGCCTTTCATGGAAACGGTGTTCCCTGGTGGCTGTGGCTCTTCCAGCAGGATAATGCTCCTGACACAAAGCACAAATGCTTCAGGGGTCTAGTGGAGTCCATGCCTTGACGGGTCAGGGCTGCTTTGGCAGCAAAAGGGGGATAGGACATATATGGTCATAATGTTATGCCTGATCGGTGTATATGAACTCTTTTGTGATGGTAAACGATCTGATCTACACCGTAAAAACTTCCTCAGTGTTTCAGTCTGGCTCTTCAGCACAAATATCTAATATTCTTAAATCAAGACACATTTACTGGAGAAGCAACATGAGTCTTGTTTTCTGAGAAATGTCATCTTGCTTCTCCAGTAAGTGTGTGTGATATCTGTGCTGGAGAGCAAGACGTGAATCAGACCAGAATCAGCAGGACCCATCAGATGTTGGTCTTCATCATCATCATCATCATCTCTCTCTCTCTCTCTCTCTCTCTCTCTCTCTCTAGTTGGATGAGACTCTCCTTCCTCACGAACATCAATGGCAAGATCCCCGTCCGAGGGTGAGTGTGTGATTTTTGTCTCTTTATTCTGGAGTGTTTTGTCTGATCTGACGGCGTCTCGTCTCACGCAGCATCACTCGGACGTTCGGCTCGGGGAAAACGGAGAAGGGAATCTTCCAGGCGCTGAAGGAACTCGGTCTGCCCAGCGGGAAGGTCAGAGGTCATCCTTCTCTCGTTTAAGACTCTTGATTTCTGTTCCTGCTCTTATTGTGAGCGATTCTTTCGATTCGACATGTGTGTCTTTGACCAGGAAGATCTGAGGAAAACAGCGGGAAAATAAATAAATAATAAAAAGAAAATAAAAATAAATAAATCAATTAAATAAATATTAGATTAAAATATTTTTTATTAATAATTTAATAAAATAAATAAAAAAATAATTAAAATGAATTATAAAAGTTAAATTACAAATAAATTGATAATATTATAGTAAATAAATAAAAATATTAAAATACAAATTTGTAAATACACCAATTAAATAAATAAATATTAGATTACTTTTTTAATTAATAATTTAATAAAATAAATAATAAAATTAAAATTAATAAAAAAAAAAAAAAAGATTAGAATAAATTAATAAATTGATAGAAATAAGTAATAAAAAGAAAATTTAAATAAATAAAAAAGATTAAAATACAAATTTGTTAACAAAGTAAACATAAATATTAGATATTTTTTTTTATTAATAAATAAATAATAAATAAATATTAGATTAAAATGTTTAAATTCATAATTTAATAAAATAAATAATTAAAATAATTAAAACGTATTATAAGTTCAATAAAAAAAATAATATTAGAATAAATAGATTCAAATAAATAAATAAATTGATAGAAATTAATAATAAAAAGAAAATTAAAATAAATAGATTAAAATACAAATTTGTTAAATAAAGAAATATTAGATTACATTTTTTTAAATTAATAAATAAAATAAATAATAATAATAGATTAAAATGAATTATAAAAATTAAATATAAACAAATTTAAAGATTAAAATAAATAGATTAAAATCAATAAATAAATGGATAAAATAAATAATAAAATAACATTAAAATATATAAAAAATATTAAAATACAAATTTCTAAATAAATACAATAAATTAATAACAAATATTACAATAAAATAAAATATTAAATTAATAAATAAAATAAATAATAAAAATAGATTAAAAGTGCAATTAAAAATAATGAAATGGATTTAAAATGAACAAATAAATAATACATAGTACAGTAGGTAAAAAAACTTAATAAACTAAATATTTTCCAAATAAGATTTCACACGTATTTATAATATTTTTCACAGTATAGATTGGGCCTTTCGTCCGTGGATCTAAAAGACTGAAGACCGTACGGCTTATTAAACTGTGTTTTATTATAACTAGTTTAATCTTAACCCTATTGAAAGAAGCTGCCAGTTCAGTAAAACAGACGCATCTGGTCCCGTCTGGTCTGCTTCTGTTGATTTCCTGTTCCTTCTGCGTTTCAGAACGATGAGATCGAGCACTCGGCCTTCACCTTTGACATCTTCTACGCTCTCACGCAGAAAATCTGCCCTCGCACGGACATCGAGGAGCTCTTCAAGAAGATGTACGTCCGCCGCGCTCACTCATGGTCAGCTAGTGGTCAGGACGATGAGCGACGGGCAGCACTAACCACACGAGACCGACTCTAACGCTTCAGCCGTTCAACATTAACCCGTGTTTGACTAACAGAGGAGCGTTAGACAGGAGTCGTGCTGAAGCTTTGACATGTCTAACTCTCTCTCTTTAATGGTTTTCTTTGTGTTGTTGTAACCAAACCAAATCTCTTCTGCTCAATTTCTTTGCAGCAACGGAGACAAAAGTGATTATTTAACCGTAGAGCAGTTAGTCAGCTTTCTGAATGAAGTAAGCTCTTTATCATTTATTAACTGTGTGTGTGTGTGTGTGTCTGCATGTCGCTCTGTCTGTCTGTGGTGACGGTCCTGCTTCCGTGTCCGTGTGTGTGTCACGCTTCACACGGGTCGAGCGTGTCGTGTGTGTTGTGTTTGCTGCTGTTACACACAGTGATGATCACAAACTCTTTAATGCACACAGTCACTGTTTGTGAGCCGTAGTTTCAGTCAGAAATGAAGCCGATACTCATCTGTTCTCCGTCCGTCTCCTTTATACGAGTGATTTGCAGTGAAGACACACTGTGTGTTTTATGTGGATTGGAGAATTGTGCCCTCATAAGGGTAAAAAATGCATGTGAGGACGGGCTGATTTCTGACACACATGGCTGTATTATTCTCGTGTCTGAGGACGAACTCTTCCTCGTTGATGATGTTTGTTTTCCCTGCAGAACCAGCGGGACCCTCGACTCAACGAGATCCTCTTTCCGTTTTATGAAGCCAAGCGAGTCACGCAGATCATCGAGAAGTACGAGAGAGATGCTGACTTAAAGAAGAAAGGTAAGCAGAGACGAGACGAGTGTTTGATAAAGACTGAAGCGCTGCTGCTCTCTGGTGGCCGCTCGGCGTCAGCACACGCTAGTGCTCCAGAGTCTCTTCTGCTCATTAATCTGATCACAAATACAGTAAAACAGTGAGATATGACTCCAGTGTAAAGCAGCTGTTCTCTATGTGAATATATAGTAAAGTGTGATTTATTCCTGTGATCAAAGCTGAATTTATCATCATTACTCCAGTCTTCAGTGTCACATGATCCTTCAGAAATCATTCTCATATGGGTAACACTTTACAATAAGCTTTCGTTATTTAATGTATTAACTAACATGAACTAACAATGAACAAAACATTTGTAACCGTATTTATTAATCGTTGTTAATGTTAATAATAATATTAACATTATTAATATTAGCTGCTTTACACTGGAGTCATATTTCACTGTTTTACTGTAGTTATGATCGGATTAATGAGCAGGAG